>CALSCE010009058.1:0-19813 GCA_943593645.1 Bovichtus variegatus
GGTGCATCAGTGAAAGTTTAAAACACAGGTCAGTGTTTCCTACTGAACTAAATGAAGATGAAGATGAAGATGCTCAGCGCCTCATGGCTGCAACACGAGACGCTTCCTGTCTTTCTCGGGCTGAGGGGATTCGTCTGTGCTGCTCTCTGCGGTCTTTCTATTTGTCTTCTGGGAGCGCGTATCGGAGACACATGTACCACAACACCATTTCCATGTTTTCCTTCCCCCCCCCCCTCTTCTCCACAGTTCCAGCTCCAGATGTTCGATATTGTGTGCAGCTTGGGCTGGACCAGCAGGGACAGATGTTGTGACCTCCCGTCTATGGTAAGAGCAACACGGAGACGCTTTAACTTCCCGTGTTCGGACGTTAACCTGCAGCCGACAGCTGCCACTTCAGTCACCAGATGATCATCCTCTGCTCTTTAAATAGATAATAGATTAATAGAATAGAACATGGGAGGTGAAGCCAAGTCATTGTTCTGCAGGTCACAAGTCTCAAGTCTTTGTGGGGGTTTTTCTTGACCCCTGCGTAGTTTTTGTACACGTAGAAAATGATCTTTGGTCTAATTTTTTCCAAATGGCGCTCGCTAACGTGACTTTAGTTCTTCCTGGTTCTCTCCTGCATCTTCATTGGATCCTGTGTGAAGAATTACGTGTCAAACTCCTAACTTAACTTTAAGTAATATACTTTTTATGCACTGTAATCTCTGGGCTTGGGGGAAAGTATCGTGTATTCTTAAGTCAAAAGGCTGGAGTCCAAGTGAAGTCACGAGTCGTTGGTGTCCAAGTCCAAGTCGAGTTGCAAGTCTTACTGAGTTTTGCAGTCGGAAGTCATCAAGGTGTCGACTGGACTCCTCTGGAAATGGCTGATGGAGCTTCTGGCCTGTGAACTAAATATGTTCTTCCCTGATATCATTTGGAAGAGAAAACGAAATGATTAGCAGAATAAAACAAAGAGTTTGTGGCTTCTCGTGACCTGATTAGACATATGCTTCCACATGTGTTCCAACCTGAAAGTGAAGACCAGGCCTTTGTTTGTGGTCATAGTTAGGTCATTTTGATATAATGAGGCAGATATTTTTATTTCATTTT
The DNA here is from genome assembly GCA_943593645.1 of Bovichtus variegatus. NCBI lineage: Eukaryota > Metazoa > Chordata > Actinopteri > Perciformes > Bovichtidae > Bovichtus > Bovichtus variegatus. The sequence goes on from CALSCE010009058.1 coordinate 1,093, forward strand.
TATTTCTGTGCAGCTCTAAATCCCCCCCAAAACTCCCAAACCTCACATCTGCTTGTGTGTAAGTGCATTTCTTCCTGTTGGTGTTTGTTTGTACATCTGTGGAGCATCTTGGGTGTGTTAACAGATCATCTTATAGAAAACTATCTGGCCACCTGGTTTTCCTCAAAACATCTTTTGGTAGAAAGCGTCCAGGCTTTTTTTGGGACAATGCAAACGCGTTTTAATGACAGAGGAGCGTGTTTTTACTGGAGCAGCTGCAGGTCCAACGTGTGTCCTTGAGTCGTGTCTCAGACTCAGCAGCGGATCAAAAGCTCAGAGCAGCGTAATCAGAATCAGAAGAACCTCGAATCAAAGAGCGAAAATAAACAGCGTGTACATGATACGCACGAGCGTGAGCCAGCTGAGGGCCGCAGATATAACACAAAGCACAATCTCAATTTCCGGATGCGGATCCTTGTTTTCTTGCTTTTGGCCTTCGTTCCAGTCTGTTATGGTAACGTTATGATGACGAACTTCAATGCCAAGATCTGCAAGATACCAAGTGCACGAGCATCAGATGCAGCTGAACGTGTGACACCTTCTCTGTGTGGACGTCCAATCAGTGTTGGTGCTAAACGCTGACATGCACATTCTGTTTGCATGATGTTTAAGTAACTACACATAACTGCCTGTATAAGAGCTCACATTAGGAAGCAAGTAGGGGCTCTTATTGTGAAATAAACAGGAAGAGTTCTCGCCGTGGTGCATGTAGGGCGGAGTGAGCTCTGGCCGGCGTCAATGAAGGAGCTGTGGATTAACTTCAACAGTTTATTTCTTGTTGAGTCACATTAAATAGAATAGATTGAAGCTATTTATTCAATTCAAGCGAAGAGAACAAGGACGTTCTGTGTTTGAGCTACGCAGAGAAATACCAGCTGAAGTAGGTTGTAGTTCTTCCTTCCCTCCAGCCACGTCACCGTCACGTCGAATGACGGCGCTGGATGCAGGAAGAACCACAGAGTTTGCGTAGAACTCGGCTTTGTCTGTCACTGAAGCTGAGGAATCGACCTCATTTACCATCAACGCTGATTGGACGTCCACATAAAAGGCGGCGAATTCTCCTTTAAGTCGTTCTTCAACATCGTATAATTCACTGCGGTGCGGTCGCAGCTGTGCAGGGAAGTGACTGATGTTCTGCAGCTTGAATAGAAATAAAAATTAAAAAAGCTAAATAGACATTTGTAATAATCAGCAGGCACAAACACCAACACCGCGTTCACGGCGCTGTAGAAAATAAAGGAAATGCTGGTGTTTCACGAGGCCCTGCGAGGTTGAGGAGAGAGGAACTTTTCTTTGCCTGCAGCTAAGTGTTTGGGCTTCAGTACGAGCTTTATAAAAACGGTCTGGACTCTTTCTCATCGTGAAGATCTCTCGCTCCGTCCCAGCGGAGCTCTCCGGAGACTCCGAAACAAATAAAAGCTTTGTCTCTCCGCAGCACGTCTGCAGAGTTGGACGTCTAAAAGATATTTTTTTGGAAAAGGATTAAACTCTGGTGGATTATTATCTCAATTGCTGCAGAGCAAAGACAGCTGCTTGATCATACATACAGACGGGTGGAGTGCTTTTCAGACATTTAGCTGATGCTAAATTACTTCAGCTTTTTAGAATATGGATCAAAGATCAATATGTAGATGATCAATCCTATTGATATTAGCATGTCTGACAGGATCAAAGTGTTAAGAGAAAGAACAGACTTCTTCTCTGTGGAGAATCATAATTATGAACTTCTGTCCGTGTTTGTTTAAGATCCTGAAAACCGTCAGATTTTTCTGATTATTTGTCAGATTAAACAATATTAATGTTGAGGCTGCAACAAACAATTACTGTCATTATTGATTGTTTAATCGATAACAATTCTGAAAATGTCCAGAGTTCAGGGCGACGTCCATCAAAGACTCTGAAACCAGAGAGAGATTACATCTTCAAAAAGCCTTCATATTTAACTGGACGCCACCAGACTCCATTGATAAAAAAGGTCATTTTACTTTGTGGAGCTTGCTGCTCTACCGCTGCCTTGATTACACAAACAGACTACGAGGTAAAATGACTGTTTTTATCAATGGAGTCTGGTGGCTTTGAAGAGAGCACAGATAACATCTTCAGTTCCTGTGTGACTGCAAGGAAAAGCAGCGATAATATTCCAAATACAGCGTCATCTTTTCGATTTAAAATACGTCCACGAACATTGTTCAGCTTCCTGCTTCCTGTCTGCTTCTACAAACTGCATCTACTGCAGGTGATGCACTGACTGTGCAGAAGAAGCTCCTACAACCACACAAAGCATCTGAACTATCCCTTTAAACAGGTAATTGTTCAAATGTTTGTATGTATCTCGTATGATCGGTTTGTTGACGTCAAAGCGTCAGATTTAAGTGATCTTTGTAGTCCTTATATTATTGTCCGTCCTTAAAAGTCTTCCTCTCCAGGAGGCTGAGCTCTTTAGGTTCCCAAAGGTGCGGACACGTACCGGCTTCTCCTGGGACATCTGTCGCATCTCTTCTGCTCTCCAGAAAACGTCAGATCACGTTCTTGGCTCTTCTCTTGTGCGTGAGGACAACCTACAGAAAGGCTTTTCAGCTCTTTCAGTTCTGCGTTGACACTAGTTGAGAATGTTTTCGGAGGCTTCTTTAAGGAAACACTTTGTGTCAGTGTGTTGTCGAGCCGTGACTTTGTGAATCATCTGCGGGCGATGAAGCGACGTGGAGCTGTTACACGTTCGTGTTGCAACGAATTCATTCACGTCTGTCTTTATATCTTCGTTTCCTTCTCCCCACAGAGAGACGAGCTGAAGTGTCCGTCTCTTCCCAACTCCTGCACCTGCACCTCAGCGGGCACCGGGCTGCCGGGGCCTCAGGGACCAATGGTAAGAATCTCCTTAACCTTTTCCCGATTCACCTTTTGCTCTTTAAACTGTCAGAAATGGTGAAAAATGTCCAAGAGTCCAAGGTGATGTCTGTAAAAGTCATGTTGTGTCAGACCAAACCCAATGATATTTACTATAATATCATGCAAAACAAAGCAAAGCAGGAAGTCTCCGTTATGAAGGGCTGAAAACAGCATTTTATGACGTTTTTTTGCATGAAAAAGGACTTTAAGAATTCATCGATTATCAAAATAGACGCCGATTATTATTATATATAGAGTTCATGTTCACATTCATTTTTAATAGTTGGAGCACTAAAGAACCAGAAATCGTCTGCTTCCTGGTGCCTACATTACCCACAATGCAACAGGACCACTGTCAGCTCTGTGGGAGATTCTGCTGTTGTTTCTTTATGCTTTCAGTAATAATCTCTAATTGTGGGGCGGTAACTCTGTGTAATGGAACATGTTTCCTCTGGTATTCCCGCCTCCACCTAAAGATCCCCGTCGGGTATTTATGGGTATTTATATACTGTATGTTGTACAAGGGAGAATACTGCGCCCTGAAACACATTAACCCTGGGAAACTTCTTTGCAATGCCTCATAAAAATCCTTTAAGAGGGGGGAGAAGGTCGAGCGTGGTGCAGCGTGACGGAGGCCGAGCTGCCTGACAGCTGAGGATAAACCTGCAGGCGCAGATATCTCACAAAACTTAGCATATATGAATATCATCACACCTTTTATAGCCTGAAGTAAAAGAATTCACATCAGTGTTGGGGTGTAACCAGTTACATGTTACAACTTTATGTAATTAAACTACAAAATAAATGCAATCAGTTACAGTTACTGGGAAAGAACATGTAATTAAATCACAGCTACTAATCAATATATATATATATATATATATATGTAGAATTGTGTTAAACTGTTTCACTCTCACTTATAAAATAATAATAAAAGTTTGACATTTCAGTGTCCAGTACTTTTTAAATGCATGTTTTTAGAACCTTTCCGCTTTATTGCTAAAGACTTTTGTTAGAAAAGTTATCAAATAAGTTAAATTTCTTCAATGTAATTGAAATAGTTATCCTACTTATTTCATTAAGTAATCTCTTAGAAAACGACAGTTCAAAAGCACCTTCCCAACATTGTAAAACTCTTAAAGTCTCCTCACAAAACTGAACATCAGACAGAAGATGTTGGATCTCTTTAATATAATCAAACACTCCTGAAGGAGCAGATTCGTCATCTTTTAATAAATAACACAGATATCTTTCTTATCAGGAACATTTAACAGATTCAGGACTTCTTTAATGCCACTCCCAAGGAAGTTTAACACAATATTTACACTTTCTGTGTCTCTGTGATGTCGATGTCAGAGGAGTTTTGGTAAATTATTGAAAAGAAATAGACGTTACTAATTATATTGATATTTTACACAATAAAAAAACACTTTATAAAATCCTAGCTCATATGTCTTAGCATTTTTAAGGATTGATTGGAGACATTTTAATACAAATGAAGGCCTTTTAGGGAGTTTTGTTGAAGCTTTAGCCCCTGGTAGTTCTGTGCCTTGGTCTGGTCTTTGTTGTGCTAACATGATAAACGTCCGTCACCTCAGGGTGCCCCCGGCAGCAAAGGTCCCCGAGGTGAGAGAGGAGAGGCCGGTCCTGCTGTGAGTACTCCTTCTTTTCTTTTAATTAACACTGAAGAAGAAATGCATGACAGTTTGTTCAGCCCTGGATGAAAACAAAAGATTGTTTAAAGTAGGAAAGCTTTGAAGAGCGCGAACACATCTGACTCCACTTATCGAATGAGTGTTTTTTGCCTTTTCGCCCTGATATGAAGGGAGGTCCAGGAGCATTCCTCCTCTCCTCTTGCTCTTTTCCACACATTGTAAACGTCTGATAGTTGAAGTGGGACGCGAGTGCAGCAGACAACAAGCTCCTCCCGAGTTTCTTATCTGACCTTCTCGCTGTATTTCACAGGGGCCGATGGGCCCGCGCGGAGATAACGGACCACCTGGGCCCATGGGTCTGCCCGGCCCTCAAGGACCCAGCGGCCTGTCCATTCCAGGAGAGGCTGTGAGTGCACACACACACCTGACGCACACACACACACACACACACACACAGACGCCCTGCGATGCCTCTCAGCAGCTAAACATAAATCCCACTGAATGGAGATTATTTGGCGATTTATTATGAAGGGAATTTACAAGCTGGGGAGTATCTGCTGCACAGATTCACATTCCTTCATGTCTGAGGGAGAGACGTGTTTATACATCAGCTTTTATTCCCATCTCTGAGATGAGATGTAAATACAACCTGAATATTCACACAGTGCTGCACTTTACTGTAGTATTTACATTTCAGAAACACATTTCTACTCTTTGCGACATTGATTTAGCAGCTAAAGTTACTTTGCATATTGAGATTGTGCATAATCTAAAACAGTGGGAGTGATTTCTGAGGAACGACTGGGAGAACTGGTGTCGATATCTGACATAATAATAAATATTAAGGCTTTTCAACGAAAGCATATTACAAAAAGCCTCGTAAAATAATGAAACATGCATATATGATGTGGAAGTTATGTCTCATTAAGCATCCATGAAAATAACTGCCCGCCTGATGTTTCCCTTTCAGCTCCAGTTACATTTTATTGTCCTTCACTAAAACCTTCTGCTGCTTTGGAATAATCCACCAGATGAACCCTGCTTGGCCAGAAAGCTTAACTATTTATTTAGCGTTTATCGCTTTAGCATTCTCCATTCACTAACATGAAACGGTTAGCGTAGCTTAAGTTTTTGCCATAAACGACCAAAACTGTCTAATAAACTCTACTAAAACCTGAGTGACTGTCAGACTAGGTTCAGTCACCACCTGTAAACTAACCTGGTGCAGCTCAGGTAAAGGGAAGTGACACCTACTTCTCCCAGTGCATTGTGGTTATTGTAGGTTTTCTAACTTTTGAGCAAAATGAAATACCACAAACATTTTCCTCTGCTTATGTAGCAGCAATTAAAACAAATATTTGCACATTTCTACTTCATAGATAGACCAGTTTTATGAAAATACCATCTACTTCGTTAAGGCGAGCCTCCCGTGACTCCATATTGCTTTTTAGCGGGCGGGTTTAAGATAGCAGGAAGCGCGTCGAGTCTTTCGTTTAGAGTCTGTACCGGGCAGAAACATGGGATCTGTGTCTGGATACCAAAAGAGGCACAATCTCACCCAGTAGAGTGGAAAGATCTCGTAACTCCGCCTCTTCCTGTTAGCATCAGCAAGCTAAAGGTGCTAGCAGACGTGAGCAAGTCTTCCCTCGCAGAAGTGGTTTATAAAAATGCCATGTTTTTGAACACGGTCCAGATCACATGTTAACACCAGGTGTGAATTGAGCATTAAACCTGCAGATCTAATGCGCGAGGACTTCCACATGTGCTGATAAAATCCAGGTGTTCAAGCATTTACATGTGCTTTTCCTTCAGCAAATAATAAAAAACAAACTTTATTCATGCAGCCCGTCCAAACAATGTTACAACACAACACAATTAAGAATTCACACAGCAATTACATGAGATCAAAAACATGGAAATTGAAACAGAAAACCTGCGTTATTAAAAGGCAGAAAATAAGACAATCCAGGTGCAGATCACATATAATATCAGGTGGAAAGTGGGTCATTTTGTGATAACAGTAAAACCATCAAGACAAAGAAACTGGACATAATGTGACAAACGAGACGAGAGGCAGGAACGTTTGGACTTAAACTTAATTTAATTTAATAAGTGGATGTTGCTTCTTCTACTCTGAACATCTGTTTATGTTGGATGCAGCAGCACGTGTCTTCTGAAAGTCCCGTTTCTGTTCGTCTTCATTCATGTTGTCGGTGTTTTGCCTGCAGGGCCGCCCCGGACCAAAGGGAGACCACGGGGACTCGGGCTTACCTGGACAGAAAGTAAGTGCAGCTCCGGCTGAACGGAGGATTTTAAAACAGGGCAACGAGGATTCAGAGTGACCACGAGCGCGGCGTCGCGCCGGACTCAGGCGGCTCTCCAGCTGGGGAGCCTTCAGAGAGAGAAGAGTCCGGCTCTCTGCAGCACGTTTCTGAATATTACTTTTAAATTACATTTCTGCAGCGAACGAGCCAAGAAGAAGTCGGCCTGATTAACAGCGCTGGTGGGTGTTGAGCTGCAGCCAGATGCTACATCCTCCTCTTAATATAAGTTGTTTTATCTGGGATTATATACGACCTGGGATTGCCAGGAATGGGAAGGAATAAATTGACACCTCGGTTTATGAAGCACATGTTGGCCGGAGAGTAAAGAACATCGGGGTCACTGTGGAAGCTTTGACCTCAGAGCAGGAGGCCTCTGTGTCTTTAACATATTCAGTGATGAAGAGGAGCATATTCATGCATACTGCATCCTTTAATCAGACATTACACTGAATTAATCATAGTTTAATGGGAAAAGTAAGAAAGTGAATCATTTCTACGTGAGTTTATAAGAAGGTCCCGGAAGGTAAAAGTAGCCTCCTCAGTTTCACAGTTTTCTGTCACTGCGAGCTTCGATATTCGGGCCGAGACTTCCTCTGTTCCTCGTTGTTTACAGTCCGATTCTCAACGGGAGTTCAGAGACGACGTCTACGACCGGATTGTTTCTAAAGTAGACAGTTAACAAGAAGATGTTGTCAGCTCATTGCAGGCCGACTGCAGCCGATGGGCTCCAAGATCGAGCTGAATCATATCTAGTTATTAGATATATATATATATATATATGACGGTTAATTCAAGTGTTTGTTTCTTGTTCGACTTTGTGCAGAAAGACCCAGTTTCCTACTGAACTCCTGCATTTTGTGCAGCGCGCTCTGCGTCTCCTGCTCTCCGTACGTCTACCTGCATGAAACCAAAGTCCACTAAAACGTGATCGCTCAACGCTTCCAAGATATTTGTCCCGTTGTGGGTCAATAGAGATTCAGATCACCTGCACATGGTCGACCCGTGTTTTTGTGTTTTGTTTTATTGCACGCTCATTAGTCAGGGGAACACTACGAAGTATGAAAAATAGACTTTTAGACGTCTTTTATTGGAACGAACAGGCAGCCATGTTGGAATCCTTCCACAGTACGACTGGGCTGCATGTTTAGTCTTCAGTCAGCAGAAGCTTCACCGACCTGCAGTCATCAGCCTCCATGCAGACCCCTCACGACTCCTCATGTAACTGACGCTCCACGTGGATGGTGTTGACGGAGCAGGCTGCAGGTGAGCATGTTGGAGCAGATGCTACAGCAACATGCATTTAATGGCTTGCAGACCGTGCAGGTCCTGGTTTATAATGGCCCATAAAACAGATCTGGAATATATTATGTTCCCTGTAAATCTTATGCTGAGGCATCAAAGACCAGAGGAGATTGGTAATAAAAGCAGCGAGCGGGGAAGATGACGCGCAGAAATCCGGCGCTGAAACACGCTGGTTTGAATGTTCAGTCGGGGCGATGATGACACGTTTTAATTCTGCAGGAGAAAAGTAAATGTTGAGCGGCTCCCTGGTGTGTTTGCAGGGTTCACCGGGTCCTCGCGGTGCTGTCGGCCCCATCGGACCAGCTGGAGTCAGGGTGAGTACACGCAGCTGCTTTAATGGGAACCACGCTCTCCCAGTCCTTCAGCTCCTCAGTCTCCATCTTGTATTTGCAGGGTCCTCCGGGGAAGGAGGGATCGACGGGCCCCCGAGGCCCCGCCGGGCCCATGGTGAGAGTTTCAAGGCTTTTACTGTACAATTAAGACACGATATTTAACAAGTCGATTGAACTTGAATTTCCTGATGATGAAGAGGAGGCTTCGTGTGCATTTGTTACTGGTTCATGTGATGAAGATGAAGATGTGTTTGCAGGTCTTTAACTCCGTGCTTCTCCTTTCTGTTTCCCTGCAGGGACCTCCGGGATCTCCTGGAATATCAGGTGGTGCAGGGAAACCAGGGAACCCCGGAGACTCGGGCACCCCCGTGAGTGTCCGCCTGTCTTTGAATCCAGCCGGAGCTTAAACCACTTTGCGTCAACTAATTTAATTTCTCTGTTTTTAGGGTGCTGTCGGCTCAAAGGGAGACAAGGGAGAGAGAGTGAGTCCATTTATTTTATTTAAAAAGCTTTGAAGTTTGAATCAAAGTGAGATAAATGATTAGAAGAAGATGCGGAGGAAACGTCATTTTTATTTAGTTATTATTATTTTTACTGTTTTGTGGCAGGAACCCAGTTCCAGGGATTCTTCTAGAAATACTTTAATATTTAGAGACAAGATTTGGACGATAACCTTGATTATATTTAAGAAGATATGGTTTTGGAAGCTGCTTCACTTGTTGTTGTACAACTACACCGAGCACGTGTGAAGATGCAGGAAAAGAAAAGGAAATCTTAAGAAAGGATCTTTGTTTCATCCAAATGTTTGAGAAAAGGGAACCTCGGAGCTTCTGAGCTGTGCTTTCACGTGCAAGTACTCATGGGAAATGTAGTTCTCAACACACAAGAAGCTCCACAGACGCAACATACTGTAAAACGAAGCGTGAGGATGGATCAATACACAAAGCGATCAGGAAAACTAAATGTAAATGATTAAAGTGATGTGAGGGATGAGTAATATTCTGTTTTTCGGAACATTTCCAGACATTTTCCAAAGGAAGTGAAGCTCCGGACTTTCTGCACAATTTTAATATAAAACTTATTTTAGGGGAAATACACATAAAACAATAAATACTAGGTCTCATGGCCCGTTGGTTTACAGTACGCCTATTTAATTAAACTGTAACTATGCTCTGCTTTCAGCCTTGTTGAAGGTCAAAGGACTGCATGTAAAACAAAGTACACACTTTATAACTTTAACACATTATAATATTTCCATTCATTCTTTATTGTAAAGCATTTATTTTAGCAATTAAATGTTCACTTCACCCCCTGAATCTGCTCTCAACATGTTTCACTGTGTACTTGACAAATGGATGGAATTATCTACCATATAATGGATTATGATACGGTGTAAGATTAGTAACCATCTGCATATGAAATGTTGAAAACAGCCTGAGCGAATAAACTCATATTTCCATTTTTATTCCCTTTGTTTCCTGTTAATCCCCGTTAATCCCCAAGGACATTTTCCAGCTTGAATATTGAGTCTAAATTCTTTCTTTTTGTCCGCAGGGCGACTTTGCTCCTCAGAACATGATGCGATCTATTGCCAGACAAGTGTGCGAGTCGCTAGTGAACGGTAGGTTTGGGAAGGTTTGGGAAGGTTTGGGAAGGTTTGGGAAGGTTTGGGAAGGTTAGGGAAGGTTTGGGAAGGTTTGGGAAGGTTTGGGAAGGTTAGGAAAGGTTTGGGAAGGTTTGGGAAGGTTTGGGAAGGGAAGGTTTGGGAAGGTTAGGGAAGGTTTGGGAAGGTTTGGAAAGGTTTGGGAAGGTTAGGGAAGGTTTGGAAAGGTTTGGGAAGGTTAGGAAAGGTTTGGGAAGGGAAGGTTTGGGAAGGTTAGGGAAGGTTTGGGAAGGTTTGGGAAGGTTAGGGAAGGTTTGGGAAGGTTAGGGAAGGTTTGGGAAGGTTTGGGAAGATTAGGGAAGGTTTGGGAAGGTTTGGGAAGGTTAGGGAAGGTTTGGGAAGGTTTGGGAAGGTTTGGGAAGGTTAGGGAAGGTTTGGGAAGGTTTGGAAAGGTTAGGGAAGGTTTGGGAAGGTTTGGGAAGGTTTGGGAAGGTTTGGGAAGGTTAGGGAAGGTTTGGGAAGGTTTGGGAAGGTGCTGGCCCTGTGCAGCAGCCTCTCGTGGAACATTAACTCCCTTTCTCCTCTGGTGTTGCAGCACAAATGACTCGAGTCAACACGTTACTGAACCAGATCCCTAACGGCATGTACCGCAGCAACAACCCGGGCCCTCCGGGGCCTCCCGGAGCCAACGGCAGGCAGGGACCCCGCGGAGAGTCCGGCGCCGCAGGAAGGAACGGATTCCCCGGGAATCCAGGTTCACCGGGACAGCAGGGAGAGAGAGGTACGACTCCGTCACAGCTGAAGAAATAAACCTGAAGCTGCAGCGAGCGACAGATAAATCCATCGACAGGGAAATAATCAAACTATTTCATCATTTTCAATAGTGAAAGTAACTTATCAGGCAAAAACAGAAGAAAATTAAGCCTCTCAAATATGGAAAAGTTCCTTCTGTTTTGTATCAAATTAAAATATCTTTTGGATGTTTACTCTCCTGATTAATTGATAATGAATAATCGCTGGAAAGACTCCTGAGGTTTCACTCTGCAGCAGGTTTTTTATCACAAACCAGGAGTTTCCTTTGTGTCTTTATAACAGAAAGTTATAAAAGTTAAATCCCAGAGTAGAGAAGGAAAAGCTGCAGGTGACATCACAGGAAGTTCCTCCCACGAGAAGCTGGAGCTCGTGTGGAGAGAAGAGTTTAGTCTGAACTCCAGCGACTTAATATCACATTTGACGTGTTATTACCAAACATTTCCAGTCTGATGCTGTGTGTTTGCTGCAGGTTCTGCAGGAGAGAAAGGAGAACGAGGACTGTCAGGAGCCGGACAGAAAGGGCCCACAGGACCTGCTGGTACGTGTCCGTCTGTGAAAACCTGCGCTCCAATCACAACGCTTCATTTCAGGAATATAAAGATTAACATGCAGATCATGGACTGATTCAGTGTTTGATAGGAGACAGAAACACAGAACTACAAGTACAAACACAAAGATTCATGAAGATAAAACAGAGAAAAGCAGAACATCCTCACGTGTGAGAAGCTTGATGAAGCAATGAATTGATTGTGAAAACAATAGATGTTTGGCAATAGATTGATAAAGTCAGAGTAAGTGATCGTTATTAGAAGCGTCTGACAACATCGTGGAAGAAGCTGCAGAGAGAATAAAAGGTGTGTGAGAGAGAGAGAGATTACAGATGGAGACGCCAGACTGAACTTAGACGTAATAACCAGCAGTGCAAGGTAAAGAAAAAGGCTCCCGACATTGCAGCGCTCTCACTCATTTTCAAAAAAGCGTCGTCGTTACTCAGACAAACGACCTCCAAGGTCGCTTTAAGTTTAGCTCTCAAGTATCACAAGCCTTGATTGAGTGGCCTGCACCAGGTGGAGGGTGTGGTGTGACTTCAGGACACAAATCCTGCAGAATTGTAATTAAATATGTCAACTCGCGCATGAAAATTGGACCCGAAACCCCTCAAAGTTTTTCGGATGTCGCTTCCCCACAAAGCTCCGCAGCTCGTCCTGCAGGAACCCGCTCCGTCGGGCCGCAGAGCGATGATGTCAGCCTGCCCGCGGCCTCAGCTCCACTAATCACACAGCCCCGCTGTAACCCAGCACCCCGACTACAGCGCGGCCCACAATCCAGTCTGAGGCAAACAAGGTCAAGTTGTGGAAACAGAGCGAGGCAGAGAGTGAAAGGTCCCGGAGAAGGAGGAAGTGGACAGCAGTGAGTCATTCATTCACAACACATGCGGAGGAGGAGGAGGAGGAGGAGGAGGAGGAGACGGGGAGACTTTCCAAGCCGGCTTTGTCCGTGTCTAGACATAACGCAGAGAAGGAAAAAGGATCAGCAGATTCCTTTTTTTTTTTTTTTTTCCTCTAATAGTTCAGTTTTTTTTTATTTTTATGTTCCAAATGTTTGCCCGAGACCGTCAGCAGATGTTGCAACAGCTTTAAAAAAACAAAAAAAAAAAAAAAAAAAAACGAAAAGCATATTTGTGCTCCAGCTGAAACCTGAGCTCATGACACGGAGCCACGAAGGTCTGCTTCAGTTTAGCGTCGTGAAACTCCCCCCCGGGGTTTTTTAACTTTGGGAAGTTTTACAAGAATATAACAAGCGTTATAAACTGTTTTCTATTGTTCAAATGATCATAAAAACACAAACACATGGAGGAGATTCACGAGTCATCGTCCTTTTTCAAAAGCACTTTGGATGATTTAATCTTGAGTTAAGTCTCTGAATGTGCTTCATGTTACCCCTCGGTACACTTAACTCTTCTTATGTTGATTAATGCTTCGGTCTGACGGAAAGTAAGAAATGACAAAAGGTCCTGAAAGAGTCAAAAATACAGATATTTTTACTTAATTATTACATAAGAAAAGCAGCAAATCGTCACGAGTAAAAAGCTGAAACAGGGAATGTTTGGCTTTTATTTCTGTATTTTCATTATTATGGTCGACTCATCGTTAATTATATATATTATTATATATTATTGAGTCCAGCTCCTCTAGTGCCACTCAGCAAAGAATATGCAAACATGGCCAATATTTGTTAAATATTAAGTTCTTTTATTTAAAATGTGTTCAAGGTTAAACCTAAATAAAGTGGATAAAATGCGACTGAACCAAAAAAGCTACTCAGAAGTAAATAAAAACAAAATGTTCTTTTAGTTGCAGCATCATTCTGCTTCCTGTATTTTGCCACCAGGTCCACAAGGAGAGAGCAGGACCGGCCCCCCCGGCCCCTCAGGCTCTGCCGGACCTCGCGGTCCCCCCGGACGTCCAGGGTACGCCGGAGTGCGCGGCCCCCCTGGCCCCCCCGGATACTGTGACTCCTCTCAGTGTGTGGGGATTCCTTACAACGGGCAGGGATACGGTACGTATCCAGACGACACGCACTCAGTCGTAACATCCCGCTGAACGTTGCTAATCACTCCGATCAGCTGGTGCATTTTTCCAATTTGGGGTAAAACTGTGGAGAAACGCTCCAACATTTTGGGAGATTCGATGCAAACACACAGGAAGTGTTTAGCCTAGCTTAGCACAAAGACTGGGAGCGGGGGGAAACTGCTAGCCTAGCTCCAACAACGTGACCGCAGAGTCTTTACAGGACTATTAATGATCTAAACTCAACATATTAATATTAATAACTTCACATATTAATATTTGAGAACTTGAGGCTTGTTTGTGTTATTTTAAGTAAGTTTTTGGTCTCAGTGTTTCCTGTTTATATTTATATTTATATACATGCACCCTCTGGATGGAGCTAGGCTAGCAGTTTCCACTCGTTTCCAGTCTTTGTGCTAAGCTAGGCTAAAGTGACACAACAATATGAGACCGATATTCATCCTTTTACTTGTTCGCACACAAGTCACATTGTGTCTAATTAAATATTCATATTCATATTGAGGCGTCAGGCTAGTAAATTGTAGCTCGTTTTTTTATTATGATTATTATGGTCTTTTTATTTATTATGATTATTATTATTATTATTTGGCATCTACAACATTGTTGTCAGCCAGTGGAAAGTAACTCAGTACATTTATTCAAGTATATTACTTACAGTAAGTACAAGTATTTCCATTTAACTTAAGTATTTCCATTTAATTCTACTTTATAGTTCTACTCCACTAAATTTACTTGACAGCTTTTGTTCGTAGTTTCTTTATATATTCAGATTATTATCTTCAATAGAATAATTCTAGATATTATATCAATACAGAATATAAATCCACTGATAAATTAGGATTATTGTAGTTTAAACTACTAATGAGCTCCTCCTTCACCAGCTGCAACATTCAGGCCTCACTAATTATAATACAGTAATATAATATATAGGATTCTGCATGAATACTTTGAGTTACTTTTAAACACACCTCACAGCGCAGGCTCTCCCCAGATGTTGGAGACGGACGCATGCGTGAAGTTGATGATTCGCTGTCTCCTGCTTTGATCTAACTGACGCCTTCATCCTCTTTGGCCTGTTTCAGGTTCACCATAGTAGACTTTCTATGCTGCTTTCACTGACTTCCTGAAACAAAAAAAAACAAAAGTCCTGTAACTGAAACACTCGCTCACACGCTCTAGAGCTGTTTTAAAAAGGATAACCGCCGAAGGAAACCATTAACAACACAAGGACAAAGAGGGAAACTAACAACGACTCACAGCCGGTAGAGCAGCGGCGGCGGCGGCGGCGGCGGCTCCGACCTGTTTAGTGGCCTGTTTTGCATCTTGAAGCCAAAGACCAAACAAAGAAAAGGTTGTGTTCGGTGGAGGAGCATGCACCCAACAACAACAACAACAAACAACCCAAACAAATACTAACAAAACGGTGGATTAGTAACAGAGAAGCAAGTGCAGCGTCGCCGGCAGCAGCAGCAGCAGCAACAACTCTGTTACACGTGTAAATAAACTAATCTGTGCCTTCTGTCCAGTCCACGACATTTAGATTAACATCCTCACATTTAAAGCTTGTGCCTTGCAAACCAACAACCTGCTTGCTGAATGCCAACAAAAAAAAAAAACGCCTCTTTTTATTTCATTTCTTTACGTTGTATTTTGTTTTCCTGGTGTTTGCAGCTGTTGTTAAAGCTCAGGGCCGACACTTCTGCACATGTGACCCCCGAGCAGCGTGTTTTATTGTCCTTTACCAACCCAGCTGTACTGTATGTGTACGTTATATATAAAATACTAACAATGCAATGCCAGAGAAGTTTCTCCAGGCTGGTGGTAGAAGAAGCTTTCATGTAGAAAACGTTTCCTTTCATTTCTGTGAATGTTGTGGAGAAATGACAGCGTCGATACTTTGAGGGACTAACACCTTTCAACGTCCACTCGAAGGGGAAAGTTGAGACGTTTGCACACACACACACACACACACACACACACACACACATTCAGTTTATATAACTCAAACAGCAGAATCCTAATTTGTTATGGGAAAAAAAAAAAGCTGATTTTTACTGTATAACTTATCATTATAACCTGCAGCCTGTTGCACCAACAACTCCTTAGTTTCATAAAAACACATAATCAAAATGTTAATATAGACGAGAGCAACTAGTGACAGGAAGTAACTTAAAATAAGATCATCTACTAACTTTTATTATTCCAAGATCCTGTAAACGTGAAGAAGCTGCACCACTGAGGCTTATTAAAGATAATTAGCTTCCAACTTTCGCTTATATTTAAAGACATAAATAACTGAAACTCAATCAATTCATTTTTACAGCCTGACTACACAAACACAAAGTAAATGACAGTTGTCGCCTGCCAACTTTGACACGTTGAGGTCCTGATTCCGAGCTATTAAGATGATAAACTTTAATACATATAATTCATTTAAGGAGAGAACATTAACAAAGAGTCAAATACAATCTGGTGAGGTGACAATTTAAAAGCATTTCTGCCTTTAATGTTTCCTGCGTGGCTCGTGCAGACGGATCAATAGTTTGAGTTGACAATAAAACCCTGATAAACCCTGAGCTTCTGTAGCTGACCAGCAAATCCCATCTGAAGGGAATAAAAGCACAAGCAGAGCAACTTCTGCTGCACGGAGCTCGTTATTAGAGCTTAGAACTCAAAGCCCCGAGACTGATTTACACTATAGTCCTCAAACAAACAGAAAGCGTAGAAAGACGTAAACACGCATGAAGATCTGAGAGAACGGCTGCAGGTTTCAGAGAAACTTCCACCAAAACCACAGAAGTGAGAAGCTGTGAACGGCTTTAAACTCGTTCCAACATCAAGCAATCTGATTATTTTTAACAATTGATCGTTAGCTCTATAAAATGCACGATCAACAGAAGCAGAAAGCAGAGAAAGTTGTTCTCCAGCTGAGCCCCTCAGCTTATGAATTCATCATTATTGCAGATGAGCTGCTGCTCTTCCCTCAGAGTTGACTGCATGATTGTTAGTTTCTCAGCTCCGGGCCACACGTCTCGCTTCTCCCCGGTTCGGCAGACATTCGCAAATTAGCGAGCGAAAGATTGTTATGAATTGTCCCGCGGCGCAGACGCTCGTGAGGACGCGGGTCACTAACCCTGCAGCCACGTAGAGCAGCAGCATTTCAGCCGGTTCTTTCTGTGCATGTTGAGACAAACTGACGCTCAATTGGCCCAAACGCTCTCTCCGAGCAGGCCAGTATCCACCTGAACCCAGCGCCCGGGTCGCCCCCGACCCCCCCGCCCCCGAGGAGGACGAGCCGCCGCACAACCAGCGTCGCAAGAGATCACTATCAAGGAAGACGTCCAGCAGGCTCACATCATAAGACATGTCCGCTCTCCTTCTACCTGTGTCTCTTGTTTGGATTTGTGCACATTATTCACACACACACGCACACACACACACACACACACACACAAAAGGGGGTTTGACACCTCGACTTTATTGGAAAATACCTTTTGAAATGCCTTTTAAAAGTATGTGAATATTCATTTGTGTGGCAGGCGCAGGGTGAGGACGGAGGGAGTTTGGGCACAAAAACAAAGTTAAGAATCCGGGAAAAGTAAAAAAGCAACCGACCTGTGTGTGTTTCTCTTTCTCCACTTGTGTCTTGTGCTTGTAACATATTTGCAGTTTGTGTGAACGAGCAGTGTTGAACAGTGCACTCATTGTACCAAAGCTAGAGAGAAAAGGAAATGTCGGGGCGTCGAGTATAACCCTCTCCTCCATGTCGTCTTCTAACGGACGCTCACTTTCATTATGGCAGTTAAACACAGCTTCATTTTGTATCTCTTGATATTTATCAGTTTTCCTTTAATCCGTCACAGCTCATTTTAACGAAAGGTGGAATTGCATGTCTGTGGTGTATATTTAGTACATGTTCTTTTGTTACGTTTCATTTTTGTTTTAACCAGAATATAGTTGTCGTCATTCTTGTCATTTTCTCAGTCGAAACCTGCGTGCGAGACTATGGAAGTGCTTCATGTTTGAACTGCAGATTGTGAATTCCACAGCCTTATTTTCTTATTTATTTCTGAAAACAGAAGAGGCATTTTTCAATAAAACTACTGAAAATTTACAAGTGTGTGTTTTGTTTCTTTTCTGACTGATAATAACTAATAACTTGGATCAAATATAGAGGAACTTGGAAAACAGACATAATATAGTTGGTCATGAAAAATGAGTTTAGTGTTTTATATAAAAGTCATAGTATAGCAGGTCTTATAAATGTTGTAAAAAATGTAATAAAACATATTATAGTATGTGAGTCAGTATAGTATGTCATACACAAAGCAAAGTATGTAATAAAAATGTAATTAGGAAAAAGTCATATTATAGTATGTCATGAAAAATGTCATAAAATAGAAAATAAAAAAGTCACAACAGTCAGTATAATATGTTGTAAAACATGTAATAACAGTCAGTATAGTATACACAGTCATACACAAAGTAAAGTATTTAATAAAAATGTAATTAGGAAAAAGTCATATTATAGTATGTCATGAAAAATGTCATAAAATAAAATAAAAATATAACAGTCAGTATAATATGCTGTAAAACTTATAATAACAGTCAGTATAATATACACAGTCATACAAAGCAAAGTATGTAATAAAAATGTGATGAGGAAAAAGTCATATTAGTCAAAAATATGTAATAATATAATAGGACATAAAAAAGTAAAAAAAAAAGAAAAATCATTAGTATGTCATGAAGAAAAGACTTTAAACAAGTGATAGTGTCATTAAAAAGTAATAAAAAAATCATGTCATAATAAAATCATAGCATAGTATGTCATAAAAAAAGTCATAAAAGTTATAATATCATAATGTCATAAATATGTAATAATAGAGTACGACATAAAAAAGTTAAAAAAGAAAAATCATACTTACTCAACATGATTAGTCATAATATAGTATGCCAATAAAAAGTTTAAAAAGTAATAAAAAAGATAATATAGCATAGAAGTCATAAATAAATCAATGTATAGTTTGCAATAAAAAGTTTAAAAAGTAATAAAAAAGATAATATAGCATAGAAGTCATAAATAAATCAATGTATAGTTTGCAATAAAAAGTTTAAAAATAAGTTATAAAAAACTTTTTAAAAGAATCATAGTATAGTATGTCATGAAAAAGTC
>CALSCE010009061.1:14661-33838 GCA_943593645.1 Bovichtus variegatus
AGCTTTTTATTACTAACAACATGCAGAACATTGACAGTATTTAGATGTAAAAACCTTTGACTCTAATATGTGAACAACTTCCTGCTTTATCCAACGTTTACATTTACATCTGCAAATGGAGCAAATCAGCACAAATTTAATAAAATAAAGCCTCATTTACATATTCAAACATCACATTTCAGAAAACTCGTAATACAAAGAATAATTCTCTAAATGTAAATAATGAACTGGGGAAGTTTCATGGTGATGTATATTAGTTAAAAATATTACCCTATTCACCTGCAGTGTCTCTCTAGCTATAACTGTCATTTCTAACAAATGATAAGCAAATGTTTTTTTACGAAAATATTTCAATTAAATCCAAATAATAATAAAAGAGCGTTTAGAGACGTTCTTTTATTAAGTTTACATGTCTCTTACCTGTTTTTAATTTTCTGAATCTTTATACATTTTGACAGAAGATTGACTGGATTGTTATTTTATTATTTATTAATCTTCTGTGTCTCTCTGCAGGTGGACGACCTGTTGGTGCAGAAAAAGGCTCTGGCTCAGTTCAAAGAAGTCTACCAGGCGGCCCATGTGCTCGCCACCCCCGGATGTCGACCCTGAATGATGACATCACGGATATAACCAGCTCTGACTAAAAGAGGATTATGTGTTTTTCTCACAATGTAGCTTTTATTTCCATATATTTTGTGTTTTTATTTATAATTAAGTTAAATTTTTTTGAGTTAAAAGATCCATGACTGATGATCTTCAATGTTAATTTTACACTTTGACAGTTTTACATATTTATTTTGGGGTTACTCAAGGTCATTTCTCAATCCACAGTTATATTTATTTTTGTGATAGTTTAATGTATTTTTTATTTAAGATTAATTTAACTTTATTTATTTTTCGTTGTTGTCGTTGTAATCTTTGAATAAAAGCAGAAATCATCATCAATTAAAAGCGTAATTTTCCCTTTTTTACACTTTAAAACACTTTTAGTGAAATTAACCACAGAAATGTTCAAACAGCTCCAGAGTTGAGTTCTGTGGAAAATATGTTTTCCAAAAAGCGGTTTCCCACACAATTTCTCACATTTTACACCAAATCATCAGCAGGTTTTATAGCGACGCAGATGTTGGTCTCACTGAACTGAGACATAAGAGAGAAAATAGAGATAATTCATGTTAATGTGTTGCTGTAAGAGCCTCTTCTGCTTCTGGATTATTATCATTACGTTGTCGTAGAAAGAAAAAGCAAGAAAGAAATTCCTGTGACATCACTCTGACATCATCGTGGCTCCTGCACCAATCACACGGAGGGATTTCCCCTCAGCCCGTGATGTAATGACCCACCACAGGACAGAGGTGGTTACTACTCTGGTTATAAGAAATGAGTCAGTACCCCCCCCCGCCCGGTTTATCAGAACCAGGCTTATTGACAGGTGATTACATTAAATATCAAAAAATACTATTAAAAATACGAAAATATTGGCACATCTTGCAGAATTTTAACTGCTTAAATAAAATTTAATGAGAAATGGAAATATTTTTGTGGTTTTCTGTCTCATTTTAGACACATTTTCCTCAAATTCAGCACGACTTGTTTAGTATCTTTAAAAACGTTCAGAATCTAAATAATAAAATAAAAACTAAATGGCTGTAGGTTCAAACAAAGCTTATTTTTTTATCTTGACGCTAAAAGTCAGAATATGTTGTTTTGATTTTGGACACTTTTTAAATTTGTCTCCTGTCTCCAAGTTCCCGAATGTGTTAAGAAATTAATCATTAAATATGGCGATACATGACGTTTTATATCCAAAATCGACAAACCAGAAGAAATGAAACAACAGAAAACACTAAATATTGTGTTTTCTGTAGTTTTATATGACTTGTAGTTTTAGTTCCAATTTGTTTCCACAATATACTGAAATAATAATCTCAAGATCACAGAAATAAAAAATCAGTAATGTCCGCCTCAGAGGTCAACTTTAATCTTTACCTTAAAGAAAAAAGTTTCACTTGTGATTCAAATCAAATCAAATCAAGTTTATTTATAAAGTCCAATATCACAAATTATACATTTGTCTCAGTGGGCTTTACAGACTGCACAGGACACTTCACTTTTCCTCACTTTTCTTCACTTTTCCTCACTTTTCTTCACCTGGATGGATTTGAATTGGGTTTTAAAACCACAGCTTTTGAGTCAGGCGTCATGTGTGAGGTGGGAAGGGGTTTCCCCTCAAACTAAACCAGAGGACGGGGCTTTTCTCACTCCGAGGAGAGAAAAGGTGACGACAGCTGAAGTAAAAAAAAAAAAAAAAAGGTCCAGGTTGGTCAAAAAGTTTAGAAAATCTGAATCATCATCGAGACGGATGAACAGAGACATATTGAGGTTTAGGAAAATTACTTTGTATTCTCCTTTTGAGTCACAGCATCCATGAATACATATTTAGTCCATTATGTAATAAGTAAATGTAAAGACTTTAGCTGCAGGAAATACATGAACATTTCCCCCCAAAGTGAGTGTGCAGATTTTTAATGAAATGGAGCTGTGAAAAAAAGCAGCCCATAAATGAATTTCACAACAATTAAAACTTCCATGTAACTTACTATTTGTCCCCTGCCTTTTTATTAAGTTTCATTATTATAATTTATTACAATTCTTAACTTCATTTCATAAATTTCATTGCAATTTTTCTTTAAATTTACATTGACTGCCGTCGTGGTTATTTGTACTACAATACTGTCGTTTTATTTCTGGAGGAAGAGGCCTGTGTAAACATTGTACAAACTGTAAAACCTATAAAAATAAAGTATTGCTTAAAAAACAAACACGGAGACACACAACATTTTATTTACCAGATAAATCACAAGTAATAAAAACAAAACAGAAAACACTTCATATTTGTATTTATTTACCTCAGGCTTGTACCTCTCATTACAGAGCAAAGAATAAAAAGGTAACATTGAGTTAACCACCACCCGGCCAGCAGCTGGGGTGACGCAAATCAAACACACCTAAGATGATGCTTCACCAACAGGTGCGTCGCGTGCAGCTCATCATGGCGGAGCTTCTGCCTCCAGACGTGTGTGTGTGTGTGTGTGTGTGTGTGTGTGTGTGTGTGTGAGGCCTTTCTGCTGCAGACACGTGTGTGTGTGTGTGTGAGTGTGAGGCCTTTCTGCTGCAGACACGCGCACGCGGCTGGTTTTTACTTTGAATTGAGGATGATCCTGGAGCCTCGAGGAGCGACGACGCGGCGCACGAGGCTCCGGGTTCACGTTCAGGCAGGTGAGTAGACATTGTGCGCGCGTGGCTGCAGCTGCTGTGCAGTTTGCATTGTTTGCATCTCTGTGTTGTTGCCTTCTTGATGTTTTACTCTGCTGTTAAAGTGTCGGGCCATTGAACTGACATAGTCTGATGTTGCTTGTCGCACCCGCCGCGGTGTCTTTCTTTTGTTTCAACATCCGGGAGGTTTCATATTAAGAAGGGACATTTTGTGCGTGGAATACTGTGTTTCCTGCATTGTGGTGCATTTTCGTTTTTTTATGGTCCCAATTTGAGCCTTTTCTGCATCACTTCATGACAGAAATACTTCTGCTACTATTGCTTTTCGAGGTTGCACAGCTGCTTTACTGGAGTCATTGTTGAGTCTGAGTTGTGTTCTGACATGTGTTGTTTGAGGGGACACACATGGACGTGTACTAAATCTTGACTGAAGTGTCCCCTGCATCTCCTCCAAAATTGACGCCTATGATTGTTGGCCATTTTTGGTCCTTTCTGGTTAATTATTGTAAGAATACACTGAGGATTTAGACTTTTTTTAAGGATGAAAAGGTTGAGCTGTGGAAAGTAACTAAGTATTTTTTTACTTGAGTAGTGTAGCCTACTTAAGTATGCTTTTGATGTACTTGAGTATTTTAATTTTTATTACTTTTATACTTCTACTCTACTACATTTTGAAGGCAGATTGTACTTTTTACTACATTTATTTGACGGCTTTAGTTTCTTGTTTGCAGATGGGCCTTTTTGACTTCATAGCAGAAAAAGCACAAGTGTTACTAATAATGTCCTCAAATGTACCAGCCTTAACATGGAACAATGTGTCACTAATTGCAATCAAGTCATTTCTTATATATTATTTGGATATTAGCCATTCTGCATAATGAGTACTTTTACCTTTTTGGTACTTTAAGTATATTTTGATGCTAAAGTACTTTTCACTTCGGTAAGATTGTAGATGCAGAACTTTTTCTACAGTACTTTTAAGTATTTCTTCCACCACTAGTGTATGTATTGACATGCTAATACACTTTTATTTTGTAGCCTAAATGTGTTCTTTCATCCATTATTATAATCATATACCCACCTGTGTGACATAATTATGAATATACTGAATTACACACACATACTTGACACTTATCTGAACTCTGATACAATATTGTACATATACAGTATCTATATGCACTTAGACTGATCCCTGCCGTTAACCTGTTTATATTTATGATCCATATTGTTTACCTGTTTCTTTTTGGCATTGTATATATTATGGATTTGCATTTTTTTTAAAAAATTTGTTTCTTTTTCTTTTATATTTATACTCTATATTTGTACAAAACCCACTGCACAGCAGAATTCAAGAAGAATTATGTTTACGCCATCACAAAAACCTAAAAGTTGATAACTAACACGTGCAAAAACTAATATTTACAACCATCATCAGAAGCAAACTGCAGGAGAGATTTAAAAAAGCAAAAGCACCCTAGAGGCCCTTAATATCTGCAAAAACAAAAGACATGTAAACAATCATAGCACGAGAAAGCGAACATAAAGTAAGCAACATAAAATAATAAAGTGAGTGTTTGTGTGCAGCTTCAGGAGAACTTCAGCAGAAATTGAAAATTCATTTCAATTAAAGGTTCCATAGTGATATTTAAAAGGGTGAATTCCTCTAAACCATCTGAAACCTCTTGTGTGTGTGTGTGTGTGTGTGTGTGTGTGTTTGTGTGTGTGGAGGGGATACCCATGAGCTGTAAACGTACTATCTCTCAACACCTAAATCTGTCTTCCTGTTTCCTGCTTTTGTCTCCTTCCTGCCGAGCTCGTCAGTAAATTCAGTTTCTCTTTTTCAAGCCATGTCGAGGTCAGAGTGGCTTGACAGCAGAGTTTAAACTGTGACCTTTTTAATACGTCCATTTCTATATTCAACTTTCTTTTTGCGCTGACGTGTTCAGATCCTTTTTACTTTAAAAGTACGACCACAATGTGAAAATACTCCACTACAAGTAAAAGTCTTGTATTTATTTTTAGCAGTGTTTTACTATTATGTGATGTTTCTTTATTACTAGTACTGCTGCAATAATGTCTCTGTTTTTATGGACATTTTGCACATAATTTTCAGACATTGTCGTAATTTTTCGGGAAGTTTTTATCATTATTCACATATTTTCTGAAATTTTTAGGAAATTTCTCAGCATTTTCCTGCTGTAGATGTTTTCATATTCTGTTAGTTTAATGTACAGCAATGCATCATCTTCTATAAGATCATCACATTGTTTTTTTTTTTCACATAATTATTGGAAATTTTGTACGTATATTCTGAACATTTTTCAGACATTTTTTCTAATATTTTCCAACATTTTCGGACTTTATTCACACTTTTTTTCTCACCTCAAATTTGTACTTGTCCTTCGCCATCTCGCGCCCCAAGAATAAATCTGAGGAGTCACAGGATGATGAAAGAAAGTTTAATTCAGGGAAGTGGAATCTGGCCGAGTTACTTTTTAAAAGGTGGAAATGAATGAACTGAAACGGTTGGAAGAAGAAATGTTTTGTACTGTAAAAAATAGCGTAAAAGGTCAAAATAAGCAAGTTAAATACGAGCATAAATGTCCTTAAAGACCATAAAGTTTCTACATTTGAAAGTATGCAGGAGTAGAAGTCCGATCTACAAATATACGGACAAAGTATATTTCCCTACTGAAGCGTGAATGAAGTTACTTTGGCGTTTTTTTTTTAAATGCAGGTGTCACCTGCCGCCATGCTGCAAGTTGCCATGTGTGAATATTGTTGGAATTATTGGATAATGAACGTTGGCAGCGAAAGTTTAAAAATGCCCGTTGTGGTTTGTCCAGCTTCCTCTCGTTTACAATAAAACATTTTCTCAGAAGCGGTCGCTGGTTTCTCTTTCGTTTGTTTTCCTTCATGCGCCTCCTGTACGCTGCGCTGGAATTCATTTTATTACATTCTCTCACTCCGTGTGTCTATATTTATGCATATTTCTATAAATGTGTGTGGCTGACAAGAAAAGCTGCATAATATTTAGTGTTTCCTTTAAACTAGAAGAGGGACTGTTGTGTGCGTTGTTCAGTAGAAACGCTTCGCACCCTGCAGCGTGTCGGCCTCGTCACACTACTTCCTGCCTTCGCCTTTCAGTCTCTGCTGGTTTCATTACATCATATTACACCATATTAAACAATATTATCTACTATAACAGCGTCATGTATGATCTGGGACTTGCTCTATCGTTCTTAGTCACATTGAACCTGAAACAAATGTCTGTAAACGCTGTTGGAAAGTAGAGATTCTTAGCTTTACGATGATATTTGTATTGTTTTTAAGCCAAAAACGTCGCATTACGTAAAGACTGGAACCTGATGATTTTTAGAAAAAAGCTCCAAAGTTTGCAGTTATTTTGTAAGGTTTCTAGAAATGAACCTCAAAACAAATTCTTCTCCCGTACACGTCCATACCAACGTGCAATCCCTTACTCGTGTGCACGCTCATTCAAATACAATTGGAACTAAAAGTTTCACTTCGCATGTCCACGTGCACGCCCACAGTCCCGTGCACACTCCCGCCCCTGCACATTAACTTAGGTTCATGTTTTACATGAATAAATACTTGAATGCATGTGAACTCACGTGCAGTAAAACAATTTGGGACTGTTGTTAATTTCCAAAAAAAGAAGCTGCAGATGAACAAACAAGCAACAACATTTTTTTTTTTTTTGATTTGTACTTTCAGACTTTTACTGGTGTATTTACTGGAGTATTTTTCCAGTGTGGTATTAGTACTTTTAGTAAGGGTCTGAATACTTCCTCCACCACTGCATGAGTCATCGTTTATCTAGAAATTAGCCTTTTTGACATCCGAGCACGTCACACATGCTAAATGTGATATTTACCTGAACTCCTCCTCTCCTCTCAAAATCAAAACTAGGAGCTAAAAGAGGCTTAAAAGCTCCGTAGAGCTGTACCACACCAGCAGGACGTCCCACACTTTAAATAATAAAGTCTCAAATGGCTCCAATGCAAGTGCAAACCAGTCTTGGAGACCTTTTGACTTCTCAGTAACACTGATGTAATGCAGAGCAGAGTGCTCAGGTTTCTCTCCTAATGAGGTCATTATAGTTTATTTAGCCTCATGCAGCTTCCTCCTGTTTTGGGAAGTTATTGAGACTTTTTATACCTCCGAATATTTAGTTTTCAGGTTGTCCGTCCCGTTCTTGTGATCACGATATCTCAGAACGCCTCGAGGGAATTTCTTCAAATTTGGCACAAACTTCCACTTGGACTGTTTTTTTTTATTTTTAATTTTTTAAATTTTGGGGTCAAAGGTCACTGACGTGAAGTGAAGACATTTTAAAAAAAAAAAAAAAAAAAACTATTTACATTCTTTTGCCGGTGAAAGCAGGGAAATTATTCTTTATTGGTGCATTCAAGGATACTCAAACACTCAAAAAAAAAAAAAAAATGCTGAAATCAATTCATATTGTGTTTTTTTTTTTTTTTTTTTTTGACAAATAGCTCAGATGTCTGAGTGTCCCTTAACGCACCAACAAGACCGTTTTTGTGTAAAAGTTGAGAACTATAAATGCAATGTAAAAAAATGAACAATGATCTTTTTACAACTTGTTTATCTGATAACAGAGCTCATCAGCAACAATGGCTTTGAAATCTAATTGTTAGTCCTTGAATGCACCACGGACCGTTTTCAAAAGAGTCAATGAAAGTAGAAATGAGAGACACTATTGCATTGAAATGATCTTTTTCACAACGTGTTTGATAAATGCTAACAACAGTCTCTAAAATCTCAAATGTCAGAGTGTCCTTGAATGCACCAATAAGAACAGTTAAAAAAAACTCTGGAAAAGTATCAAGAAATGATAAAAATCAAAAAACATTTATCAACCTGTCTGATTGTTTGTCTTGTTTTTGACTACCTGAAATCAGAGCTCATCAACAACAATGTCTCTGAAATCTGAGATGTCAGACTGTCCTTGAACTCACCGCATGGCCGTCATGTTTTTCACATTTATATTTGATTTTTTTTTTTTGTCTTGTATTAGATTTTTTGACGACAATCTTTAGCTCATCAATTCAATGCTTTGCAACAGACTGCTCAGAAAACTCCAATGTCCAACTCTCCTTGAATGCACCAGTAATTACAATCATCTGTGTATATAGTGGCATTGACCACATGATGCTTTTCACATTTCAACTTGAAATTAAACCATATTTGTGTTTTATTGAGTGTTTCTTTGAGGCGTAGGAACCAATGTTCTGATGGTGTTTCAGTCCAGTACTTTTCTCTTCAGTGCGCCCCACCATCAGAAATCTTTAGAGTTCGTACTGGTGCGATAAGTTGCTCAGGGTTCGTAATGGTTTCCATTGCGTTTCAACTGGATGATCCGATGGTTTCCGACGCAGGCTGCAGCCTCACTGCGCTTTCCACTAACTGCTCCTCGAAACTCAATGCACTCATTGCTTTGCATGAAAATGCAGGACCATTAGGACGACCAGTAAAACCATTAATTACATAAAAACCCATTGGGGGGTTGTGGGGGGGGGCTGTCAACAGTGAGCATAAGATTTGTGTTTGACATAATTGAGTGGGTGACCCCCTCTCCCACCCTTCTATGAAGATGGGTAATTTAAAGGAAACTGCACAACCACAGTTTTCACACCTAGATCATCTCTGCATCACACACTCGCTCTTCCTCTGTCTCGCTCAGAGTTATAAATAAAAAGCTTTCATGACGAGTCAAACAGTTTGAGCCAACTTCAGGGCAAGAGGCACATCGAGTCAGACGGGTCGTCCTCTCTCTGTCCTGCATCGCACCGTTGGGAATTGAAAGCGCAGTCACACCGGGGACTCGGGGAATCGAACTTCGACTCTCAGGCTTGGTGCATCGGTGTACAAGCGTTTATACGATGGTTACGGCGGCGAGGGCAGTGGTCTGTCTGTGTCTATGGTTGTCTCTCTGTCACGTCAGAGGCGCCTTCATCCCTGCAAAGATGACCAACACCATCCAGAACCTGCTGCAGTACTATGTGAGTATCAGCACGGCGCTTTAAAGAACCAGCACCATAGAAGTGGAACCATTGTAGAGCGGACGCCGGTCGTGGTCGTTTGGCTAGTTCAAAAGAAACCGGCGCTCTGTGTTTAGTCATTAACCTCGTGAGCTTATACTAAAGTTAGCCTGCGACCACGCTCTGTGCATTGACAACAGTACACGTAAAGATGGCCGCCGCCGCTCTGACCATCCTGCTATGTTGCTTTGAACAGAAACGTTCATTCTACCCTAGTTCTGTTTCTATAACTACTAATATTATAGTAATAAACTTTATTTCTATGGCACCTTTTCATGCAAAATGCAGCTCAAAGTGCTTTTTAATAAGAGAGAAATTGACATAGAATGAGCATAAAAACAGAGAGAAAGCCATAATTAATGGAAAATAAAACACTGTAAGAAATGAGATGAAATATTTGTATATTTGCGTGTTTATTCTGTCTCTGAGGCTTTAAATGAACAACACTGTTAGTCCTGCAGATGCTCCTTGTACTTGTCGTCCTGTCAGTATTTGTAGTGCACAACTTTAAATGCTGCTACATGCTTTCTGTTTCCTGCTGCTGCTTTCACTCACCACAACACACACATATGCACACACACACTTTTTCCATTCACTATATGTATGTTTACAGGACTATTCTGGTGTTTTTAGTTCATTTACTACAAATATTTATCACAATCATTTTTAATTAGTCAACTTTGAGAGCAGGCTTTGTTTTCTTTGGTGCATTCAAGGACACTCCAACTTCTGAGATTTAAGAGACTGCTGCTAAAAGCAACCTTTTCTAAATGCAAGACTCATTCAAATTGTATTTTATGGTTGATTTTAACAGAGCTGGTCAATGAAACTCTTTGCAACAGATGAGACAAATATTAGATGTCTGAGTGTCCTTGAATGCACCAGCATGATTGTTATGTCAAAGAAACTAAATGCAATGAAAAAATGACAAAATTCATAATCTTTTTCATAACTTTCTTGAGCTCATCGGCTACAATGTCTGAAATCTCAGATGTCAGTCCTTGAATGCACCACAGACTGTTTTTAAAAGTCAAGGAAAGATGAAATGCGTAAAACGATCAAATTCAAATGATCTTTTTCACAACATGTTTGTTTGGTAATTGCTTTTGATTATTATAAGAGGTAGTTAACAGCAAAGTCTCTAAAGTCTCCGATGTCTGAGTGTCCTTGAATGCACCGACAAGAACAGTTTAAAAAAAATCTCTAGAAAACTATAAATAAATGACTGAAATCAAAACAAATTTAACATGTTTGAGTATTGTTTGTCTTTTGTTTACCTGAAATCGGAGCTCATCAAAAACATGTCTGAAGTATGAGATATCAAACTGTCCTTGAACTCACCGCATGGTCGCCATGATGTTTTTCACATTTATATTTGATTATTTTTTTGGATTCGATTTTTTGACGACAATCTTTAGCTCATCAATTAAATGCTTTGCTAAAGACTGCTCTGAAAACTCCAATGTTTGATTGTCCTTGAATGCACCAATAATGTGTATGTATTGGGTTGATTTATTAAAAAAAAAAATATGGGGGAAAGACACTTGATTTACATCAAAAGTGACCTGAAACATTCTTTTTTGCAGGACATTGACGCGACCGAGAGATTTAACGGGAAGCCCGTCTTCTCCAGAGAACCACTGTCCGGCAAACTGGAGGTAAATAAAAGTCAAATTTAGCTTCTCTTCATCTACACATGGGAACAAAGTCTCTGTTGTGTTGCGTTTGAGTTTTATACACGTGATGCATCTTCACTGCCTTTTACCTCAGTCACCTCTTTAAACAGCCAAAGAAATATAAAAAAAAAAGCCTTAGCTTAGCATAAAGACTGGGTGCAGGTGGAAACGGCTAGCCTGGCTCTGTCCAAAATGGGAAAAAATGCACCTGACTTAACACTTATTTGTACACAAACGGAAATGTAAACAAAACTATTTGATAAGAACTTGACTAACAGTGTATCCGCCTAGTGTGTTATTTATTGTTAGTTTAAAGATCCGTGGCTTTAAAGCATCACATGGACCACAAGTTGTGTGATTTTTACACTTCTGTTTGTGTAAACGAGACTTTTAGAAGTGTATTTTTTTAAATTTTGGACATAGCCAGGCACATGAAGGTGCGTTCAGGGGATTCACGGCGTCTTAATGTTGATTTGAAGAGCTTCAGAGTGCAGAAACTTGCACAGTAAGGAGCGTTGTTCAAGGTGATGTCTTTAAATGTCTTGTTTTGTCAAAGATATTCACTTTATTATGATATAAAACAGAGAAAAGCAGCAAATCTTCATATTTGAGAGGCTGAAAACAACATTTAAAGACATTTTTTGCATTAAAAACTACTTTAGCGATTCCTCGATTATCAACTAGTCGACATATTGTTGCAGCGCTACTTTAAAGTGCACCAGGAAGTCTTTGCCATCTTTACCCGACTTTATTTCATCTTAATTTAATCCCTGAGTCAGCAGCTGGCTGGTGTTCTCCTCTGGTTTCTGTCTCACACTGAACAGTTTCTTTATCGCTCCGGACTTTGTGTTGCGGTTCTTGTGGTTTTATTTTACTGCTGGCGCTGCATCATGCAACTTTTTCTTTTTTTTTTTGATTTGCAACTATTCTCCGGCTCCGATTTAAACTTTCACTCTTCACCAACAACGATTAAACGAGATAAAACGCAGATGAAATTGAGGCAAACTAGCTTTAAAGCTTCGGGATGGACGAACTTTATTGATCCCAAATTGTGAAATTCTTGTTACAGCAGTAAGTTATGCAGGCATTGCACAGGAGTAAAACACACACAGTACATGTATACATACTACTACAACTAAAATAAAAACATAGGATGAACATGTTATTAGACATTAGAGTGTAAAGTAGTTGCAGTTCTTCTCTTTTTATTTATTTGAATACATTTAAAGTGCATAGCGCTGGTTCATGTTGTATACTTGACACTAAATAAAATGAATAAATATTGAACTGTTTGTCTAAAAGATAAAGGAACAGCTTTATGTCCAGTTTAAACATGATTTCTATGTTAATATTTTTAAAGATGGTCAATAATTAGACTGAGTGCATGTAGATTTTTAGGAGAAAAAAGACGTTTTAAAGTTCACGTGGAGTAATATGTCGTCAAGATTTGGACTATTTCCAAATGTCTTGGACCAACTGTGGCCTGAAGAGAAGATGACTGCCACAAGTTCTTCCTTTATTTGTTTCAGTATTGAGAAACATTTTAAAAATGGCCGAGGCTGTTTCCATAAGTGGTAATGTGTGTATCTGCTCTTCGTGGAACAATATTACATCCTTCCACCAAATTTCATGAAAATCAGGCGAATAGATTTTCACCAAACTGAAAACATAACTTCTTTGGCAGTGAAAATGTTAATGCTAAATCATATTCAGGTATTTATGGTGGTTAGGTTGTAATATAGAAAGTGAATATCCCACACACACACACACACACACACACACACACAATCTGGGTTTTCCAACTTTAGTTTTCCCCTCACCACAACACAGATTTTACATTTAATCACTTTTTGTTTTTTTTACAATTGTTTTCCAGCCGTGCGTCCTCATGTCACCCACTGAGGTGAAACACATTCATGAAGATCTCGTGTGCATGTTTCTGTTTTTAAGGATTCCATGCTCCACATCTTGCAGCCAAACGAGTTTCAAACTGTTTCGCGATGTTTTGTCACATTCATGTTTTCAGTCGATGCTTAATTTAACTCCTGTGTGAGAAACCACAGAGGGTTTTTCAACACCTCCAGAATAATCTGTATTTATTAAAATAAATATACCACAGATTTTCTATGGTTTAGGAATGTAACAACAAATGTGTACTTTCATATTTTACACAATGAATTTTTATGTTCCTACTTTTTAAGTTAAGTTGAAACTTTGCATTTTTGCAATGGAAAATGTTTAGCAAAGACGTATTCAGGACAGTAAACCATCAGTGTTAATTTAAATGCAATTTTCAAATCACCCACCAGAAACTTGATGTTGTGTTCTTTTTCAGGTGAAGAGGGTGTTTATGGGAAGCGTTTTGGAGACCTACGAAAAGCTGATTAGCCGCATGTTGAAGCAGCTGCCCACCCCGAGCCCCCAGACAGCCGGGAGCAACAAGCTTCCCACCTCAGTCGAGTCCCCCGCCGCTGGTAGTGCGGGGGAAGCAGGCGACGGCATCCGGGTGGAGCTGAGCTACATCCTGAAGATGGTCCAGGAGCTGAGGAACTACAGTTACCAGGAGCAGGACAAATTTCTGCAGAGCCTGAATGCTCTCAAACACATCCAGGTACAGAGACAAACGTATATATTTGCTTGCAAATATACAATCTTCTGGCCTGAGTAGAAATGACTCTGTGTTAGGTTTAAAGTAAGGCTTGTGGAAGGATTACAGAAGGTTCACGTAGGTCCAATATGGAGCTTAAGAGGCAGATTTATGAATGACTTATGCAGCCTTAAAGCAACACTTATGGAGAGTTATTTGGAGGGCCGATGTAGGACTAAATATAAGACTTTAGGAAGGTTGATATCGGGCTTACAGAGGGCCCATGTAAAGCATTAAGTAGGGCTTTCTGGGGCCAATGTAGGTCTTAAATTAAGGCTAATTAAAGGTTTTTATTGGGCCTTTTTATGCAGCATATGGAGGGCTTAATGTGAGGCTTTTAACGGGTTTATGTAGGGCTTACGGAGGTCGGCTCATGGAAGGATTGTATAGGGCTGGATGTAAAGCTCATTAAAAGATTTATGTTTGGTTTAAGTAGGCTTGCAGTAAAGCTTATGGGAGGTTTCTATAGGGGCTATAACACAGGCTCCTCTAATAACCCTTCCATGAGTTTTACTGTCAGCCCTATGTAAGCCTACACCAACCCTTTTTATAAGCCTTACTTATTTGGAAGATTTATTAAAAGTTTTATGGTACTTTTAATGTGTCTACATGATACTGTTGTGGGATTTACTTTTAGAAAATGAATGTTGAATTTCACCCCGTCTCTCCTCCAGATGGATAACCATGTCGTCCAGAGCAAAGCATTGTGGGAGCTGCCGTGGCTGTACGAGGAAGCTAGTATGCTAAATGAGACCATCAAGATGAAGAGGCGGCGACGGCAAGCCTGGAGGTTCAAAACTCATCCCAAAGCCAGAAACGCCAAGTAAAATGACGGCGACAAGGAAATTAAATGACAAATTATGAATGGATAAAATACCATTAGAAATATTACAATACCAAAAGAATATCCACATTTAAACCAGCATGCAACCTTTTTCTGTTTTAGGAGGTTGTAAATGAGATTATTTATAAATAAATATATATTTATTTCAATGACGGCAGCCTAATAGAAATTGTAATTTTGTAAAATTAATATATTTTTTAAGGAAGTTCGAAGCTCGATAGTTGAAAGAAGTGTGGCGGTTTGATCCTGTGATAACTGATTGTATTTAATATGGAGTTAAACTCACTTTATTAATCACAATATCAATCATCACCTGGAAATACTTGATTTCTTGATTTTTTACTTATTTAAAAACTGCAGACGATTTAATGCTCAGAAAATCAGCAAGAGAATTCTAATATATTTATAAAATGTGAAGCTAAGTATCATTACTGATGATTGAAAAGTACCAAAGAAGAGTTTAATAGTGACAAACGTAAATGTCCATCACTGAAGTACTTCACTGAAGAGTACGTAGTTGAAGTATTATACTCTTCAGGGATATTTGGATTTTACTGACATGTCTTAATTGTCTATATTTATTTTTTGTATTTAAAGTGTCTATTTAATAATCATACTGCTATGACCTGATTGCTGATTATTTATTAATTGTATTTATGGATTGGCAAATGCAACTGAATAAAACGGAATGAACTTTATTTTCTGATTGTTGTGATTTTATTTTTTAAGGATGATAACATGCACTTTGTTATTGATTTGACGTAGCAAGTTAAGCACCGTTGTTACGGCCAAGATTTTTTTTTTTTTATCAAGATCTGTTGACTGAGACGATTTATTTGCAGCAAAGACAATTAATTTTTTTAAATTGTCTGTATTTTGCTAAAGGAATTTCAGGCACAGCCAGTCATTGTATTAACTGCAGGTTCTACTAAAGGAAACTCGATCGTGTCGCATGAGCTTCATTAGCAGTTTGACTGGTTGTGAAATTGTTAATGTTTACATTTCCATATTTCGAAGCACTTTGAGGACCTCTATTGCTTTAAAGTCCACACAGACAAAAGGTCCATAAAATTTAAAGACGATTGGAAATTGATCAACTGCGTTTCAACAACCTTCACTGGCCAAGCTCTTGTTTTGTAAACTGCTGTGTCCAAGGTGAAGAATCAACTTTTAAACTCAATCATTGATTTGTTAAAATCACAAAGACACTTGGCAACACAGTTTGGTATAGTTGAGTGTCATCTGCATAAAATATCTTTATAATTCATCAATGTATAATTTATTTACACGCTTCTAGTTTACAACACCAGAGGCCCAACGATTGAGCCTTGAGGGACTCCGCATGTCATTTTGTTCTGCTTGTCTTGCTACAATAAGTTAAACTCGAATCAAAAACATTCAAATGATGAACTGACATTAAAGACACAATGTGAAGATGTTACAGTTTTGTGTTGCAGAGATGTCTACTGAAATTAGCACGCTAACGTCCGGTGATACCCGTTTTTCCTTGAGGGCCGATGGTAAGTCACCGTAGCAGCAGTCTGACCTCCGTCCAACGTGAGAGGGCGCAGAGGCTTCACCGACGGCTTGTCAATAATGCATCATGATGCATGTTTTGATAGTTTTGTCTTATTGCCGTAAATCCAAAGTGGAGGCTGATCTGCCCGTGTTGGTTAAGTTGCGCACGGAGCTGACGTTAGCTGTTATAGCACCAAAAGTAAAAGTACTCAAGGCGGCTTCTTCGTAAAGACTGGGAACCACGGGTTACATTTTTAACAATATTATTTATAATCTTCTCGTGTGTTTTATGTAAAAAAGAATCTGCAAAGTAACTATAAACCAGTGCTGGAAAGCAGCTAAGTATATGAAGTGCTTTACTTAAGTATAAGTCTGAATGCAGGACTTTTATTTAATTAAATCTACTGAGTCACAAAAATGAGCTGAAACGAAAGAACAGATATTCATACTTCAACACGGGGAAGAAGATCCAAACAAACTTGTGTTGACGGGTCGGGGTATTTCTGCAACTAACAAAAAAGCTGTAGTCACTTCCTGTGATATCACTTCTGGTAAACAGCAGGTAGTCTTCTTTTACAGTAACTGTGCAGCCCCTTTACCCATAGTGCACCCCGGTCGCTCTGTGAGGTCGTGACTTCTAAGAAAACCAGAGCTGTGCTTCCCCACAGCAGCTGAGAGCAGAGCTGTGAGTGTGTGTGGTCGATACACTTCACCCTCATACACACTGTAGAAAACAAAGAAACTAACATGTCACTTTGATACACTTCCAAATACTTTTCTTTAAATGAGACTGAGTTTATTTTTACTTTTTAAAAACCAACTGTGCCTTCCAATACCCCGAATACCACACTATTTAATATGCCGGAGAAAGATTCAGTGTGTACTAATACATAGTATGCAGTATCGTACTCTACTGACAGACCCTGTGTGTGTGTGTGTGTGTGTGTGTGTGTGTGTGTGTGTCTCTGTGTGTGTGTGTGTGTGTGAGTTTTGACTATCTCGCCAATAGACGTGCATCAAAATCCACAAAACGGTCTGTTTTATTTCACAAAATAGCGCGTTTGTCTGTGCCATTACATTAGTGTGTGTGTGTGAACTTGTTATATACATGTTATACTTGTTATAGTACATATCCACATATTTATATATTATTACAGTATGTAATCCCACTGTACAGTATTTTACATTCTGTCGTATCTTATTCTGTTTCATATGTATATATTTGATTTATTCCTGCGTTTTACTTGCACCATTATGTCTCTTACACTATTTTATTTATACTTTCTGTCTTGAGTATCTGTCTTTGGATCTTAAATGGCACAGTACAGGTTGAATGAGTTCGTCTCTCTGTGTGTCTGAACTTCTACTTTCTTCCAAAACGTTTCTCAAACCCGGAGCGACACATTTAACGTGGCTTTGACTTCCTCGAGGCCGTGAAACTGTAGCGCTGCTCTCGCAAACGTCTGCAGCGGCACGAGCTCATCCGAACGGGCGCAGGACGAGTGCATCCGGTTGCATTTCGCAGTATGCAGGCCGGCGCTGGCTATTCGGACCCACAATCCTTTGCACTGGGGATCTATGAGCAAGAGGGTCAAAGTTCAATGTGATGAAGTCTTATGTCCCGATCGCATGCTGCACGCAACAGTTTGTACTTAGGAAGCTGCTAAAAGTTCAAACAGAAAGTTTTCCCACAAATCTCAACACTTCCTGTCTGTGGCTCTCAGCTCCAATCCCATTGGTTCCTACTGAAGATGTTCATCTTTTAAATATGTAGCGTCATCTTTTAAAAAACAGCTGGTAACTGTAGCTTTTTTTTTTTTCTTAAACATTTTTTATAAAAACAAGGAGGAAATAGTGCATTTGTTTGGGACTATTTTCAGCGGCGGATTAATCCACATTTGGTGCTGTATTGAGTATTTGACAGTGGAGGGAGAAGTACTCGGAGTGTATCCAGTATTTCTACTTATATAGTATAAGTAGAAATACTTGTCTGGAAATATTCCACTACAAGAAAATATCCTGAATTTAAAAAAAAAAGTCATTAAAAGTATCAAGTCTTGTGTTATAGAATATTATAATATTCAGTTTTTTATTTTTTATCACTACTGAATACATGCAGGAGCATTTAAATGTTGTTACTTTGATTCTTTTATACACTACTTGGTAGATTAGTAGTACAGTAATGCATCATATCAGCATATCATGTGGGGGGGGGGGGGGGGTATCGAGGAGGCGGTGGTAAAGGGCACTTCTGCGGGACAGCGATGGAAACCATGATTGTGTGTGTGTGTGTGTGTGTGTGTGTGTGTGCAGGTTTCAGTGTGAGTCAGCATGTTGCAGATGCTGTTGCAGGATAAACGAAACTCGTCTATAAATGAGAGATGATACACACACACACACGCACACGCACACACACGCACACACACAGACACACAGACACAGATCGCTATCTCTAACCACTGAAAGAAGATAAGAACTTGAGAAGTTTTACTGAAGTTGCACAGAAATACCACAAGTGTCTGTGTGTGTGCATGTATATATATATATATATATTTATATATGAATAACTCAACTCGTTGTGTCTGTGACCTTTGACCTCTTCAGAGCGAGCTCAGACACGTGTTTCTGACAGAGACAAAGATACAAACATATGATGATCTTATAGAATATGATGCAGTGTGTACATTAAACTACCAGCAGGAGGTAAAATTAGCTCAACTTTAAACATCTACAGCAGTAAAATCATGAAAAATGTCTGAAAAATGTTGGAAATTATGTGATTTTAAAAAAAAATAAATGTCTTGAAAAATGTCTGGAAAATGTTCAGAAAATATGTGATAAAAGTCTGAATAATATGTAAAATATTTACGATAATTATGTGAAAAATTTACAAAGATACAATCATATGATGATCTTATAGAATATGATGCATTGTGTACATTAAACTACCAGCAGGGTATAAAGGAGGTCAAAACATCTGCAGCAGGAACATGTAACACACACATTAATAACATGTAACACACACATTAATAACATGTAACACACACATTAATAACATGTAACACACACATTAATGTAGCAGGAACATGTAACACACACATTAATAACATGTAACACACACATTAATAAC
>CALSCE010009065.1:0-10195 GCA_943593645.1 Bovichtus variegatus
ATATATATATATATATTATATATGATATATATATACACACATAAAGCCAATAGTAGGAGTGAGCGATGGCAACACTGGGTTTATCAGTTTGTAATATTCTTTTTCCTTCACAGTGCTCAACTACACTTTGGAGGCAGATGCTGAGAGGAGAAAAGTGAGGCTTCCTCCCAGAGTGGATTTTCTCGATTCACCTCGAGGAAAATTGGAGCTGCCTGGACAGAAAAGGCAAATCTGCACTGACATCCAAATCCAACTTCTGGTACGGTTTCATTGTGCAATGTCCCTTTTTTTTAAATTTATTTATTTGTTTTTTTTAAAAGAGACCCCATCAAACACAGTACACCTGAAACCTTAATAAAACTATGTTGTTGCAGCGTGACATTAAGGACAGGCTGCACAGTATCCCCGTCTCCGTCACTCTGTCTCTGTGGAGCTCCAGTCAGACAACCGGGACGAGTGCAGATCTGCCCAACATTTCTCCTGTCCTCAACCTCTTCCAGCAAAAGAGCACCGTCTCAGAGGTATTTACATGCGTTTCTATCATGAGAGATATAAGAGGATATTGGAAGCCAATTTAAGATTACAAAAAAAAAACAAAGTCTGCTCTGTTGGGTGTTTTTTTTTTTTTTGTTTTTTTTTCACATCAAAAGGATTTTGAATGTGTTTTAACTAAACTAATTTGAAGGGGTTCTTTTGTGTGTGATCATGGACACGCTTCCAGCAAAGCTGTGGACTGATATGGGCTGAATTGAGGCACTGTGTCACTTTATGATAGTTGATATGTCTTGAGAAAAGTCTTTGTGACTGAAATGTTGACTCTTTTTAATAAATCAATGCAGATGTGATAAGTGTGTGCAGAAATTTACTTTTTTTTTTTTCTTTAAAATTGAATCTTCAGGAGAATTGACTCCCAGCACTACAAAGATTTCTAGGCCATTTTTGTTGCCTTGTCTCTCTTTAATGTTTTTATTCTGATAGTCCTTTAATATTCTGCTCTATCATTTCACTCTGTAGCACTTTGAGTTTTGTTTACTCAAATGAAAAGTGCACTTATAAATAAAATGTATTATTATTATTATTATTATTATTATAATAAAGGAGACAAAGCAAAGTTGTATGTGTTGCACTCATCCTGCTCTGTTGTTTTTCACAGATTATCTTAATAAACAAGGGCTGTGGCAGGGACAACATTTGCCAGAGTAACCTAGAGCTACAGTACAAGTTCTGCTCCAGGAAAACGCAAAATAATCAAAATGTTTTTAAATCACTCGCCAGGTAAGGCAAAAAAAAAAAAAGAAGGGAAACCAAGAACTAACCAAACTCAAAAGAAACTAAGCTATGTAACTATGGGTCCTGCTAGTCAAAGCAATACCTGTGATTGAACCTTGACCCTCTAAATCCAAACTCTATAGTCGTCTGTTTTGTGTGTCATGTGTAGAGAGTCTGGTGTTGCAGTCATCACTCCCTCTGATGAAGCCATAGCTTTGGAGATCACCGTGACTAACACAAACGGGGATGACGCACACCAGAGTCACTCAGTCATCAGCCTCCCAGATACTCTTCATTACTCCTCTACTGTCTACAGCACAGCATCAGTAGGTACACAAGTGCTCGTACTATACTAGTGTTTGTTAGTGTGGCTAATATGGAATACCAGTATCCAGTACTGTAGAGCATTATCGGGATTACTGTGCAATGTGTATCAAAAACACACAATGTTTGTGTTAGTATTAGCCAGGGGTAGAAGAAGTACTCAGATATTTCACTGAAGTAGAAGTGGAAATACCACAGTGCAGAAATGCTGTTTGCATTTAAAATGTTACTTAAGTAAAAGTACAAAAGCATTTGCATCAATTTACAGTTAAAAGTACCAAAAGCAAAAGTACTTATTATGCAGAGAAATGTATGTTATTGGATTATTATTATTGATGCATTAATGTATAAATCACTTTAATTTTGCAGCTGCTAAAGGTGGGGCTAATTTTAATTGCATTAAATACTGCCGGGGACCTTGGGAATCACTTAAGTCATTTCTTATCTTAACCGATAATAATACATCATAATTTATTGGTTGATTATATTTTGTATAATTAATCTCAACCTGAATTAATAATAATTATAATTAATTAAAGTTATCAAATAAATGTAGGTGTAATTGTAATGGAGTAAAAATAGAAATTGAACTCAAGTGCAGTAGTTGAGTTAATGGGATTAGCTAAACAGACCCTTCCTGTTGTTCTGTCAATGGAAACACATTTCCTTGTTTTCTGCATGTATCTGTCCAATAGGAAAAACAAGTGAGATGTATAGCCAATGGCAAAGGAACAAAAATAAATTGTGAACTGGGAAATCCACTCCAAAGAGATGCTGAAGTGAGTAGCGCTGCGCAGTTTCCTCCACATGTATATGTATTACAATCTGCATGTACAGTACTGTAGCGCGGATATTTCTTTCCCTTCAGGTCACTTTTTATGTCCTACTCGCAACATCTGGCATCTCACTGAGTACAAAAGACGTCAACGTCACCTTGCAACTTGAAACGTAAGTAGGATGATCAAATTGGAAACGGGTACCTTTTTTTTTTTTTTTTTTTTTTTTTAGTGAGTTGTAGAGGATTCTGAATAAACATGTTGTTATTCCTGTGATGCAGGACGAGTGTGCAGTCTATACAACCAGTTCAGGCATTAGCCAAAGTGTTTTTTGAGCTGGAGCTGCAAGTATATGGGTAGGTACTAGTGTAGTTTTTTAATGTCTCTTAAATTGTGTTTTTTTTTTTTAAATTAAATATATTATTGTTTTTTATATACATACTGTATATAGTTTTGTCATTTCGACACAGATATGAATTACCCAGCAGTTTTTATGTTTATGCTATTTTTAGTGAAGATTGACAGTTTTTTTTTTTTTTTTTTTATTGCAATAAAATATACAATTTTTTTAATTTTATTTTATAAAGCTATTTACAATAACTTCAGGCTTGAACATTGTTTTAAATGCTTTGGAAAGATCAAAGAATATAACATTAAGGTGTATTTTTGTTTTGTCAGACTAGCCAGGCCTTCTCAAGTGTCACTTGGGGAAAACTGGAGGGGTGAAAGCGCCATAAAATCAGTGGATGAAATTGGAGCTCTGGTTCAATATGAATTTAGGGTGAGTTGTCGCTGTATTGTTATCTTACTGTAAAATGCATCTAATAGTTGTTTTCTCCCATGCCAACAGTCAAAGGAAACTGCTCTAATTTGTTATTTTTGTACCAGATAACAAACTTGGGCAGACCACTGAAATCTTTCGCCAATGCATCACTAAACATCTCCTGGCCAAAGCAGAACTCTGTAGGAAAATGGCTTCTGTATTTGACTCAGATCAGCAGTAAAGGTGTACAGTCTGTCCCCTGCTCACCTGGGAACGAGGTCAATCTACTTAAACATGTAAAGGTAATGAACACCTCCTACCTTTTTTTTTTTTTTTTTTTTTTAAATTCAAAGCAATGCCTGTAGTAATAAACGGCTCTAATCTGATGTTTGATGTTAAGGGTTGGCATGACCCCTCGAGGAAAAGACGTGAGGCTGAAGCTTTCTCTACTGATGGATTCCCATTTCTTCCAAAAAAAAGGAAATACAAAACCTTGGTAAGAAATTATTATTATTATCGTTGTTATTATTGTTGGGATTGTTAATGATGTGCACTTCCCTAGTGGGAATTTAGTATTGTTCTTCTGTTTGTTTCAGGGTGGTTGTTATTTTTTGTCTTGTTTCTCAGCTTTTTTTGGCATAGAGTTTTATTGTATCTGTTTTCCCTACAACTGCTCTTTTATTTCTGTAACCTGCGCATCTCTAGTGGCCTCGGCCCAGATACTACAGCTGGGCTTTTAGCTATATCTGGTACAATACATGTATTGTGAATTGTCCCTGCTAAATAAACAATTGAAAAAACATATACAGTATATTAAAGAAAGAAAGGGAAGTATTTTTTTGCTTTTATTGTCCCATGTGAGTGTCTGTTGTCCTCCCTTTCAGACCTGCTCCGATGGATTGAAGTGTGTGCAGATAAGCTGCCCTCTGCAGGGTTTGGACAGTAATGCAGTGATTGTTCTGCATTCACGTCTCTGGAACGCCACATTTACAGAGGTGTTTTTAAATCTGTAAAAACGCTTTTCCTCTCATGTGTTTGAAATGCATCCGCTCTGACGGATATCAGTGATGTCAATGCCTTGGTGTTGTTGCTTTTAGATCTTCCAAGAATGATTCAAAGTGACTTTGTTTTGTTGCTTTTTGTTGCATGATGCCAGCCTGTCTAAGAACAACACTCGTTTCTTTTTACCCTATTTAGGATTACAGCTATTTGAACTACCTGGACATTGTAGTGGATGCTACTCTCAGTTTAACAAACTCTCCAGAGAATATTGAATTTAAATCGGAGAAGCATGGAACAAAGGTAAAACCAAGTGTTTTTGTTACATTACTAATTACTTACATGGGTTGTGTTTGAGGACAGATCTGTTCAGGCTTACATAATGGTTTAAATTCCCCGCATGTAACTAACGTGACAGATGAACACTGATATCTATATGTCCACAGGTAAAACTTACAGTGTTCCTCGAGAGAAAGGCTGAATATTTCACCAAAGTTGCCTGGTGGATAATCTTCCTGACGGTCATTGCATTGCTCCTGTTGTTGGCAGTTCTTTGCCTCTTGTTGTGGAAGGTAACACATCACATCAATC
This sequence comes from Bovichtus variegatus, assembly GCA_943593645.1. Lineage (NCBI taxonomy): Eukaryota > Metazoa > Chordata > Actinopteri > Perciformes > Bovichtidae > Bovichtus > Bovichtus variegatus. The sequence continues at coordinate 4,723 of CALSCE010009065.1, forward strand.
TACAAAAGTGAGCTGTGGAAGAATGATTGCTAAGATAATACTGCTATTCCATGTATGCAAGTACTAAGGTTATCATATTTCTGGAAGGTCTTTTCATTTAATTAATTCAGTTGTCTATCTAAATTAGCTGATTGTTCAATTTCCTGATTTCTGCATCCATGTTAAAGATTTACAGACTGCAATCATGATATTACAAGGTATTAAATAAAAGCCCCATAAATTATACAGTAAACAGTACAAAAGTTTTTCAATGCATTATATTCAGGATCTTTCACGTTTTTGTACGATATTAAAATTGCATTTCACTCTAATGCAATATAGTTGATATTCTAAAGGATGAATCTACATACATAATGTTGTGAAAAACATTGCCTCTTAATGTGAAATTCAAGTGCATTAGATAAAGGTAGGATTGAGCCATTTGTCACTGATGAATGAATTACTTTTTTACTAGCTTTTCTTTACGTAGTGCCTCAGTAAATGCAGTCTGTGAATGTTGCATTGACTCTCTTGTACTTTCTGTCCTCGTCAGCGTGGGTGCATCAACTGCCTCGCCCACAACAAGAAGCCCTCACATGATCCAAAGACAGAGACCGCTCACCTGAAAGGCTAAAAGGAGCATCAGCGGTATGACACGTGCCACGAACACAAGATGTTAAGGGTTCGTTTTCTGGCTCAGATACTATCTACTACTAGTACAGAATTACGTGATGCATGTTTTTAGCTACTTTTTGTAAAAAAAAATTGATTAAATAAGAGAAAAAAAACACGGACATACTTTTCTTGAGGGTTTTTTAATGAAGCAGAAAATATCACTCGTTTGATACCAAAAAACTGTTACAACATGAAAAAAGTTGTGCTATACTTTCACCATGAAGGAATGTGCGAGTGGTGGGGATGGATGAGAGGTCGTAATAAAGAACAATTTACCTGAAATTCAAGGGGAAAATTGCAGCCACCACATCCTAGTCTGCCTGCTGATCATCGAAAGCACATACGATTACAATACTGTTGCTTGTGATATACTGTGTTTTCATTTGTAGTTGTGCAACATAACTGTGGAGTCGTGTACAAGGTCCCTACTGACTTTGAAGGGTTTCATTCATTACATTTGACATAAAAACTCAACAATTAGTTTGCTAGTGATTCAAAATAGTATGTAAATATTTTTGGCAAAGTTTTAGAATGAAACCCTTCTTTTGCTTTTTTTTTTGTACAGGTGCAATAGCCCATTAGAGTAGAAGTGTACTTCTGTTACAACCAAGTGAATTTCACGATTCCTCGTTCAACAGAAAAGTGTCCTTTCACAGCATCTATACATTCTTTTTATATCCTCCGTCTTTCTCTCTGCGCTTTTTTGTGATCCTATCAGACTTTTATCATCTTTAGAAAAATGGTTCACCATTTTGAGAAATACGCTTTCTTTTTTTTTTTCTGTCTTGGTTTTCTTGCCAATAGTTGGAACTGGAGCTAGCAGCTGGTTAGCTTGGCTTTAGAACATTAAAAAATAGAAACGTGAAAAAGGGGGAGACGGTTCGTTTAGTTCTTTCAAAAAGCACCTCTAAAGCTCACTAATTAACATGTTGTATCTCGTTTGTTTAATTGATACAAAAACCTGTGTATAAAAACGACAATTTGCAGTTTTACGGGGGTTGCGTGTGTTTCCGATCTTTATGCTGAGCTAAGCTATATGGCTGCAGCTTCATCGGCATCAATCTTCTCGCTTAACTCTTGTCAAGAAAGTAAATAAGAGTATTTCCCAAAAATGGCAAACTAATCCTTTAAGTTCACTCTCTTCCTCCTCACTGTCCATGGATGAACACTCCTCACAAGTTTTTGTTTTTCCTCCTTGAATATTCTTTGATTTTTTTATTTTTTTTTATCCTCATCGAAACACATTCAGCGTATGAAAATTAAGAGCCATCGTCTCTCGGCTCTTGACAGCATTTGTCTTTTCGTCAACATTCAATCCAATTTCACGCTCGCTCAGTACTCATCATCTTTTGTTGCTTTTAGGAAAAATAAGTAGAAAAGCACGGTATTAAAAAAAACATCCCAGCATCTCCTCAACATGACCTCAGAACTGTAAAACCAGAACATATAACAAACGATATAAAAACCATCATACAAACACACACATTCACACACACACACTGCTCCTTAACAATCTCTGGTTTAGGCTTAAAACGGCACAAAAATAAATCGCTGGTCTTATCGCCTAATATTGTACGATAATTGTTTGTTGTTGTTGGTTCAATAACAATATTTTGAAGTGATTAGTTCACGTAAAGTATCAATAAATACTTGATTTTTCTTTTTATACCAGAGAAAGTCGAAAGACAAACAATTCTTTTAAAAGATAAAAACACTCAACCTTTGCCTTAAATCATAACAAATAAGAACAATTAAATATTATATTACAAATAAATTAAAAACATCAATATATTACATTAATCAACCCCTTGTCACAAGTAACCCCAAATTAATTTGAGGTACATTCAAAATAAGCCCCTTGTTTGGTTTCAAGAGTCAAACTATTGACTTCTCCAAGCCAAAATACGGAAGTTTGATTAAGCAAGTAAATTAAATCTTACCACTTCCACAAGATGAAAAATTAACCACAACTGTACTGGAACTAAGAAGTTTGCTGATAATTAATTTGCTGTTTTACTTTTTGTTTCCCCAGCACTGCACACCATTCAGCATCAAGACTACAATAAGTCAAAACGAATGGCTCTTAAAAAAAAAAAAAAAAAAAAGTGGCAGTTCTCAAAGTATTGTTTGTAATTATCAATGCCTGGTATTACCTCCTTTGTGGCTTGGGCAGGAGGAAAGTTATTCATTTTAAACCTATTTATTTTTGTGGTATTAATAGGTTTTAATTATTGCTAAATTAGCCTGTTTGTCTTTTTTTTTTTTTTTTTTTTTTTTTTCCCTGCTGGTGTTACATGATGGAATTACTTTTTTTCTTTCTTCATAATGTGCTTGAGTTTCCAGCATGACAGAACACCTCCACCTCCAGACTGTAATAACCAGCTATCTCCACATGGGGGCAACAGTGACCATGAAAGGCAAAGACAACAAAGGAACCATGGAGAAAGAGAGCTGGCTGCTGGCAGATTGGATCCGACCGTGGCCGTTGTTTTTGTTCCACTTCGACCCGTTTCTTTCTCGGACTCGAGGTGGCTTTGCGGGGTTGGATGCGGGGGTGCGAGCTGGTTTGTTGTAGGGCGGGGAGTAAGGCCCATAGCCGGGCCAGTCGTCATTGTACCTTTCCCCCTGATCCCCACCTCCTGAGCCACTGCCCTCCTCACCTGAAACAAAGAGAATAAAAAGCTTCATACAAATTTTGTGGATTAGTTCTATCAATGGTGTTTCATGTCCTACAAATCACACATACAGGCAGTGGTGGAGGAAGTATTCAGATCCTTTACTTAAGTAAAAGTACTACACTTTAGAAGTACTCTTTTACGAGTAAAAGTCCTCCATTAAAAATGTTACTCAAGTAAAAGTATGTAAGTATAATCTGAAAAAATTTATTAAAAGTAAAAGCACTCCAAGCAGAAAAAGTATCTACTGTGACTATTAAACTATTATATAATTAGATTATTATACTATATAGTTAAATTAATGCAACTCATATCGAGTCATTTTTTTCAATTTAATCGATCAATTGATTGGTTTGTAAAAATGTCACTTTTTCAAAAATAAATCTAAATTAATCAAAAATGATTCAAAAGAAATCCTCACATTTTGGAAGCTAGAACCAGGAAATGTCCTTGCATAAAAAAATTACTGTTTAATGGACTAATAATTTCCTCTGTAGTTTAATTTATCGCTAAACATATTTCTTAAACTCTTCACATGTTTTGCATGCAAAAATATGTCATTGTAGTGAAATAAAAAAGCAAAATATTTCCCTCTAAAATATAGTGGAGGAAAAGTAGAAAGTGGCATGAAAAGACTCAAGTAAATATACTTTGTTACATTCCACCACTGCATACAGTTAATGCATCACCTAATACTCCTTTTAGGGTATACACAAATATAAAGACTGACTGTCCATGAAGTCCATGTCCTGTCCACTCTGAGCGTGTCTCAGTTTGTTGGTCACCACCCTCAGCTCCATGATCAGCTGTCTGGTCCTCACATCCGGCCTGGCTATGTCCACTTCCACCTCGGGATTGTTGATCTGGCTGACAAGCCCGTCGCCCATTACGTCCGGCAGGTACCTGAGTGTACACACACACACGAACACACACACACATGTACAAAAACACAGACGTCATGGGTGCACACAAGCACAGATCTTGAACAGATGTTCACGAGGGAGAGCAACTCACTTTCTTTTTTTGAAATGCAGCAGTGTATTTAAAAGGTACTGTGTGAAACCTTCAGAAAATCCTTGTTATTAATGACACCGGTGGCCGTTAAGTGAACTGCAGTCAGCATCCTGTTGCCAAAACAGTGATGTGCCATTACAATACAATCGTATATCGTATTTTGAAAATAGGTGCCTGATGCCACCTACACACTTGTTGGTGCTGCAGGCGAGCTGAAGAGAGGCAAGGTACTCTGAAAGGCACATAAACGTCACTTTCTTTGGATTTTCCCAGCAAAACTGTCCCGAGTTCTTGACATAGAAATCAGTCCACATGCTGTTATAGGCGACCAAGAAAGTCCGGGAAGGACTCGGTTATGAAGCTGCTTTACAATCCATTCACACATTGGCAATACTTATGGATTATTACATGTAAATTGTTCCATATAATACCATTAAGCTTAAAGCACCCTTTTTATTTCTAACAAATATGGATTTCTTGAACTGTTTTTTTTTTTTTTAATAGCCATCAGCATGGTTCTTTAGTCCGCACTGAAATGTCTTAACAGCTGTTGCATGGGTTGCCATAGCATTTTTGTTTCTAAATGCAGCCTCATAGAGCTGCTAGCATGGCTGTGGGCTCTTAGTCTCGTTTTTAAATCCGAAGCAGGTTTGTTTTGGTTTGTTGCTGGGGTTCGTTTTTTTTTTTTTTTGGAGGTCGGTCTGTTGATTTGAGTAGAAACCCTGTGGCCCATAAATTGTACAATATCTACGGAACAAGCTGCAACATATCTTATATTCTACTATATTTTTTTATTGGAATGTCCCAAATATAGGTGTTACAAATATTTTATAAGAAAAACAAGCGCAGATGACACATTTGCATAAATAAAAAATGTTTGCATTGCATACTTGTAATGTGATGTGAATGATATGTTATCATTTTGGCCAAGGTAATGATAGTAGAGAAATTGTATGTTTGGCTGGAGTCCCACTTTGTGATTAAAGCTGCTGGTTATGTGTACCTTTTATATAAAACTGTTGCCTAATGCAGCTTGAACATTAAACACAAAATCGTCCAAATTATGCATCCAGTTTTTCTCTTTAACACACACACACACACACACACACACACACACACACACACACACA
>CALSCE010009073.1:6676-23424 GCA_943593645.1 Bovichtus variegatus
CACACACACACACACACACACACACACACACACACACACACACACACGATTATGACAGGTCGCCTGCCTTCCAGCCTCTATATTAATATGACTCTTCAGTCTCCTGTTAGTGGTGTATTGGAGCAGAATATCTCTCCACCTCTGAATCCACAGATCTCACTGCTGAGACACTGGCTGTGCAACACGTTTAAGATAATCAGATTAAAGTGGATCGAATCTGCAGGTCCACATGAATGGACTGCGGAGACTCGATGATGGGGAGGAATGATAATGAGTCCTCGTAGTTGGCAGAGTTAAGGCAGTGAGAGCTGAATGACACAATAAGCAAACTAAAACACAAGAGGTGACGCTCAGTTAGGCACATGGCTACTGAATAAAAAGTATTCATACTTCTCCTCTGGGGAACATGCATGGAAAAGCTTTAAATATTGTCGACACATTTACAGGGTGAAAATCGGATTATAAAAGTTGTATTTACATCTTAAATTAAGGCCTTTTGCAGCAGAAAACTGTACTTTATAATCACTTTACATCAAGTGTTTTTCAATGTCTTGCTTATTACAGAGCTCCATCAGTGAGAACAGCTCTATTACGATGATTAATGGAGCCAGACTGTGACATGACAACATTAACCAGTCAGATCATCACCGTCCCCATGCTGCGAGACAAAACCTTGCTAACAACGCTCCCGGCTGAGGCTGCTCCCTGTTTTCAGGCGCGGCGCTCACCTTTACTGCAGCTGTTGACATAGTACCAGAGTCCCTCGGGTGACGTGTAGCTCCTCCATCCTGGGGGAAGAGGCCGGATGTCGGTCTCCTCTCTGGGTGCAGCAGAGCTCACAGCCGCTGGTTTCTGTCACAAAAACAAACAAACATTAATTTCACCGCCACACTTCTACTACACTTGTATATACTACTATACTTCTATTACTGTACACCTGTTATACATTTTATTTGCTGTACTGTTTTAAGTCTTTGATTCTATTTTTAAGAGATCTCAGACTATTATTACCAACAACTGCCTCACTGTTATTGTTATTGTGCATACGACAATAAAGAACCTTGACATAAGAAAAGCACGTTTCCTTGTGTTTCCTTCCTGTAACATATGATCATTAATGGTTTAAACTGGGCTTTAGAATCGATACCAACATCTTACAATATTATGCAATCCAACAAACTGGCCCTGAAATGTCTCCCGTTTGAGTGTTAGGGTTGAATTTTAATGAAACACCTTTTAAAATGAGGAGTTATGAAGTGCTGCTGACCTCCTGGAAGCTACAGGAAGTACAATCTGTTCCAATGTATTTGATAAATCCTGGACACTATTGAAGAGCATTTGCTGAATGATGTGGACATAACTATGGAGGAGCCTGAGGGCAGTGGAAACGGGTAGTTTAATGTATCCCGAGTGCGGGAACATTGAGTAAGAAAGTCTATAATGTGATGCTGCTACTTCATTAAAGTTTCTGTATTTCCACAAGCTTACATATACAGTAAGTGGAAATGTAGGAGTCATGGCAGCCTCTGCAAAACCTGATGTTATTATCATCAAATCCCCTTTATTTGCTGTTCAGCATTTCTCTAAACAATGGTGTAATTCATACGGTGAAATAGGATCTACTAAATGGATAAATAATGATAAATGCTGCATGTTATCGGCAGCCCCCAGGAGCCTCCACCACCGAGGATGCACATGCTGTATACTGGGCCAGAATTGACTGCAGTGTGCTTTACAAGGAGAAAGCTGCTTTTAATCTGCAGCGATCGCCGTCTGGCTGCTCATTTTCAGACGCAGTGGTGCATCGCTCAGATCCGTCTGCTGAACTTCAGGACGCAGCACTCCAATCAGACATCTCAGGGGAGGTGGGCTGATGGAACCGGACAGATATATAGAAATGGGGAGATTATTAGCCGAATGATAAAGGAGTCATTTCATGTTCTATTGCTCGCGTCGGCAACAGGGCGGAGTGGGTGGATAAAGCCGATTGATGTGCAACATTAAAAAGGGACTCTTTCTTTTAAGTTTGCAGATAGCTTCAGCTGTGTTGCTGCAGTGTTTTAGCTGCCGAGGGGACGTTTGCTGCACAGAAAAGATAAGTGACATCCTCTCCTGAAAGATAACAGTGACACATGTTCCGTCAGGTCATCCCATCGTATCTTATGACCCACGGCATTATTGGGAAACAAAAGTGAACATATACTGTAAGAATATTCACCTTCATTTACAGCTTGTGTTGCATTAGAAAGATGCTGGCAGGATTGTGTTTTTCTTATCACACAGTATTCATCTTGCATTTTTGGTATTCACATCAAACCAGATGGAGTAAGAGCATTTCTGCACCCTTCAAAAATGCTCCTTCGTTTTTTATGGCAGACCGAGCGCTAAAATTGGTGAACAAAGTAAGATATTTGGGTCACATCATCAGGGATGATCTATGTGATGATGAGCAGTGCCAGTGCTGTAAACTGCATGCATGTGTACAGACGTTAACACAGCTCTGTGCTCCATTACATACACACACTTCTGGTGCAGTTATAACAAAGCAAAAATGAAAAAGATTCAGGTGACATCATCTACACAGCTGTTTTTCTGTTCCTGCAGCCTCTGAGTCAGGTAGGAAAGTCTTTATGTTTAAAGATCAATCTATATGGAATAATCTGCCTGGAAATATTCCTTACATATAACCTTTCTACTTATTCAAAAATGCTCCGTCTTCATATTACACAAACTGTTGCACATGTCCATAATAACATCTGTATAATAATGTTTTATAACTTAATGCCATCACATTTTCTACTTTTCTATAATCTATGAATGAATGATTCAGTCTCATGCTCTGCTTGAAGTACGATCTCCTGTTTTTTTTTAATTTATTTATTTGTTTGTTTTTTGTCACATTTGGTAGTTTAATTATTTTGTTGTTATTTTTGTTTCGTCTAACTATGCTTCATTTGTATTGTATACTTGTCTTTGAGGACCCCTTGAAAACCAGATGGTACATTTTAAGAGGTTTCTCCTAATAAAGAATGTTTTGACTTTAATGCACTTAAGTGTCCATACTGCAATTATTTCAGTTGCAAGTGAAATCTAAGAATTCCCACATTGTGACTGAATGAACCAAAAGGTTTAAACTCTTATCGGGGGATTTCACACGTCCTCTGGCTTGCAAGGAGACGTGCAGACAAATAGTACCTGAGCTTCTATGGAGAGGAAGAAAAAAAAAAAAACACACAGATCTGTAAAATATCACTGTCAAATCCCACAATCCTGTGGGGTCCTGCTCTGAATGCAACCCTGAAAGCAGGATCTCCACTCCACTCGTGTTAGCTCACTTCTCTGTGGATAGGAAGAAACGAAGAAGACAGGATGTGTCAGGGGGGAGGAAGCCTCTCGCTGCTTTACTGAGCCTCACACGAGGACTGACAGGGAAAGAAAGAAAGCATCGAGATCCTCTTTCTACCTGGAAAATGAGATTAATGAACCATAAGCTTTTTATGGTGGTGCTGGAGAAGAACTGATGTTTACATCTCTGAATCTTATTCAGATTTATATCATTTCTAACAGTTCACAGAGGTCCAATTTATACAAGAAGAAGAAACAAGGTTGTTTTTGTACTGTAGAAAAGCTATTAGGTGGGACAGGCAGCACTATATTGTGGAGCCAGAAAACATGAGGAAATATGTCTTTAAAATAGTGAATGTCATCGCACAAAAAAAAGCATTTTCATTAAGATACATCTATTCTGGAATCTGAACTGTACACGCTATCTTAAATGATCAAAAAATAAAAGCTTCTGTGTCGTTTTAGATACGACACAATTTTTCACATGGTTTCTTTCTGTGTCCGGGGGGCAGCGGCTGAGAGTTTCAAACAGCAGCAATTATAAAAAAAACAAGAGGAAGGCTTATAGAGGAATGTACAGTCACTCTACACAGGATGCTGATAACAAAACAAAAAAAGCAGAGGGCATAGAGGCAGCAATGAGGCCTTTATTCTCTCGCAGGCTAAATGAGCATATAGCAGCTTATTACTCAGCCTGCTGGCAGATTTGGCTTTTGTTCCTTCCAGGGACAGAGAGCTTTGGGGAAGATGCAAATGAGGAGAGACTTTCCAGAGCCTGAGAAGCTTTGGCATCTTAAAGCTAACCGCTCGTAATACTTTGACAGTCACAGTGTGTGACGAAGAAGATGCTACATTTTAAAAAGGCGAAAGGTGGTCAATCTAATGGTCACTTAAAATAAAACTACAGCCATGTTAGCAGCTGAATGCTAACTTTGTTAAATAGAAATTCAAGGTACTTGTACTTTTAATTTTAATGCCGTTTTACACTTCTACTCGACTACATTTGTCTGATAGCATTAGTTGCTTTGCAGATTACAGTTTTTCGTACTCTTCCTGTCCACTTTGTCCTAGACTAAAGAAATTCTTTAGTCAACTAACACTCGTACGATTTTGTTGACTAAAAGATGACGTTTCTTAAAAATAAGTAAATCGGCATGAAAAACGGCATTAAAAAAATCTACAGCAGGAACATGCAACACACCCATCAATGCAGCTTTAATATTAATCCAGGAACATCATATAAAATAGTAAAACACTGGCAGATTTCACTGCACGATTAATACTGTTACTTTAACTACATTTTGCTTATTATACTTTAACTAAAGTAAGGTTTTAAATGCAGGATTTTTAATTGTAGTGGCGTATTTACACAGTTTGGTACTAGTACTTTATTTAAGTAGTTGGAAGAGTGCAGCAGAAAATTGTTTTAGGGATTCATATCTCATCTCACACCAGATCTCTAACAGTTGTTCTTTATTTCTGCATCAGATAAAAACATTTTTTGGGAGCGAACAACTCATTTTACATCCAGGGTCTTAATGTTCACTCATCAACTTTAATCATGAATAAACCTGAAGAAGCTGGAAGCAACATGTGTTGTTTGCTAAAAACCTCTGGAGAAATGTAGGGATGAGGGGGTTAAAGTTATCTACTGTAAAGAAGTTACTATATAAAGTAGAAATAGTTTAAAATCATAAACATCCTTTGATAAGTCTGCTTTATTTACTGGTGAAGATGCAAACTAAATAGAGTCTCACGTTGGAGGATACTCTAGTATTTTGGAGTATTGGCTATAATTGTTCTACTTGAGATATACACTTTAAGTAGCACTTAAGGCAATTAAAATAAGTTCTTACCATGCTGCTACGCTGTTGTGCTGCAGAACTGTATCAGTCAACCAGTCACTGGAAATGTGAATGAAAAGACAGAAGGGATTATTGGATGGCATTACTGTCCATAATGATCCAAAGCCTGCAGGGTTGCAGCAGCTCAGAGGGAACTGAGACACACTGAATATCTTTCAAGCTCTATTTTCCACTTGTTAAAAAATAAAAAAAAGGCTTGGCAGAGAGAGACATGCTTTGGTTTTGATCAAGACATTTTCTATAAGTCTTTGTTGAGCAGAAATGTTTAGTGCTTCTCCCTCTGTGTCAGAAACACAAAAGAGGACACTGTGGGACGGAGCTGCGGCGTACTGGCACACAACAAGGACGTTTCTGTCTCCACTGCTTGTTCTCTTCTGTTAAATCTCATTGACTCTGGATGTAGTGAGCGACAGTCTGGTCATATTCGCTTCAAACAGATGAGGTCTGTCTCTCTCAGGAGAATGCAGCCATTTGTGATGACTGCCGGCCTTTTGGGACCATAAGCAAGATGTTAGAGTTGCAGGTTTACCTTCCAATGTGCAGATGTGCACATCAACAGTTACATGCATGTCAGTCAGATTACAAAAAAGTAATAAAAATAAAAGAATACAAAGTCTATTCTAAGTCAAGTGCAAAAATTAAAAAGTAGGAAAAAAACAATTGCTTAACGCTGTAGGATAAACAAAAAATTAACCACATTTTATGGCAAATAAAATCACTCAAAAACAAAAAGAGAATTGTTACTGGCCCTAAAATAGTATGCAAATCTGAAAATGCACCTATTATGAATAGATAAATACATTTGTCTGTGTACATTTTAATATAAAATCTCCAAATGTATTCTCTATAATTCTACATGTTTTATAATTTTAGGAATTTTTAACTATAAATTATGGCAATTAACTTACTCAAAAAGGAACTGCTTACAAAAGTAGGGTGAAAATGTAATTTTTCAAAAATAAATATATTTTATTTATTCTTTGTATAAAATATGTTAGGAGTCACGTGTACCAAATGTTGGTATAGCATATCCAAATTAATTATTTTTATAATTCCTGAAATTGTTTAAGAATGTTATGAGTTTTTAACTATAAATTATGGCAATCAAATCACTCATTCACAAAAAAAGTGAAACTGATTAAAAAATAAATACATAATAAAACATGGAGTAAGGTCATCCATCTGAAAATGTACTTATTTTTAATTAAAGTAAATTAATACACGTGTTGCATAAAAATGTGTCTGGTGGCGTTTTTAGGTGTAAATTGGTGAAGTAACAACTCATTTGTACAGATGCAAAACCAGAAAATTCACAATTTCACATTTGACTTTAAATTTACCGGTTGTCCTGGTGCTTCTGCGCCATACCCCGGATGTAGGCGCTGTCACTTTGGTACCGTTAGCTACGTTTAGCCCATTTGTACCTTGTTGTCCTGCTGCTTTCATGTTTGTAAATCCTCCCAGAAGGAAGTTTGAGATCCTGAAAGTCTGTTTTTGAGCAGGTAACATCCCCTCAGAATAATAAAAGATGGAAAACACAAGAAAAAGCGTCTTCTCTGTCAAGCTAGCAGTTAGCCATTTTGTCGCGGAGAACGAATCGACGTTAAATTTGAATAATTTGTTTACCGGAAGTTTGGTTTATAAACAATATCCCTCGGTTGATGGGCACCGATGTGTTTATTGTCAAGTTTTTTCTTCGAAAGATACTTTTAAACGTGTGTTGTAGGAGATAATCCACAGTTCATGGCGACCGGAAGTTACGATGTCAAACAACCGTCTGGCAACCACGAGCCAATGAGCGAACAGTACTTGGCAAACAGCCAATCAGATTGCAGCGGAGCCAACGGCTTTGGGCATGCGCGTTGCGGTTTTCCCACGCACTTGACATTGCGAGCCGAGAGAAATAAAAATAAAAATGTTAAACTATTAAATGATCCACTGACCTTAAACTGTAGGAAAATGATAAATAACAGCAGGATATATTATGTCATGCGTTAATCCAGAATTAGACTATATTAATTTCTAAATTACTCTGTAGGCCTTCAACTAAAACCACACTTTTCGCATATTGGAGTCACGTGGCAAATGTTGTTATAGCATTTCAAATATATTTTATAATTTCTATCTTTTTTATAACATCTGCAACAACAATCTTAAAATGTGGTATATAATTTCAAACATAAAACGCAAATGAGAAACTATTTAATCTGCAAGTCCCAGATTTTGTTTTAGTAATTAACAAATGTATTTGTTGTGCTTATTATTCTGCTTTCAAAACCCAGATGTTTGTGAGCAAACCTAAAATGTGAAACAATTTTTCATCGACTGACTTTTTTATCCACAAACTATATTAAAATCAAAACCAAAAAAATAATTTAGATCACCTTACAATCTGTAAGTACTTGAATTATGACTAAACTTAACTGTTAATTAGTTTATTGTTATATTTATTAAATTATCTATGATTATTTTGGGGCTGTGGAGCCTTACGAAGCCACTAAATTGCCGTGGTCAGACCAACCGTAAAAAAAAATAATTAAGTCATAAAATGAATAATTTGTTATTGATTAGTCTTAGATGTGAAGGATTGTGTAATGTAGGTCACAACAGAGTGGAGGCTGAAACTGGGAAGAATTACTTCTTTATAATGTTTTTCTCTCACCTTTTTATGCCTGGTTTTCTCAGTTTTTTTCACACAAAATAAAAAGGGTTTAATAAATGAATTATGTTTCTCTGACGTGTTTCTGCTCCTCATTCTGTCACCGCTGCACAAAGCAGCTTTGTTCAAACAAAAAGAGCAAAAATTAATAAATAAATAAAAACTAGGTTATTTTTGTCACACTTTCCATTTTTTTTTTTTGTTTTTTTTACATTTTGGATCAAAAGCATTTGGATGTCTCGCTGAAAAAAAAAAAAAGAATCCTAGATGGAATCTAAAATTAATGACTTCTACATCTTCAAACGACTAAAAGAAAGACGAGGGAAACAACCTCATATGAGATTCAGTTCTTCTCATGCTGACAGAAAACGTGGAAAATAAATTACTACATTAGGATTTGGATGTTTATTTCATATTCTACCTGCTTCTGAAGGTGTCAAAATACAACAGTAGTACAATTTTATAATTCGTATCCCTCCAGCGTATTCAAGCTTTCTGCTTTTGATGCACTGTCAACATGAGAATGTGCCGCATTCAGCGTTCATGGTGATTGATGAGGGTCAAAGGTCATTCCTGTCTGGCGTATCAGGAAAACACGACGCTGATGCAGAAAAAAAGCAACGTACAAACAATTTGGTGTGTTTGAGTATTTGTGTTGCAGCTATAATAATCGATAACTTTCCTATATTGTGCATTTAGATTTATTTCTTTACTTTTTTAATCCTTTTTGTTGTCATTAACGTGGCTTTAAGGATGGCGATGGCGCTCGGTCCACCACTTTGTTTCAGACTGAAATATCTCAACAACTATAGGATGTTTTCTCAGGACATTTTGCACATACGTTGATGTTCCCCGGAGGATAAAACCTACCGACTTTAGTGATCCTCTGACTCTTCCTCTAGCGCCACCATGAGGTTGAAATCTATGATTTTGTGAACGAAATATTTCAACAAACGTTAGATGGATTGGCGAGAAATTCGGTTCAGACATTCACGCTCCCCTCAGGATGAATTATAATAATTTTGCTGATCTTTGAATTTTTCTTCCTTAAAAACCTCCCTAGCTTTCGCACTACTTTAATTATAACAAATTCTTTCTATGCACTACAATTTAAAACACTCATATTACACATATTGTATTCTTTTTTGGTATATATATATATATATATATATAGTACATCTATACACATACCATACATATATATCTATATCTACACACATAACTGTATATATTAATTTGAAATATAATTAGGTTTTCCTTTAGCGCCTCTTTTATATTTTGTACTTTTTTTTAAATTCTGTACACAAATACGGATTGTGTAAAATATACGTCCGAGTGTGAGCTTAGCTTTTCCTGTGGCCTTGGAGCTAACCCTTAATAAAAACCCTCGTTGTAGCATCCGCACGTGATGAAGTTTAAAGTGCATCAAAAGGTTTATATGTTCCTGATTTTTAAAAGCATTTTCAGGAAGGACAAACGAGGTGACGCACGAGTTCAAAGAGACTCTGATGGAAAGAAATGTTTGCTGATATTAACGGTGCAAATCAAAGTGAAACCTGAGACCTGCGGACAGAGGACACGCGGCGTTCCTGTCCCGAGCTCACCTCGCTGTGACATTACAGCCACGTAACCTCCAACCAAAGCTTCACTTGAAACTTGAAATGCTAGCTGCGCTTGGTTAACGCTGAAGATCACGGACAACCTCACACGGGAATAACAATGCACTTCTGTTTACTTTGGAGCGCCTCTCTGGGTGTCATTGTTAAAACAACTGTATCCCACTCAGGCTTTCACGGCCTTTATTAACACACCAGCTGCCAGCAATAATCCTCTAAAAGGAATATAATCAATCCTCTTCAAATCCACTTTTAAAGGTTGTCCGGGCTCGGATCACCTCGGGCCGCTTTATCCACCAAAATAGCAGATGTAAGACCCTCAAAACATGTTGGGGGATCAAAGGGAATATTCAGCTTATGTACAGCGTGAATGTGGATGAGATCTTTCAGATAGTATAAATAACCTCGAGCTCCATGTCAACTCTAATTGGTATGTTGATCTTTTTTAATTTGCAGCATTTCCAAGAAGCGAGATACAGGAGAATCATAGCACAGTTTATTGTGGGATTTAATCGAAAAGAAATATGATAAAATATGGAAAATATACAGAAAATGTCATGCAGTTAATTACTGTGTGTCCTAAAACTTATTTTCTTGTAAATTTGACTTATTTCCAATACATATTGGTTTGTTTCAAGATTTGTTTTGTAGAAATTAAGTGTCATTTTTTTGTTTTTAGTGCAGCAATCTGCCTTTATTAGTTGAATATTTGCATAATTTTACCCACATTTAAAAATGTTTTCTTGCTTTAAGAAAGAAGAAAATTATAGTACAGAGCACAGCGTGATTTACTTTTAAGAAAATTAAAAAATATAGAAAGTATACAGAAAAAAAGCAGGAATTTCACCGGAAATGGCATGTAGTTAATAATTTATAACTTATCAACTTATAACATGACGAGAATATATGTACGTACAGTACATATTGGTTTGTTTCAAGATTTGTTTTGTGGAACTAAGTGTCATTTTCTTGTTTTTAGTGCAGCAATCTGCCTTATTGTTGACATTCATTACTTGAAAATTCATAATTTTACACCTTTTTCAAAATGCTTTGTTGGTTCATAACTAGAGTTTATAACGAGACCAATGTATGTTTTCACTTCACTGTGTATATTTTCATGTTTTCCTTTATAAAGTTCTTTGTAATCTCTGGTTTTGATCATGCAGATTGTTGTGTTTTTTTAATCTGAAATAGAGACGCATAGAAATCAATTTCAGAAAACTTCTCTTCATATTAACTGTATTTATTGATGATGATATTATATATATATATATATATATATATATATATACATATATATTTCACATTTCAGTAGTTCCTCTGTCTCACAGATCTCCAGTTTACAACATATTTTATACCTGCTGCCTTTCAGGTATAGTCTTCTCTCATTGGTTGGCTGGGGCCAGCTCCTATTGGCCCCTTGTTGGCGCTTAGGCCACGCCTCTCAGTGCTTCTCTGCTCCAATCAGATCTTCAGTCAGCCTTTCAGGAAGTGGTGTACTCTTCCTCTTCAGTTTACACATGTTCTTATTTCACAGTAGTTGTTCACGAAGTTACTTAATTCAATAACATCTTTATATCACATTTAATATCTAAATAAGAACAATGAGACTCATCGTGACAGTTTATATGTTCATAATACTTCTAAATAAGAACAACGAGACTCATCGTGACAGTTTATATATTCATAATACTTCTAAATAAGAACAATGAGACTCATCGTGACAGTTTATATATTCATAATACTTCTAAATAAGAACAATGAGACTCATCGTGACAGTTTATATATTCATAATACTTCTAAATAAGAACAATGAGACTCATCGTGACAGTTTATATATTCATAATACTTATAAATAAGAACAATAAGACTCATTGTGACAGTTTATATATTGATTATTCTCACAAGTTGCTTCATAATTATCAGATGTTGTTTGACAATTCTTGCCCACAAACGTCTCTTTTTACGAATCAATTCAAAAGTTGCGTTCACGTGCATTCAGCATTCTTCAAACGGGACATTGGGGGTTGTCACTGTACTCTATATTTAATCTTGTTTTTAATCTATGGCCCATCCTTCTCCATGCTGAGCAGCAGGTTTGTGTAACTCTACCACCGTATGTCCATGTAAAGGAAGGAGACTTTACACCAAGGACAATGGGGAGGTATAAAAAGAGACTTGCAGCGTAAGCAGGAAGGTGAGTCCACAATCCTTCGTGCCAGCTTCTGTGTGCAGGATTATTGTGGAGAACTTCTTTTTTCTGAAACTAGAGTTCAATCTTCCGGCTTCCTAATCCTGAATCAGTGCAGTAAGTGGGTGAGTACACGTCCAGCGCTGTCCTCTGCCTGAGCGAGCTGCTGCTTCAGGGTGTTTGTTCTGTCGTCTTTGATTCAGGAGGAGAACATGAGCACAGATGGGGAGATGTCAGTCTTCGGGCCGGCTGCCCAGTTCCTCCGCCAGTCAGAGAGGGAGCGGACGGAGGCCCAGGCTCGGCCGTTCGACAGCAAGACGGCGTGCTTCGTCAGCGATGAGGAAGAGCTGTATGTGAAGGCTGAGATCCAGGACAAGGAGGACGGCAAAGTCACTGTCAAGACCGTGGACGACAGAGTGGGTGGATGGAAGGGTCGTGCTGATAAATCCACCTTTTATTAGGCACTGAACACACACACTGGATATGTTATATGGGATGTCTGACCACGCCGGACAGTGTCTGTAAAAACGGCAATAAAAAAAATTGGCCGAATTTTATTTGTCTGGGTTTCAACTCCCCTGGAGCTATTTACACATAATAATTTGTAGGAAAATAAAAATTCACATTATGTTTTTGTTTTCTTTTATAGCCGATGAAGAAGGTCAACGTCACATGTCTGGTGTCCACTTTCAAGCATCACCTTCTGTTGTACTTTGCAGACTTTAACGGTCAGGGAGGCCCAAGTGTTTCCCATGAACCCGCCCACGTGTGATCACATGGAGGACATGGTGATGATGACGCAGCTCCACGAGCCCGCGGTGCTGTTCAACCTGAGGGAGCGATACGCAGCCTGGATGATCTACGTGAGCGACACAGAGCTTAAAGTGTGCTTCTGTAATGTCATGTGTGACGTTCTTTTGACAACTTTAATAGTAGTTGTAATACTTTCATTTTGGTGCTGATTGACACTTTTCCCAAAAAGAATGGACTGTAAAATTAAAATAAATAACAATAAGGTATGACATTAAAAAGAAAACGTAACACAGTCCAGATTCAAGTACTGACGCCAGAACTTAGAGTTTGGTTTTGTAATATAATATGTGAGATTCTTTATTTTGCTTTATATTAGTAATGTACTGTGGACAGTTTTAAAAGAAGTATTTTTTTAATCTCAAATCTTACTTAAGGTGACACGTTATTTGTTGCCTTATTCTTTTAAGTTTTATCAATTCTTTTTTATATAATTTCTTTCAATCCTTTGTGGTATTTATCCTGGTGAGTATTATTTATTTAATAAATATTAATATTAATAATAATTTAAAAAAAAACAATTAAAAATGTATTGTTGTAAACATATATATATATATATATATATATATATACAGTATATATTTATTTTTTTATTTACTTGTTTGTCTGTGCTGCTTTCAATGTTGCTCTGTGAAGCACTTGCATGATTGAAAGGTGCTATAAAGTCGAGTTTATGTTTTTATATTTTATTTGCATCTTATTTTGAAGAAAGGTCAAACAGAGGAAAAGTAAATAGAAATAAAAATGACATGTGCAGGTTGAGTCAAAACGTAGAATACACTTTAGAAATTGGGAAAATATATTAAAGCTTTTATTGAAAAATGACACACTTTTAAAAAAGAAGAGGTAAATCTTTTTAACATGCACAAATACACTGTGTGCAACCTGGATATTATCTTTAAACTGCCGTGTGTCACGTTTGATGTACTTAAAAGTCAGAGGATGCCAAAGGCAGGAGGATCCATCCTCTGGGGGACATGAATGTCTGTCCTTCTCCGTGCAGACCTACTCCGGGCTGTTCTGCGTGACGGTGAATCCCTACAAATGGCTGCCGGTCTACAACCCGGAGATGGTGCGGGCCTACCGGGGGAAGAAGAGGATGGAGGTTCCCCCTCACATCTTCGCCCTGTCCGATAACACCTACCAGTTCATGATCACCGGTATGTCGGCAGCTCAAAATGAAACGCAACTGAATAATTAGATTTATTTTTTTCATCGCGTGTCTTCTTTTATGTCCTCAGATCGTGAAAATCAGTCGATTCTCATCACGTAAGTTCAGCCGGGATTTTGTTTAGACTTTTTGTACGGAAGCCTTAAGAGGCATTTCTAACTCTGATCTATGTAGCTTTCTGTGTGTGTGTGTGTGTGTCTGTGTGTGTGTGTGTGTGTGTGTGTCTGTGTGTGTCTGTGTGTGTGTGAGACTTAAGAACAGGTGAAAAAAAAAAAAGGTTTTGCAAGGTCAGAACATTAATTTTTTTGGTTTTCTTTATTTAGTTTGAAAAGTGTGTGTTGTTGTAATACTCCTTTTGCCCACAAGAGGCTGAAGTGCACCACTGATGGATTAAATGAGACGAAAAGTGTTGACCTTTTCATCCAGGTGAGTTTTAATTAACAACAAACAATAATGAACAACGCTTAGAAAAATGATCCTGACAAAACCTTTTTTTTTTCCACCTGTCTTTACAAAAAAGTAACTTTTAAAAAAAGAAGAAAGTTCCAAGGCAATAAAAGTAACACGTCTTTAATCAGCTCCATTTAACATTGTCTATGTTTTTAGAATATAATAATAATAATTATAAAATATTCCCGACCAAAGAGCAGCTTCATTACACTTGTTTGAACTTCCGACCACTCCGGATATTTTCTTTTTTTACGATAACTTAGAAAAATGATTCTGGTAAAACCTTTTTCCCACCTTAAGTCATAAACACAGGAGAGAAAATAATTGAAACCACCAGAATTGACTTTTTCTCACTTGCGTCTCAGAGCTTCCGTATTAATGACACATAAAACAGTCACAAAATATGAATTAAAAATGTGTTTTCTTTTTGCTTAGTGGAGAATCCGGAGCAGGCAAGACGGTCAACACTAAACGTGTCATTCAGTATTTCGCAACAATCGCAGCGTCTGCAGACAAGAGAAAGGAGACGGGCAGTAAAATGAAGGTGAGCACAGGACAAGTAGAGCAAGTAGAGCTGCAAGTAGAGCTGCAAGTAGAGCCGCGCAGCAAGTAGAGCTGCAAGTAGAGCCGCGCAGCAAGTAGAGCCGCGCAGCAAGTAGACCTGCAAGTAGAGCCGCGCAGCAAATAGAGCCGTGCAGCAAGTAGAGCCGCGCAGCAAGTAGAGCCACGCAGCAAGTAGAGCTGCAAGTAGAGCTGCAAGTAGAGCGGCGCAGCAAGTAGAGCTGCAAGTAGAGCCGCGCAGCAAGTAGAGCCGCGCAGCAAGTAGAGCTGCTGACTGTTTTCCAGAGTCAGATTTCCAGGTTTGCTTGTGGACAGGGAACTCTGGAGGACCAGATCATCCAGGCCAACCCTCTGCTGGAGGCTTTCGGGAACGCCAAGACTGTGAGGAACGACAACTCGTCTCGCTTTGTGAGTCCGAGCCTGATGAGACTTCATAGTGTTTGAAGAATTCGTCCAACACGAGAGACTAAGATGCTATGTTTTTTTTTTAAAAGGGTAAATTCATCCGTATACACTTCGGCACGACTGGTAAACTGGCATCTGCAGATATTGAAACTTGTAAGTTCATGCAAATTATCAACAGAATATTGACAAATAGCGTTGGCCCCCTAAACGAAGTCATATTGCGTTTTTCTTCCTCAAAGATCTGCTGGAGAAATCAAGAGTGACATTTCAGCTGTCGGCCGAGAGGAGTTATCACATTTTCTATCAGCTGACTTGCAACAAGAAGCCGGAACTGATCGGTGATTTCACTGTTTTTACTGTTGTCACTCAGACATTCAAACAAAGAGATTTTAGCTTTATTTTCTGTCCCTTCAGATCTGCTTCTCATCACCACCAACCCCTACGACTTCGCCTTCGTCAGTCAGGGAGAAATTAGTGTCAAAAGCATCGACGACGGCGAAGAGTTAGTGGCTACAGATGTGAGTTGACTCGGAGGAAACAAATGAAGCTCGTTACGTCTTTTGCGGCGCTTTGACGCGCTTTGCTCCTTTTACCACGCAGGACGCCTTCGATGTTCTGGGTTTCACGGCTGAAGAGAAAATGTCCATCTACAAGCTGACCGGCGCCGTGATGCATTATGGGAACATGAAGTTCAAGCAGAAGCAGCGGGAGGAGCAGGCGGAGCCGGACGGCACCGAGGGTGAGGCTCATCCGTCCACATTGACACCGTCAGGCAAATCAAGGAAGCAGAAAAGACCATTTTCATTTTATTTTGCAGAAGCTGATAAAGCCGCATATCTGATGGGCCTGAACTCTGCTGACCTGCTGAAAAACCTCTGCTATCCCAGAGTGAAGGTCGGGAATGAGTACGTCACCAAAGGACAGAATGTGCAGCAGGTAAGACTGGGTAGGTAGGAAGGTAGGTAGGTAGGTAGGTAGGTAGGTAGGTAGGTAGGTAGGAAGGAAGGAAGGTAGGTAGGTAGGTAGGTAGGTAGGTAGGTAGGTAGGTAGGAAGGTAGGTAGGTAGGCAGGTAGTAAGGAAGGAAGGACGGAAGGAAGGCAGCTAGGTAGGGAGGTACGTAGGAACGCAGGTAGGTAGGTAGGTAAGTAACTAAGTAGGTAGGTAGGGAAGTAGGTAGGTAGGAAGGTAGGTAAGTAGGTAGGTAGGTAGGGAGATAAGTAGGAATGTAGGTAGGTAGGTAGGTAGGAAGGAAGGTAGGTAGGTAAGTAGGAATTCAGGTAGGTAGGTAAGTAGGTAAGTAGGAATTCAGGTAGGTAGGTAAGTAGGTAAGTAGGAATTCAGTTAGGTAGGTAAGTAGGTAAATAGGTAGGTAGGTAGGTAGGTAGGTAGGTAGGTAGGTAGGTAGGTAAGTAGGAATTCAGGTAGGTAGGTAGGTAGGTAGGTAGGTAGGTAGGTAGGTAGGTACGTCGAAAGGAAGGTAGGTAAGTAGGTAGGTAGGTAGGTAGGTTGGTAGGTAGGTAGGTAGGTAGGTAGGTAAGTAGGTAGGTAAATAGGTAGGTAGGTAAGTAGGTAGGTAAGTAGGTAGATAGGGAGATAAGTAGGTAGGTAGGTAGGTAGGTAGGTAGGCAGGTAGGTAGGTAGGTAGGTAGGTAGGTAGGTAGGTAGGTAGGTAGG
>CALSCE010009075.1:0-11263 GCA_943593645.1 Bovichtus variegatus
ATTTATATATTTTTATATATATATATATATATATATATTATTTTTTTATTATTTACTGGATCCTGAAGAAGAGAGGGGATCTGTACGTTCAGCTGATAAGATTATCGTCATGCTCTGGGAATCAGGACGGCTGCAAGGAATCAACGTCCAAATGATTCTTTGTTTTTTCTTCTTCTTCTTCTTCTTCTTCTTCTGTTGCCTTTCTATTCATATCTCAGCCGATTGTGTGTTAAGTTATAAATACTGCAGCAGCAAGGCCAGAGACTGAGTTAGTTAAGATGTTGTTAAAATAAGTATTACTAACCACCAAGCCTTTCATAGAGTATAAGTGCCTTTCAGCAACACTGTCTTTGAGGACTTTCCCTTGAAATTATTATCTGATTTATTTCTTCATTTAGCATCTTTCCTCACCAAACATTACTTAAATACGCTTTAGTCACATTATACAGTGTATGTAGTTTGTTTTCTTTTATTTAAAGGAAAACCCTTATTAGCTTTCTGGTGGAGACTTAAGATGGATTTGAAGTCCTGCACTCACAGCTTTTGATTTTTAGTGTTAGATTTCATATCTCATATTTCTCTATTAGAAATGAAGCTGCAGCTGGTAAGCTTAGCTTAGCGTAAAGACGGGAAACAGGGAAAAGCTAGTCTGGCTCCACCTAGCAGCACCTCTAAAGCTCATTAACAAACTGTTTTGTTTGTTTGGTCAGTACAAAACTGCTGAACAATTTTTCTGGTTATCTGGCAAATAAAAGAAACACGTTTTATCTCTTATTTTGGTGATTTATCCCTTTTTATTTTGCACGAATGAATAATAAATAAGCTTTTTCTTATTCTCCCTCCTGCAGCCTCCACAGGATGATGTCTCGTCTCAGGCGGTCAGCTCTTCCTCTCGACCCCCGATCTCTAAATGTGGAGACCTAGTTCTCTCTCTGGAGTACCGCCCCGACACAGAGAAGCTGCTGGTCTCCGTCGTCGCGGCCCGGGACATCCCCGACAAGGCCCGCAGCGGCATGGACTCTTGGCAGGTGCACATGGTCCTGCTCCCCTCCAAGAAACAACGGCACAAGACGTCGGTGCAGAAAGGTTCACTGCCGCACTTCAACGAGACGTTCCGCTTCTCGCGCCTGGAGCCGTCAGAACTGCCAATGTCGGCTGTCAGGTTCCGGCTGTACGCGCTCGGACCATCGCGGATGTCCCGCGAGCGGATGATGGGTGAGAAGGTGCTGCGTCTAGGCGGGCTGGACCCTGACGGAGGGACGACAGAGACGACGCTGGTTCTGGAGCCTCGCAGTAACCTCAAGGTGACAAAACAATAAATGTCAAGATGTAGTTAGAATCTTGTTCGCCGTCACGCTTTTGTCTTTGTGCTATGTAGTCAGATAGTCACCTTACGGCGACTCACTGTGTTTATCTCACTGTGTTTTATCAGAGTGTGGACTCCCAGCTGAGCCTGTCTGCTGTGTCTCAGAGCGACAGCGCCTCATCCACTCAGTCTCTGACCCACGGCGGCGTCCCCGAGCTGCTGGTGGGTCTCACCTACAACGCCACCACGGGACGTATGTCAGTGGAGCTCATCAAGGGGAGCCACTTCAGGAACCTGGCCATCAACAGACCACCAGGTCTGCAGTGAGCACACAAACCCTGTATCTACACACACTAACACACACACATATTATATACCGATCCATACTAATGTATCCTTTGGAGAACCAATGAAGAGGAACCCTCTTCTTATATATACAATATGTTTGTATTAGATTACCAACATGTTGACATTTTTTCCTCTTCTTCCTCTCGCCTCCTGTGTCAGACACCTATGGGCGTCTGACTCTGCTGAACTCGGTCGGTCAGGAGATCTCTCGCTGTAAGACGTCGGTGCGTCGCGGCCAGCCCAACCCCGTCTACAAGGAGACCTTTGTCTTCCAGGTGGCACTGTTCCAGCTATCGGATGTCACACTGCTGGTCTCCATCTACAACCGGCGCAGCATGAAGCGCAAAGAGATGGTGGGCTGGATCGCTCTGGGCCAGAACAGCAGCGGCGAGGAGGAGCAGCTCCACTGGCAGGACATGAGGGAGAGTCGAGGACAGCAGGTCTGCCGCTGGCACGTCCTGCTGGAGGCGTAACGCCACCAAGATTTAGGATTTTTTCTTTTAAGAGGAAAGGGAGGAGTTAAGTTGGAGGAGCGATTGTTTTGATGTGCAGACAGGATGATGCATGTGGCTTCAGAGGCGATGGATTCAAGGACTTAGCTTTCTCAGAGCACACTTTCTACTATCAGCACATACACGTCAAACCTACCTGCGTATTTGCTGTCAACACGGGGAACAAATTCTTCCACTTTTTGAGGCCGACACAAGTTTAAAAGTCATTTTCTGTTGATGAATAAAGAAATTAAAGAAGGAAGCCTTCAGCAAGGCCAGATGACTAAAGTATCCACTAAAGTATTTCTTTGTCATGTAAAATCTTTACAAAATTCACTTTTCCCTCTCAAGAAAACATCTTTGTAGAAGAACCATCGGCCTCCAAGCGAAGCTGAGAATTTGTGTGTGTGTGTGTGTGTGTGTGTGCGTGTGCATGTGTGTGAGACTTGTTATTTCTAAATCTTGCTGTTCTTTTACTGGCTGCAAAATCAATGGAGACGCAAACAAAACTGCAGAGCAAGAAAATATTGAAAAATACTTCCTCTTTAGAAACACAGCAGGGTTTCTTCTCCACAGCTCTAATTTGGGCTTTAAGCATCAATCCATTGATTTTCTTTTTCAATTAATCTAACAAAAACGTAATTATCTGATTTGTCGGGAATAGCTGGTGGGATATTGTGGACCTTTTAATACCCTAAGCCTAAAAAAAAAAGTCTCATTAATCTGGTTTCACTGGAGAGTTTTAACTCGAGTATATAATTCAACTAATGCGAGCTACAGTAAATACATTTTTTTTAAATATTTACATTTTACAAGGTGTAACCAGCAAATGTTTGCTACTTTAATGCATAAATGGCACAAATTAGAAGTTTGTGCGGACGCTTGCATTTCCTTTCGGTGATTTTCTTCAAATTCGGTAAAAGTTTGCGCAACGTTTGGATGGAAACCTCTCCAGTGTCGGCACTAAAGGATGACGTGACCATAAAACACTGAGTGAAGACACAAACATGAGAGTAGAAGTGAAGATGTTTTATGACTCAAGTGGAGGAGGAAGGCGTCTTATTCATATTCAGCACTCATTCATATTCTCCTGACACGTGTGGTGTACTACAGGCAGGATGTACCAGCAGCTGGAGACTCTTAACCCCGTCGGGATGAGAGCCATCTCTTCCCTCGTTGACGCTGAATTGTGTTATTTGGCATCGGCTCCATCTCCTTCACAGGGCAAAGCTCATTTCGACACCCATCAACGCTGAGCTGAAAAGAGGCTTTAAAAATATCTCTCTGCAGCTGTAACATGCGATGAATTACCCTGGAAGTGTGTGTTTGCCCCCCCAACACAGTCGCTTTGTGGTAATTGGTAGTTACAGCTGTAGAAGCGTACAGTGCGATGACGGTAATGCTGCCGCTAATGCTCATCCTCTTCCAGTCTGAGCATCATTGAGTCATAACGCAGCAGTTCAGCCCGGAGGGGGGGGATTACATTTGTTTGTGTCGAGAGATACTGTAGTTCCAAACGCCTCGGGGTGGGGGGGTGGTTCACACACGGAGAGTGTTTATTTGAGCGATTCTTTTCTTCAGACAGGTGACAATAATGCTGTCTTTAGAAAAGATGAAGTGCAGCTCGGTTTGTGATCGGAGGAAAAAGAGACTCAAAAATAGACAATTGAATGGGTTTAGGGAGATGAGGGTGTGTAATTACTTTTGGAAAGTGAAGCATAACAAATGAACTTTAAGGCTGATGCTCATGTTCAAATTCTTCATGTAAAATTAAAAGGTCCGTTCACCCAAATCATAAAGGAAACCCTGTGCCCCACACAGCCCTTCAGGCATTTAGCCATCCAGAGTGTTTTTGTTTTTTTTTACGCCGTGGTTTTAAAAGACTTCGGCCTCAACATCAACAACATAATGTACACAAATACAAGTTTTCTCTGCACAGAAACGTGATTTTCCAGAATGAAGTATGCTGGTATTTTGCATAATCCTCAGTCGAAACAATATTGTTTATTATTATTATTATTATTATTATTATTATATATTATTAGCCATTTGGAGCTTTACGAAAGTGAAATTCAGTAACTTCAAATTCAGTTTAAATTCTTCTTCTTCTTATTATTATTATAATATTATTATGGCTGCACCGTTCTCCATGTTTTGTGCATCATTTTATGCACATGTCCCCAAAATGTGTTGACTTTATTCACTTATGTTGGGTTGAACACTGTTTGGAAAAACTGAGTTTATTTTGCTTAATTGTTCAATATGGATATAATTCCTTGGGATATTGGGCTGTACAAAAGTGATTCATGCCACTGCTGTGGTTAAGGTTTGTTTAGGCAATTAAAACCACTTGCTTGAGGTTAGGGTTAAAAGAAACCAGCAGTGTAAATATCAGCCTCTGTTTAATTATTCAAAAGTACATGCAGATAAACCCTAAACCTGATGAAACACATGATTCAAAACTCTTCATTTTCACTACCAAACCCACCACCACCTTCATTATCATCATCATCACTGAATTACAACGTTTTCATTAACAATGTCACAGATGATCCACGACATCAGATCCTCTCTTTTCCAAAAGGGAACACAATGATATATTTATTTATTCAGGAACGCTATGTGAAGGGCACAATTTAATGGACTCATTGTATATCTGTTAAATACAGGGAGCAAGCTGTAAATGCTGTATAACTTGTGTTTAAACTGCAGATATGTCATAGCGAGTACTTCAGGTATAAATGAAGAGCGAGTGAAGAATAGGAGTGCTGGCTGGATGTTTTGTAGAATTCAAAAGGATTTCCTGCGAAGGCTGGAGTCTCTTCATTCGTGTTTTCACTCCTCCAAGACAGAAATATGAGAATTTTGAGTTGAGTTTACGTAGCCAGAATCAACAATTTAGCTGCAATTAGCTTCTGTTGTGTAAATGCCGCTGTAACAATGCCACGGGATGTCTTATATTTATTGCAGCATGAAACAGAATTTGCTCACTTGTTTGGTGAAATAACAGAAACATAGACAGGGAATGTCTTGTTGCAGTATAGCACAATGTGACTCTTTTCAAAGTAGACTATATCACAAAACGGTGTTCTATTTATTGGGAGTCATTTTTGTCAGTAAGTCCCCTAAAGGCTGGAGTTGACCTGCTAGCCTGCTATTGAATTTTCATATCATTTAATATCAGCACTCCTATTCTGCAGGCTTCATACATGTGAGCGTGAATAGTGACATGAACTATATTTACTGCACAAACTGATATATTTTATGCATGTCGAGTTGTTGTATAAAATCTATAATATCTATTCTATATTTTTTGAAATAGTAAATGTTTAATGTTCTTATTAGCATTTCCCAGGATTTCTATTTGTATATTTACACATCTGCATGCTCAGTTTGAGATCCCAGGTTGTGTTGCGGGTGTGAGGCGACCGGATTGTGCTGCAGATGTGATAAAGTTGTAATACTCTGATGATAAAGTGCCTGTACAATTTTGAGATGAACACATATCCACCGCGATAACAAGAGATGATCCAAATTTGCATGAAGCCTTCTTGTTGTTCCCTGTGAATGCTGCTGTAGAACTGCATGCATGGAAGGTGACTACAGGGTCTAATGTCAAGACCTGGACCAGGACTGAGGTCCAAGTCAGACCAGATTCAGTGAAGTGCACAACAGGCCGACAGGAAGTTGAACCAAAGTCAAAAACAAAGCAAAGCCAACTGAAATACTAAATGCAGCAAACAAATACACAATGTATATTTTGAAGGAACTATGTGTTATTTGATGGCACACATATCTAATATGAGGGCAAAACATGATAATAACTTAACCCCCTGATGGAAAGCATGGACATATTTTTCTCTGCTAGGTTAGCCTATGTGTCATTTTAGTAGAGGCAGTTTTAACTTCTGTCAGCTATCCCAAATAACACAATGTTTAACGGAATAGTCAGACATTTTGGGAAATACACTCATTGGCTTTTTTTTGTCATGAGGACAGAGTCAGGATATCATTAGCTTAGCTTAGCATAAAGACTGGAAGCAGGGGAAAACGGCTAGCCTGGCTCTCGCTAATATTTAAACCTACCACCGTCTAAAGTTCTCAGTCTAAGGTTGTATCTGGTTTGTTTAATACACATTTGCTAAAAACGTAACTCCTCGTGAAAAAGCACAAACTGGCATCTTTCAACCCTGTCTGCATAAAGTGACGTTCCCGTACAACTAAACTGCGTTTCTCAATTGTGTTTCCAGGGAAACTTATTTTCTCCCAGCTTGCCGTCATGTGGTTAACTTTGTGAATCAAAACAAAAAAAGACATTGGTTTAGTAAAAGATCAGACATTATTGTTTCAGTCATTTTGAAGCAGAAATAGAAAAATGACTTCAATATTCTCAGATTCCAGCCTGAAATGAGAAGATCCCTTGCTTTTCTTTCTCGTTCAAAACTCAGACGTTTGAGGACGTCACGCTTTTGACCGTTTTTTGACGTTTCATAGACTAAACGATTGTCCAATAATTGAACAAACGACTGGCAGATTAATCGATAATGAAAATAATCAGTAGTTGTAGCCCTAATCGTAATAAAACAACACAAAGTCCTTTTTATTTTCTCAAAATCCTGTTAGGTCTTAGATCTTCATTGACATCCAACGTGGAACCTGTAACTTTAAAATAGAAAACAGCGCTGACTGTAGAGACTGAAGTCCTGGCCTGGTCTGGTGTGGGCCGTGCATGCTGAGCCCCTGCAGCACCCAGAAAGCACTTTTTGTACAAAGTTTTGTCGTTGCCAATAAAAACCCAGAAGATACCTGCTGTGGGAAACGTCTGTCCGCCATCTGTTT
Organism: Bovichtus variegatus; assembly: GCA_943593645.1. Classification (NCBI taxonomy): domain Eukaryota; kingdom Metazoa; phylum Chordata; class Actinopteri; order Perciformes; family Bovichtidae; genus Bovichtus; species Bovichtus variegatus. The sequence continues at coordinate 6,985 of CALSCE010009075.1, forward strand.
TCTTGGGTCTGTCTCCTCGTCCATGTCTTCATTCTGAGAATGAGGCTTTAGTAACCACAGTTAACAACAATAACAAAAACACAGCTCATCCTCCTGATTGGTGGTAGAGATTTCCAGTTTCACGTAAGGAAATCACACAGAGTGGATTACAGATTAGAGAAAGTATTTCGTGTTTTGGGAGAGTTTAATCTTTGGCAGCAGATACTTTGGTTTTGAGATTTAGCCTACAAACATGGATGTGGGTGTGTGTTGCTGTTTATTAGCTGTATAGTATCAAGTGTAAAATCAACCTTTATTGTTTCTCAAATTAAATACGGTATGGTGGTATATGGCCACCTTTGACTTTATCTTAAACCTCTTTTCTGTTCCTGACTTTAATGATCTGCTGTTGGTGTCCATAATCGACAATTTATTTTCCTAAAGAACTTTACAATGACATTTAAATGCCGATTAATAGCCAAGCAATAGTAATCTTGTTTTTATTCTCCAATACATATCACTGTGCTATTAAAATAAGATTTATATAATAAGATTTTGAGTATTTCAGCAAGAAAACAGTATCTGCTTGGCAGCATTGTACTTTCAAACAAAAAGTCCAAAGTCTTCAAAATGAATGTTATCTTACTTTAAATGCTTATTAATACTATTTTAAAGAATATCAGATGTGTCATTTTAATCAAGGGAACGGTCTGTTTCATTTGGTCGCCTGTATTGGCGTGGTATCCCCTGAGCTTTGTTTGTCTGCCAGAAGGTGTTATAAATTGACCTATATAATAGACCTCTACTTTAACCGGATTAATGATTTTAGTCATCGGACATCTGGATCTTAAGTTAACATGCTGAACAAACATTAGCGGCCTGAGCTGCGTCGGAGAAACATTTTTAATTTTGAAACCCGGTGAAATCCTCCTGAACAATGAACACTAAAGATACCAATGTTGGCGAAGACATCAACTCCCATGATCCCACGCTACTTTCCAGATTGAGAGAGCCCTAGCGGTAGAAAATGACATTGTGTGTTTAAGAGAGCTACCAAATCCTCTTTAATTCAGCAACAAACCTGCACTCATGTCTTGCATTTAAATGCAATGTTTTAATGTGTGTGTTTCAGTGTATTTAATTTACTTTCTTTTCACCTCACCATTCTAATCGACTAGTTTCATAGGCCTGCTTGCTTTGGATCACTGTTTTCAGTTTGTCTATATATAGCCTACTGTATATGTCCCTATCAAATAAAACATAAATGAATAGCCTACATAGAAAAATATTTAATATTTTAAACTTTCTATCACTTTTTGTATATGTATATGACATAGTCTGCATGAACTGCATCATTGCCCCTGCTTCCAATGTTTATGCTAAGCTAGGCTAATCGCCTCGTGTGCAGTATTTGTGTGCATATGTATTTGTGTGCATATGTATTTGTGTGCATATGTATTTGTGTGCATATGTTTTTGTGTGTATGCCACATAAACAGCTTTGTGTCTCAAGATGTCACGTAAGACTAAAACAAAACAACACCTTTTTTTTTGTTTTTTTTTTACTTCCTTTAAAGTTGTGGCTCTGCAGACATGTGCTGGTGCACAGCGTCATCACCGTGCTTACTCAGTCTCCTAGCAACAGGAAACATCTGCCTCCGCGAGGACCAATGAGGGCGCGCGGAGAAAGGTGTGTGTGTTGTCTCTTGTTGCCGTGAACGGGATATTTTAGGAGGCTGGAGAGCAGCGAGCGTCTCACCCTGGAGGAGCTGGAGCTGGCTGCCCGTCTGTCTGTCTGTCTGTCTGTCCGTCTGCAGGAACCGAGGGAGCCTCTGACTTCAGGCCGAGCGGGAGCGTCGCTGAGACGGTGTGAGGACGGTAGATGTGGCGCCGAGGAGCGGAGGACATCACCGGAGAGAGAGAGAGGCTTTAACTGGGATTTACTGACCTGCTGCTGGACGGAATTATCTAAAGGTAAAACGCTTTTACAGACATTTTTATTTTTGTCATTTATTGGTGGCAGCACCGACTCGTTTCTAAACTATGTATGTGTACAGCAGCTTTCAAACATGGAGGCAAAGTCGAAGAAAATATTTTTAAAAAAAAAACACAATAAAAAGGAGAATAAAGTCAAGTTAAGATAGAATAAAATTAGATTTACAAATGAAATAAAATGCAAACCAAAAATATAATACATGTCTCTAATTCTCCATGAAATATGTTTTTAAAACTATATTTATCTCAACTTAAAATATATAAAAACACGTCATGGCTGTCAAGTGAAAATCTCAGTCCTCCAAATTAAAACTGAAGGATTGAGAGTTTCTTTATGGGTTGATACAATTCTCTTTATAATCCTAATAATATAGGCTACTATATAATAATATAATGGATTATATAAACAATGCACCATAACAACGCTCAAAACAGAGCTGAAAAGTTGACATTTTGGTGATAATAGGCTATAAAGTAAAAGTGTCTTAAATTAAGATCATGTGAGTTTAGTCCACGGTTATAATTCAGTTGTTTTACCCCTTAAATATCTTAATCTATGCACATTTTCCAACAATTTTAATGAAGATAAATGTGGTTTTGATGTAGAAACCATAACCTCCTGTGCACAGATACTTCTGCTTTTAGTGGAAATATTTGCTGCAAAAGAAAATGTATAGCAAGTGTTGCGTCCACACACACACACACACACACACACACACACACACACACACACTTCCCACGCATCCTCTCTCTCTGCTCATGTTTCCATCATCATGCATCATTCTCCCACAGATTAAATATTCGGGCTGCAGTTGGATGTTAAAAACGGTGTGAGTCACTGCAGCAGCTTCAGGGGAGCTGGCATGAATGTTTCGCAACGATAAAGCTTCCCACACTGTTTATGATCGATTTATGGCATTTCAAATAACACACACACACACACACACACACACACCACACAGCACACACCGCCCTCTTATCTCTCCTCCACCTCCTCCTGTTTCTTGAATCTAAATGAGCTTTCAAGGACAGCAGATTTTGAAAAAGACAGCTGTATAAATATTAAAGGGTCAAATCAGGATATTATACAGCAGAGCATACAGTTTGTGAGATACAATGCAGATGTAGTGATATGAATAAGGCAATTAATTTATAAATCACATACATACAATTGTTTTATTCTATTTTATATTCTTTCAGTTTCATTATTTTTAAAAAAATATGATTTGTTTTGTCTTTATTTTAATTGCACTTATTTCATTTCTTACATTATTTATTTTTCTTTTGATTTCATATTTTATGTTTCCTTTCTTACTTACTACGTGTACAGATGTTTTCGATGATCCTTTATAAAGAGAGCAGCTGTCATGATGTTTGTCAGACCATTAGTTGTAAATAAAAATTGTATTTCAAATGTCCTACTTTGAAAATGAATGTAGGAAACGACAGCCTGGTACGACCAAATGGCATATTAATAGCACACCAATTTCCCGATGTTATTTTGCGTGTTATCAATTTGCATGTTTAGCCTTTTGCGCGTCATTTCACGTGTGGCAATACGCAGCCGGTTCAAATGTTATCAGGGGATTAAATGGACGTTATCTGTGGTTATCAGCCTCATAGATGTGGGTCAGATGGGCCCTGCTACACCAAGTTGTTTTTAATCATGTATTTAAGCGGTTGATCACAGTTGACCAGTTTTAGTCGCGGGTGCAGTTCGGCCCGTCTGACGCATTAGAAAGGAAGCGATAACCACCGTTAAAGGCCATTTAATCCAATGATAATATTCGAAATGTGTGCAGACAGGTGACCTAGTATGAAGAGCGAGAGTCCGTGAAGGGATGACTTTGACCCGGGAGACCGCTGTTTGTGTCGCGTGGTCAGTGTCCCATAATTCAACCGTTCACTTATTTACGTCGCCTATTTAACTCATACGTAACTTAACTTACATAACAAACGTACTTGTTTGAAACCAAACCATGATCTTTTCCTAATTCTGACCAAGTAGTTTTCTTTGAATAGACCTGGGAGTGAGAACAGGCGTTAAATGACAGGTGAAAAAAGCTTAAAATAGACATTACATGTGAAATGTTCTTAAAAGTGGCATGCTATTTATACACCTTCCCATGAGATCATGTTGGAAATGTATATGTTCAGGTTAGAACAAATTCAGACAGTTTGGCAGCTCTGACAGATTGTCTTGTTTCTGCATTCATGCTCAGATGTTTTGGTCCTGTCTTTTCATCCTCCCCCTCTCCTCCTCCTCCTCCTCTCCTCCTCCTCCTCCTCCTCCTCCTCCTCCTCCT
>CALSCE010009079.1:0-12322 GCA_943593645.1 Bovichtus variegatus
ACACACACACACACACACGACAGATGGAGAGTCCAGGCTGGACAATATCGCCATATGTAGAGGTAATGTGATTGGTCTGCGCTACCTGTAATCACCAAAATAGCTCAACATCTCCTAACCTGAACCCAAACATGTAACACCTCTATACACACACACACACACACACACACACACACACACACACACACACACACACACACACACATATACACACGCACACACATATATACACACACACACACACACACATACACATACACACACATACACATACACAAAACAATCCCATCTCTTAACAAATAAGCGTGTGTACACATCATTATTTTGCTAACAGTGTCAAGTAGCATCTTTTTTTAACCCTTTGTCGTATTTAGGTCAGGATGACAGTGGAAAGCGAATGAATGTGTGCGAGTGTCACAACCCATTAATTAACCCCACACACACATGTGGCACACGATGCTTCCACATACAGTGATCTATATACACTGCATATCGAACCGTGTAAGTGAGCATGAATAATGTCTATCTACACACAACCTGCTGGGTCATTGATATTGAGCATGTTATTGTACGACAGACACACTAAACATACTCACCTCTGTTGGTTTGTAGCAGTCTATTAATGATTCCTGTACAAAAAGCAAGAAATGGAAAAACAGAGTGAGCTGTTGCGGCATTAGATGTTTTCAGACATCATGTTGACAGCTCTTGGACTTCATTTTCTTCACTCACTAAAATAAAATGTAAAATTTAATGTACAATTCAACATCTTGGCGTCTGTTTTGTCGGTGGTTGGTGAGCATGTCATCCGTCTGCCAGAAACGAGAGTGTCTTTGAATGCACCGGCATTAGGAATCATACTGGGAGAAATCCAACATATAGTAGAAAAGGCCGCAATGCCGATATATCCACCGATAGAATAGAGTCAATAGACCCGCATGCAAAGAAATTGACTGAAAAGCGAAGATTTTGCTCGATCTCATCTCGAAAACATGCTGAATAGCTCTAAAGGTGTGTTCAGACAGAACAAAAAGGAACATTTCACTGACTCAAGTATGAGTGAAAGTGGGTACCTATACAATACATTAGTACAGTATATTACAGTGGGGTTTGCTAAAAACAGACATGGTACAAAGACAGACACACAGTCTCAGGGTTGTACCTGTAGTTTGCTGGCTCTCTCGTCGTCACTGTTGACCTCCAACAGGTCATCTATGTCTATCTCTACCTCTGGCATCTCTTCCTCCTGAAACACAAAAACACTCTTGGTTAGTTAAGAAGTCAATGACATGAAACAACAAGAGGAGAGGAGGCAAACAGGACATTAAAATAGAAAACTAAAGAATCTTTGTGTTGGAATCTTCACAGATTACTGATGAACTGACATGTCATGTTTTTACACCCTTTTTGCGACACTAACCTATCACCAAAACACTTTCTCTCTCTTTCCTTCATTCAAAACACTGTTTCCACGTCTCTGCACTCCAAGTTCCGAGCAGCCCGAACATATATTTGCCTATTAAGAGCAGACATCGTATGGAAATGTCATTGTGCTTTGCCACGCTGCCGGGCTGGGCCGTTTAGTGGCTCTGTGGTTAGAGGCTGTATTCTGCCCAACACCACTTTAAAAGGTCCTGTGTTCCTCTCGTTCATTTTATTTCACCACAAGGCTTGTGCAAAAGAGGCCCGCAGGGAGGATCAACCCTTTCCTCCCAGATACCACATGATGTAAACTCTCCCTTCTGGGAATTAAAAAGTCAAAGAAACCATGTGCAAGCGCAGCTTTTTCATCCCAGTGGTGGCATTTACCAGGAGCCGAGCAACCTCAACGTAGTGCATGACGAGCAAGAGCAAGCAAGAATTAAAAAAATGTTGGCATTGGACTTTGATACCGATACTTATTCTGGGGTTTTGTAGAGCAAAATAAATCCAGCAAATGAAATCACAGCGGCTGACTGACCGAAGAGCCAAAGTAAAAAAACACACTGACAGACGATAAGCCGTTCGTATATAAAAAGGTTTTGATGATGTTTTTTTGCTGTGTGCTTGGAAGTTTCTCTCGCCCTTGATGATCAAAAAATGGTCCAAAGGTTCTCTTAAATGATCAGCCATAACATATACGAATATATATATAAATATATATATATATAGAAGGGCTATTTTAGATTGTGTGTGTGTGTGTGTGTGTGTGTGTGTGTGTGTGTGTGTGTGCTCTCTGAGGACTGCTTTATGCTTTTGCCTGGAGCGTGCGCTGGTATTCAGACACAGGAACAGGGAGGATAGAAGGACGATTAGATTTTAGCTCTCAGCATTAAAGCTCAGTCACTGTGATTTCACTTTTTGCGTGGGTGGGTTGATGTGCACAGAATAGAATTAACTCAAAATTCTACCTTGGAAATTACAATACCAAATGTAAGGCAAGTGGCAAGTGAGTCAGGTAAGCCATAAACACAGAGACCTAACTTCAAAAATTCCGCTTGACATAAATGACACCTTATTTGCACACATTTGCATTTGTACGCACACGCGCTCGCACGCACGCACGCACGGCTACAGCACCTTCATCCTCATTCCTGAGCCGCTAAGAGGCATTTACACAACCTGCATTTTAAGCATCTCAGTCTCTCTACAGACGAGCGTCCCCTCGACCTCTTCTTCTGAAATCTCTCTCCGCGTCTTAGCAAGAGGGTCTCGCTCTGAAATCCCCCCCCTCGTTAAGGAAACAGAACAGATAGGCAGAGAAACGAGGGAATGTGGCCAACATATCAAAGCCCATCATCTATTAGTATCGAAGTGTGTGTGTGTGTGTGCTGTGGAACCAGAGGACTGAGGTTATATGCAAATGTGAAAACATCAGGAGTCATTTCAGAGAGGAAAGATAAATGGATGGAAGCTGTTGCCATGTACAATTTTCATAATATTCATTTTGTGTTCCTCTGCACTGCCCTGCAAAGCCAAAGTGCAGTGACTATTTAAATATTTTACCTTTTGACATTTGTCATACCATATTCAGTTATTATTCCATAGAAATGTACAATTTTGGATAAAGAAAAAAAACCAAAAGAGGTAAAAACCAAGCTGCAGTGACTGCACTTTGGCTCGTCTAGCTCGTGATATAGCCCGTTTTCTGCATTTGAAGAATCAATTTTCATCATCCGAAATCTTAGTGATTAAGTCTGTTTTACCAAATAAATAAGAAGGTAGCAAAATCTAATTATTATGGAGTAAAAATGTAACACCAGATAAACAAGTCCTGCTAAAAGGTAGCTTAGCAGAGTAGCATTAACTACCGCCTCTGCTGAAATTCACGTGATTTGATGTGGTTAAGCTAACGGTACCTTTTAAAATCACATAGGCAGATCAAATGTATTCAATTAAAGATGAGTTCATTACACTAGCTCATTAGCTCAAACAGACAGGAAAGCTGAAGAAGCAAAAACACATCTTGTTTGTTTGCTTTAGATTGCAGAGCCTTCAAAGTCTTTTTCCTTTTAACTCTGTTTCTGTACTAACTTCTCTCTACAACTCGGTATAGGTTGAGGAAATCCTCCACCATTTGAGTGGCTTAGTAGAAAAACTCAAAATGGCCAAGCAACAATATTCTCAATTTAGGCCCGAGAGACATTGACGGACAAGGTTGAGCAAGTTTCATGCCCTTAGATGAAACCCATTAGAGAGCCAAACTAGAATTTCAAGAATTAATCATTACAGCTGGCGGGTCCTTCTTCAAAGGTCAGCTTGTTTACAACTGACAGCAGCTACCCGCCAGTTCTGAAATGTGAGCAGGGCACAGAGATCACGGCCTGGGTCACGAGTGCCAAAAACAAGATACAAGCTGCATAAATAAAACAGGGATCTCTACCTATCTATCTGTCCATCTATCTATAGTTAGGTGATTATCACTCTGTGTGTGTGTGTGTGTGTGTGTGTGTGTGTGTGTGTGTCTGTGTCTGTGTCTGTGTGTCACCTTCTGTCACTGTGATTGGCGATGGCTAAGGCAAGCATGGCCTGTGTGTGTGAAGATTTGCTTGTCATTGGCGATTGCCTGCAGTCATGCTTCACACACACGCATACACACACACACGTTTTTGCCGTCAATCAGAGGAACGCTCACCACGGGGCTTTGTTTCTCTGCAGAGCTGGTGAGAAAGTACCAAGGTGCATTAAGTGCACTGCATGCAATGACGAGAATGAAAAGAAACACTTGAACACTTAACGTGCAGATAAACACTAAACGTGTCGCCGCCCTGCTGTTGATGGAAAGTCTGAAATAGTTAAGGTCACACCCACTGCCCCCGGGGGAAAATATTTTTTCTTGCCAGCAGTGGAAGGGTGACAATATGACAGCGCACAATGCCAGGAGAAAATAAAGGGAGAGGCAATGCACACGCATACACACTTTCAAAAACAAGATCTAATTTTGCACTGATTTTTTTAGACAGTAGATAGAGGCACATGTGGAAAAAGCAGTCGTAAAGCTCATACAGAACCTCATCCTGAAAATACTTATTTTATGGGAGATATGGCTAGGTATTCTAACACTATGTGCAACAAAAGGAGCTTTCAATGTTTTTCTTTGATATGAACCCAAGCAGCAGAGGAAAAAAACACAAATATAAACTAGACAGAAATAAAGAAACAGCCTCAGTAGAAGAGAGCCTCTGTCATTTGAAAACTACATTCAAATTCTTCCTGTGTTTTGAGTAGGTTGGACATTCACACGGCAAACACAATAAAATATACTTTAAGAGTGGTGATAAAAAAAGTATTTGTTTTATATTGAGGGATAAGCGTAAATGAGGATATTCACAGGTAGAAAGTGAAAAATTGTGCAGAGGCACGTGTTGTTCTGAAAACACACACAAATGAATCAACAAATGCGTGAAAAGTCATTTATGCTTGACGTTAGTGAAGTTATAACATAAAAAAATAGCCACCTTCACATTAGTGTATAGTTTACAAAGTAAAATTCGGAAGCAATACGAACATTTCTGTGTCTGTATGTATTAGAGACGAATAGACGCACCATTTGTTGCGAATGAGGGCAAATGTGTTTGTTTGCATATGCAGAAGAACGACATAGTGATGAAAACAGGAAAGGAGAGTTAGTGTGTCTCTAATGTGTAGAGGATAGTGTGCGCTAGAGAGATAACAAGGAGCAAAGTGTTTGTTGTAAAGGCAACTTTGAGTTGACTTTGTTTAAGAGCCAGCAGCGAGACAGGCCAGCCAGTGTGTTTTGTTTTGGTGTTTGTGCAGAGAAAGCGTGTGCATGTGTGTCAGACTTGTTTTCACCGACAGCTAAGCAGCCAGCAGGGCTTTCAGTCTGGTTCGTCTGTGATGAGGTGAATCAAAACTAATGTGAGCGGCCCGACCCTGTGACTCACCACAAACTCTATTCAGAACTCTATTCAAACACTCTCCACGAACAAAGAGTCAAACTCCTTGTGACAGGGAATCACTTCACTCGGCCAAGTGATTCATGATTATTCCTATTCCTAGCCTACCTGCGAACTGGAACTACCAGTTGTATTGAACGGCGGGGAGATAATTGCTAATGCCAGTTATATAGAACGCTAAATATGTTACGTGGTTTCAATATTTAAAGTTTTATTTTGAGTATGCCATGCACAGAAGCCCACAATCTACACTTAAAAATTAGATGACGGCAGGGTAGCTAGCTACTAGCTTGTGCTTGAAATACCACAGTACAACGTTTTTTTACCTCACAAGTAAAGTCTGTTTGGTAACCTTGCTAGCCTGTAGTTGTACTGCAAGAAGAAGAAAAACAGGCCTTTAAAATGTATACAGCTCAGGGCAAAGGAAGAAACTGGGAGAAGTTAACTAACCTGCCTTGTTTTGTTACTTTTTCACCTCTATTTATTTTTGGCAGAGCTGTGATTCCAGAGTATAGACTAATCAATGCAACAATTGTATGTTGTACACACGACATCTACTGCACGTCTGTCCGTCCTGGGAGAGGGATCCTCCTCAGTCTCTCCCTGAGGTTTCTTCCATGTTTCCCCCTTTAATTGTGGGGTTTCTTTTAGGGAGTTTTTCCTTTTGTGGTGCGAGGGTCTAAGGACAGAGGGTGGCGTACCTTGTACAGTCTGTAAAGCCCACTGAGACAAATGTGTAATTTCTGATATTGGGCTGTATAAATAAACTTGATTTGATTTGAAAATGCTGAAATGTAAAAAAACGATAATGGAAAAAAAAGAACTTCCCTCCAAAAATACACTTTATATCCCTCAACTGCGGTTGTGGGAAGTAACCGTGGCAACTTTAACTTTTTTACATTATTATGCTATAAAAATGTGCAATTTTGGAAGAAATAGAAATGTAAAAATTAGGAAGAACAGAGCAGCGGTAAAAAAAGATTTTTTTAAAATGAGCTGCAGCAAGACAGCAGTAAATTGTTTGTCAGGACAATCGTGGCAGCTGTCAGGTACAGATGCTGAAAATGGAGGCTTAGCAATCACATATCATTTTCTCTCCGGGCATTTTGAGAGAATGTGTGTGTGTGTGTGTGTGTGTGTGTGTGAGAGAGACAGACAGACAGAGACTGTGTGGTTATGTTCCAGTGGTGCAAAGAGCACAGGAACGTTCCGTCTCTGCCTGTAATGGTAAAATTAGTGTCTCGGTAACACACATAAAATGTGGTCAATTTGTCACGACTAACAATAGATAGAACACTAGATAGATAAACAATAGAAAAGAAATTGGCTGAGAAACAAGGTGGGACAGGAAGGAAGAAAGATGCATTTTAATAGTAAGGAGATGCTAAAATATTCAGATAATATTGTAAACAAGGAAAATTCATTAAAAAAGTAGCTGGCAGAAAAGAGACGCAGGAAAGAAAGAAAAAACAAGGGATGTTTGTTAAATTAGGAACCACAAAAGGGAAGCGAAAAGAAATGAAGGGCGCTACGTATCGGACCAGTAATTAGAATACATAAAGAGAAAATAAGATGCAGGGAGATGGGGAGTGCACAGATAAGTGGGTCACTATGATGATAAGGCAGAGGAGGATTGTGCAACGCAGCAACACAGCTCAGCTTTCTTCCGCTACACCGCCATGCTGTGTCACATCAAAGGGATGAATTCATCTTAGGAGACCGTGTGAGCTGTGGGAGGGAGAACGAAACTACTGCACGCCAGAGAATAAAGGGTGAGGATGGGACATGTTTAAAAAAAACAAAAACTGAGCGGCCTGGAGGATCAAGGTTAACATGAGGACAAATGGTTTCCATGGCTCACAAAAGTATAGGAAAACAAAAAAAAAATACTTGGAACAGTAAGGGCAGAAGGTGCAATTGTAGAGAGAAGTTGTTTTCTACAGCTACTTCCCCATCCCTTCCTCCCTTCTTCGTCTCCGGGCACCTCCCTCCGGCGGTGCAATTTGCTGAAACCATACAGCAACGGATGATGTGACTTCACTGGATAAAGTTAGCTGCTGCAGCAAAAGCTCTTTCCCACGCTGATTCAGCTGTACTCTAGAGGACATTGTATATCAGAGAAGGGAACTGGTAGAAAAAGTGTGGTGGGAGGGAGGAATTAATCCTCAAAGGAGGATTCCAGTCGAAAAATAACAATGGTTCTGCTTCCTGAATTTTGGAAGCTAATTATGTAAATGTCTTAATGATTAATTCACTGCTCATTGTGGTGGGTGCTTCTCCACAAGCCCTGGTCGTCATTTTCCTCCACGACTGTGATCAACGAGCTCACAGGTCAGCCAGGTGTTGGTGTCCAACCATGTCCTCGTCTTGTTACCGTAGATACCAATGGTTTTGATTTGCAGGTACAGTAGCTTAGCGGTGGATTTCGTGGGTTATACGCGATCTTACCGTATCATGTTGACCATTTCTATAACTTCCTGAAATCTGAGATTTACACCCACTTCATGTCATTGTCCAGCTGTGCAGGAATGAGAGAGAAGCCAGGTTTTGAACTTCTCCTTTTTTTCACCTGAGTGCAACACTATGAATGCTTTTCAGGAGACAGTGTCTGAAAATGTGCACCGTTGTCCCCCGTATTTAAACGATATGGAATACATTGAATATCATGTACTTTACAGCTAAAAAGACATCAAACAGCAGAAATGCCACCACACTGTCACTAAACTGAAAGAAAAAGCTTGATATACACAAACAGTAGATTTGACAAGAGGGTTATTGGCATCTCGCGTCCACCTTGAAACAACCTTGAACAAATGATGATTTGTTTATCAATTACTCATCCAGTGTTACCTTAGTTCTTCTCGTACGCCACCACGGTGGATGAAGAATCACAAGACTAAGAAAAGTCTTAACTAAATGGCCGTCGCGTTTAACAACAGCAAAACGATCAAAACCGTTTAACTCTCGCACAACTCGTATAATAAGTCTCATTTATCCAGTCGTGTGCTCAGTACTTCTAAAACACACACTTTTTCACTTGAACCTTACTATTTGAAAACACTTCGGCACAAACAGCCTCGCGCTTGCACAGTTGAGCTGCTCGTCCGTTAAAGTACTTTTAATGCGTGATGTGTGTTTGGGAAGTAGTGAGCGTACGACTGCATGAATGAGACTTGCATCATACTGCACGAGTTGTGTGAGAGTGTGTAAAGCGATGTCTTGATATAGTTTTGCTGTTGTTAAACTTGGCCCCCCGTTGACTTCAAATCATCAATGGTTTTCTCAGTTTTTGTATTCTTCGTTCACTGTGGAGGCATGTTAGAAAGTTTTCCTCATGAATTCAACGCGTGACGTACACATGCTGTGTTATGCTACTGTACAAGGTCAAAATTCCTCAAACTTTGTCATCCTCCTTTGGTCAAAATCCTGATTTAAAGCTCAGACCACATATTGGTGTGGATTCAACCATGAAACTGCCAGCATCTGTCTTGTGACTCTATTTCACAGTTTTGTGATTCGGGGGCGCATGATTGATTTTATCCTGAGGCTAAGGTATTGACAGCTGGCGCCCAATTTGGACCTTTGCTCTCGGTGCAAAGCAGAGCTCCCAGCCAAACTCGACTTAAAACATCAATAGCACCAGGGTCATACGCTACCAGTCAAATTAATGGATTTATTCAAATTATTCAAAGCTAATCACAAAACCCTTTGTTGTGAGGACAAAGTGTAAGCAGTGACGTAAAAGCAATAAACCAACTTCAACTCATCAAGATTAATCTTCTTTTTTTTTTTTTCACACATTTAATGAAGAGTGCTCTCTTACTTATTGGATACATCTCTGCCAAAATGTGCACAGTCATTCAGCACACGCAAATACACAAGTAAACGACACACCCCGCTGACTTTGAAAGTCAAAACAATAATCTTGCTTCTCTCCGTCTTTCCCTTAGTCTCCCTCTCACAGACACGCGTGAATGACGACAGTGTTTTTGCATCTTTTCGCAGTGCCAACCATAGAGAGTGACTCAGTGTTTGCACACAGCCAGTTTATAAAATGTGTCGGCCCGCGCGCTGACAATGAAACCAGTGATTAGCTGGATCATCTTGGGGTGGGAGGGGATGTCATGGGAAGACAAGAAAGTCGGTGTGCGAGTGTGAAAATTCAACAACTCTGCGGCTTTTCCTTTTTTTTTGGCACACTGATCTGCCTCCCTAGAGGTTGTAGAAACATTTAAAACCACCGTGACAGCATTGTAGTTTTACAGTTAACCCCACAGCATAGACGGGTAATGGAGTGGGGAAGCATGGAGGACAGGGAGGAGAGGGAACAGGAAAGACGTAAGCTGCTGCAAGAAGAAAGAAATAAAACTTGGTTATTTCAACATCTTATTGCGCTGTATTGTGTGGTGGCATCATTGTTGCTGAGGTTGTAGCAGTTAAACCTTTACGTACACTTGGAAGACATACAGTATGTGATTAACGGTGTCAACTGCAGGCTTGAAATGGCTCATCTACATGTATGTAAAAGCCACAGGGATGACAGCAGAGCAAAACGCTCAAGGGAGAATCATAGAGAGGAGGAGGCGGAGGAGGAGGATTAAAAAGAAGGGAAAAAAAGAAAAACAGGTGGGTGGGTGGATGTCCCGGTGGGTCGGGAGTTGAGACAAGAGAGAGGAGGAAAAGTGTAGAGAATGACAGCAGGATGAAGCACGTAGAGAGACGACAAAAAGGGGAACAAACACATTTTAACCTTTGCTATTTGACGCCTTTCTGCTGTTTATAACTGTTTCAACAGCTGGTGGTTATCTGCTCTCTAAAAGGCCTTCTCGTCAACACCTCTGATTTGTTCAGCAGCAGACGCATGTGTCTGCAGGTGCCACGTGAAATGTGTCAACACGCGCTCGAACACAGACGCTAAGCGAGCGTCTATTTTTGTCCGTGCAATTTAGAATGGCAGGGAGATGAATGTCTGGCCTCCCAAGCACCGATAACAAACACGACAACGACCTTCCCCGACAAATCCATAAACACATCAGGGTCACCCATTTAAACAAACATGCAATTGACAAAATCTCCCAATGGGTGGATCTGTCCGTCTGGCTGTAATAATTGAATTAACGGTGGCGATTCTGCATCCATATTTATAACGCGTGCGTGTATGTTTTTCTTCCTCTTTTTCTGTTTAATTCCCACACTTTCTCGCTGCCAATTCCCCTCGCTCCCTCCTCTTCCTTTACAATTTTGACCTTCAGCTGATTAATGTAACGGGGAGCAACCATTTTCAAAAATAATGAGGTAATCAAGCTTAGCCCGCTTCCTGTCATCAGTCACAGTGAGATGTATTCAATTGATCGCTGACTTGAATCACATCCATCAACTGTCAGAGCTGATGGATGCACATTTTAATGGGCTAATAAAAAGACACCCCTTATATACCTCCAGCATATCAATAGCCTAGATCATGAAATAGTATCTGCTTACACCTGTATGTCTACAGTATGTATACTTATAGTATATCCAGTAGCCTTAATGGCAACACAATGCCTTTGTGTGTCAATATGTGTGTGTTTATCCCCGGCGTGCTATTCCTAAATCTATTGACATCGCTAATGACTTGGCTTGAATTGCAATGTTTACTCGTATTCTGCTGCCCAACGAGGTTCACATGATACACGGGCACCCTGCTTCCCAGCAAGAAAAACATGAAAGGCGAGCAAAGGGGAACGTTATTGACAAGGTCACAGGAAAAGCTGGAGGGGGAGGAGAGGCGATAATGATACAGACAGAAGGAGATTAAGATGGGTTTCTTCCTTTCCTAGAAGTCAGTGTTGAGGTCAGCAACAAAACCCACATTCCTTTGTCCACAGCACTCACACACACCGCCTTGAGACAGCCCTCCTACACAAAACAATGTGGAAGTGAACCGACCCCCCCCATATTGTGGTGATGATCCATAAAGAAAGAGAGCAGCAGACATAGGAGTTTGTATTATTCTCGAGAAGATGCTCCATGCCTTAGTTCCTCATGCTCCATTTGGTCCAAATATACACACTGACCTCTGTGTGTGTGTGTGTGTGTGTGTGTGTGTGTGTGTGTGTGTTACAATTGAGTACAAGGACTCATGCTCATCCATTCATGGAAAAGTACCCCTGACCGCTCGCCACCCCATATCTGCCAAAGAGCAGCGGTACATCATCAACCAAAAAAAAAAAAAAAAAAAAGCATGTAGGGCCTCTGTTACACACATCCATAAAAGCCCATAGACACAAACACACACCCACACAAGGCCAGAGGGGCAGAGCGCTGTCTGCCGGCAGTGTCCGTGCTCGTACACATGAATAAGCTTCATTGAGTGGGGCTCTATTGACGCAGAGCCATGAAAAAGTAGGGCATTACAGAGTCCCTCTCCCCTCATCCTGCAGCATGCACCCCAACAACACACACATGAAACTGCACAGTCAGATTTGCTGCTCTGTCAATCTCTGTCGCTCCGTTATTCTCTCACACACACACACCGAGTAAAGCCTTTTTCTCAACAACCTCCATCGATCGTGTTGAGGTGCTCTCAGACGGACATTACCGCGCTAACACATTGTCTTTTAATCACCTAGACTAGACTCGGCATTAATCCGCACTCCAATGAAATCTAGTCCAGTCTTTTTACTTTGGGCTACTGAATGAGTGAGTGGGCTAGTGTTTTTTTTTTTGTTTTTTCCCTAGACATTGTGAAGAAGGTAGGAAAGGATAAAGGATGAAGAAATGTGGAGCATAACCAACGGGAAAACAAAGAATAAAAATGACCAGGTTGTTGTCAACACATCCTTCAAATGACGAGCAATAAAAACATTAAAGGATTTTTCTTTCTCTTTTTATCTTCAAGGTAAAATCAAGATTAGAGCTGGAACAATTGGTTTTAAAATTAATTT
>CALSCE010009081.1:0-11967 GCA_943593645.1 Bovichtus variegatus
AGACAGAGATTCGTAGAGAAATGAAGCAATTGGGTAGTAAAGCGTTGGGAATACTTCAGCTATTGTCTGTAATGGATATGCCCCAGTGAGTCACATCTAAATCTCTGTTTAGCTCAACTTTAGTTTGACCAAAGTCATTGTGTTTGACCAGCAGCACATTCAAGACTTTAGACAGTGACTTTAAAATAGCTCAGGCACCAATCTGCCTTTTCTCTTCTGTGGATTTTCATAACTGACGTCAAAGTCTGGTGGTACACTGATACTAAGAAGTGGGCAGAGATGATAGGTATGGATTCTCCACAGGCTGCTTTTGCCTGACCACTGGCAGTTAATTGAGTTTTCCAGCAGGAGGACATTTATCTTGATTCTAAAAGTCAAATAATACAGCCTCATGGGAAATGTATGTGCTTTGTGCGCACTGCTACTCGAGCAAGATGGAAGAGAGTATCAAGGTAGGAGACAAAGGGACACTGGGCTAATTGAACAGGATCTTAAAGAATAGAGAGCTGGAAGGAGCAACACTTACTGTAAAATTATATAAACTAGAGTGGCACTCGGAGAGCGCAGACCTCCAAGGCTCCTTGGATGGTCCCATTTCACAAGTTGGTACGTCGTGCTTCCAACTTCGGTGTGTTCATGAGCTTTAATGTGGAAACGTCATCAATGCTTTAATGAAAAGGTGTATTTTTGCTGAGGGCGCTCATGTTTTTGATTGTTCCAAGACCACATGAATGCAGCACAAATGCCCTTTATAGCAACGTTATGATAGTGACACATCATTCTCGTTTCCTGCCTGTAAGTTGGATCCGCTCCAAAATATAACGGGGTTCTTCCTTTGCCCGTGCTTCACCCTTTCACCAAGTTTCGTGAAGCTCCGGGCTGTATTTGTTTCTGTAATCCTGCTGACAGACGGACAAACAAACAGACGTACAAACCGAGCCGAAAACATAACCTTTCTGACGAAGGCAAAGATCCATACAGGGAGAGCGTAGAGGAGGAGAGGATGGGTAATCTAGAGCTCACCTCTATATTTTAGTAGGATTTAATCTCTTCTTCACCAGTTACTTTCCATTTTCTTGTCATTTTCTCCTCGACTCTGCTGCTCTTCCCTCTCCGTCCTAAAATAGAGTCCATGGTGAGCAGTAATGATTCGTCATGAAAAAGGGCATAAAGCACCAGTGGTTCTCTCTGAATGTGCTGCTCTCATTCAGTCAGAATGACTCAGTTAACACAGGTCAATTCTCTAAGGTAACAGTCATCACCCGCCATCATCATCATCATCATCATCATCATCATCAAGTGAATGGTGTTATCATATCAGCTTGTTTCAGCCTTTATCTGTTTCTCTCTTGCGCTCTGCCTCATTGTCTCTTTCCAATTTCTTCACATCTTCCTCACCCCAGTGATGTGAATATTTCGCTGATGTAAGAGGAAGATGAATTCCGAAAGTTCCCATTCATTCACTGATGTCAAATATTATTCAAGGATTTTTTTGTCATTTTCAGTGCATTTTTTACGATTGTCCATTAATACATCGTCAAATCTATCAAAGATTTTAAAAAAAGAAGCATGCACAGCGTGAGTAGACAGTTCTGCAGGTTAAACATATGGTAAAAACGTCATCGAGCAGATTATTTGTTAAGATTTGAAAGAAAATCCGTTCTTTGTGCAGTTGTCTGCCCTTGAGACTTGTCGCAGCATTAAAGTGGAGCAATTATGTCATAACATAAACAATAATGAATCCACTTCTCTGCACAGTGTTCTCTGCAGCTTCTTATGTACTGTACGTTCTGCACACTTCGCACAATGTTTGGTCCTTTAGCCTCTGTTTTTCCTCTCCGAGGTTTATTGCACAGGCTTTTTCTCATACATATTTAAGGCAATGCTAGTTCGTAATGTAAAAACAAGCTTTTTTCGTTCGCCTTGGGTGTTCAGCTTTTATTAAGACCTGCTGTTTGCATTATCCTCGGGGAGTGTTGACTTTAGCTAACTATTTTGATAATCGTAGAATTGTTTCGTGGAATTGTTTGACAATTATAAAATGTTGTCGCACAACCTTCAGAGCCAAGGAGAAATCTCTCTCTGCAACAACAGCATATCCAGCTGTTGCGACTATTTAAGGTCATACTTTGTTATGTTGTGACCCTGATGGTACGATCCAGCCTGCAGAGATGTTGTTTACCACCCTGCCCCAGGATTCAGCTGTCTACCCTGCTTATGGTCATTCTCTGGGCCGACTACGAAGACCTGGCACTGGAGTATAGCTGAAGGTCAATTCAGGCTTCGTGTCTGTCTGTCTGTCTGTCTGTCTGTCTGTCTGTCTGTCTGTCTGTCTGTGTGTGTGTGTGTGCGTGTGTGGTGGTGGAGAGGAGGGTGTATGTTTGTTTGAGTGAGTGGTGAAGAGACAAAAAGAGGACGAGAAATTGCAGATCACAGTGATAAGAGCGGGAGGAAGATACCAGAATTACTGTCAGCCTAATTTGCATAATATGTGCAAACACACACGTACACACACTCACTACTCTTTTTCTCATTCTCAAACAGGCATGGATGACACATGACCTTCAGACCTAACTAGTAGAATTCACCGTGGATCAATCGCAATGAAATGCTTAAGTGTCACCGAGGAAAGAATCAATATATTGACAGACTTTCACAATCTGTCCAGTGTTATTTTTACTGATGGGGTTTTGGATTATCCTCTTGATGCAGCGCCTAGAATAACAGTTAATTTAGCCACATACTAAAAATTTTATTAACTTTTGATTAGGGTTAGTTTATGAATTATAATAAAACATATACACTTTTTCTCAAAAAGTGATATTAACTATTTTATACGATTTGGTTTTGAGATATCTTATCTCTGACATTGATGTCGCTCCAAAACAATGGCGGTGAGTGGAAATTTGTGAGGCTCAGTGCATTGAAAAAATGTAATTTGAAAAATGTCACAGCGTATATCTTTTCAGTGTCTCAGTATAATCCATAAAATAGCTTTCACCGGGACTACTTTCTGCAGAAGAAATAAATAGATTTCTGAATATTTTACATATATCTCAATGCAAGCAGGAGTTCAGAGACAGGTCTGGTAGAAGCACATCCAATGTGCATCCTTTATATATTAAAAATGTGTGAAATAGCTGTGATCTAACAGAGAAATATGACGAGTCAAAGCCAGATGTTTTTCTTTCTTTGTCTCTGCAAGATATTATATGATTTATGGAAAATGCCTTTAAACTTTCTGATTATACTGATGATGATATGTCTCGGGTATTATTTCCAGTTGGTCAGAAATAAATGTAAAAATGTCATTAAAAAGTTGACACCAGGAAGCTAATAACCAAAGGTAGTGATGTCTTGTCAAGATCCATGAAACGGGATCCTATTATCTACACGAAAAATACGATATACATTGTGAAGGACGTGTGAAAGGAAAAAACCTTTCTGATGGGCAGAAAAAAGAAAATCTCCAAGGATCTGAAAAAGCAAATGAAGTCATTTAGGACTAGACTTGACCCGGTTTTGAAGGCGAAGGATCAGACAACATATTTAGCCAAAAGTGTAAGTCTAACTCCATCTGCTGAGGAAGACCATGAGATGTGGTTAAAAGCTTTGGTAACAACAAGTTAATTCGACCTTTTTTTGACCGTTTTCAAGGTCAAGAATGAACTTTCAAGCTCCAACAGAAATAACCTATTTAGACTATTGAGCTGACATACTGCAGTGTGTATATTAAATAATAAGCACAGCAATGTTGTTCTCTGGGAGCTCTGTTCTGCCTGACAAATGATAAAATGATAAAAATATCAATGTCTGTGAGCACAACTTTTCAAGTTGCCTGAGTTCATAACTTCTGACCACGAACGCTGTTATTCTCAGCCAGTCTTGTTGCCATGGCACCGGGCTGTTTTCCAGCACAGACCCCTTCCTCACAGCCGTGTCCCACCGCAGAAATAAAAACCTTGCAGCGATCAATAACTGCATGCAGACTAATCGTTGCGTCTTCTCCAGGTTCCCATGATTCCTTCAGTTTCTACATCGACGAGGCGTCTCCAGTGGGCCCCGAGCAGCCGGAGACGGTGCAGAACTTTGTTTCTGTGTTTGGCACGGTGGCCAAGAAGCTAATGAGGAAGTGGTTAGCTACACAGACGATGAACTTCACCAGCCAACTGGAGGCTGGCATCCGCTTCTTTGACCTGCGCATTTCCACCAAGCCCCGTGACCCCGACAACGAGTTGTTCTTCGCCCACGGGCTCTTCAGCGCCACGGTCAGCAAACAGTTTTGGTGCTTTTTGATGTGATGAATATTTTTGCAATGCTTGTAGTTGCTAAGTGATGTTTGTACATATCTGTGTATGTGGCTGCATATTTATGTGAGTGCAGACTAAGAGCTTAATCACACAAGGTCCTTTAGAGTACAATCATCTGTGGGCCTGCATATGCATTATTAATATATGTATTGTGCATGTTTTTTTTTTTAGGTTAGAGAAGGTCTGGAGCAGATCAGCAGTTTCCTGTCAGCTCATGCCAGAGAGGTTGTGTTCCTGGACTTCAACCATTTCTACGGCGTGCAGAACCTGCACCATGAAAAACTGGTGGCCATGTTAAAAGAAGTGTTTGGAGACAAACTCTGCCCGGTCGTCTTCGCTCAGGAGGTACTGTCGGATTCAAACACAGTTAACACTTCACAGCGAGGAGGGTTAAACGCACTAAAGTGACCTAGAAGCTGGCTTCAAACATTTATTTCAGATGCCTATTTCACTTTAACAAGCCAGAAAGAACACAAATCAGGCGTGTGTGTGTGTGTATGTGTGCGTGTGTGCCTGCGTGTGTGTGTGTGTGTGTGTGTGTGTGTGTGTGTGTGTGTGCCTGCGTGCATGTGCTCAAAATGCTTTTGAAAAGTATTGATTTCTCAGCCCTGCCCAGCAGTGATTTTGTGTGTTTTGATCTCTTAAAATACAGAGTGATGGTTATCACGTCTCTTATCATTGTTCATTTTTTCAAAAGAAATCTCCTCCTGTGCTCAGATTAGTCTCTCCGCTGCTCCATCCGTTTTTTTTTCTCTTTCACCACCTGGCCCCCTCCCTCCCTCCTGCACCCCGAGGTGAAGGTGAATGTGAAGAACCAGGAAGAGAGAATACCAATCAATACCCAGGATCATAGTTTCCTGTCAGGTGCTGCTTCTGAATGAGGATAAAGTGTAGAGAAGAGGAAAAGGCCACTATTGACTAGTGGATTCTCTTCTGTGCTGTAGAGACAAATAGGGCGGTGTTAGAGTAGACAAATGACTTGGTGAAGGTGTTCTCTCCTCCACAGGAATTATATTCACTCCTCTCTCCCATTTCCTCAATTCCTTTGTCTATGAGTACATGTACTTTAATCCCTTGTCATCTCTCTACCTCCTAGTAGCTCTGCGCTCCACACTTCCACTACACCACTCTTTTCCAGTGGCTTGTTTTCAGGGACAATGTACAGCTGGAAGCTCATTATCACATCATGAGGAAGAATCAAAAACAAAATACATTAAGGGAATATGAATCTCGGGGGTTGAGATGAAACGGCTTATTTTTCAACCTCCACCACCTCCCTCTACACCATCGGGCTTATTACCTGGCTACTTCATTTAGTAGCTGATTCTTTTGTTGATTAAGCTCCGATCTTTCACCTGAAATCTTTCCGCAGAGATGCAACCATATTTAACATCCATCCATATAACACACTGTAGCAGAACTGCAGCCATAGTTATTTAAATATTGCCTATTACCCTTCACAAGGTGACTGTTTTACTTTTTCTTAATGAAATGAAACAGAAACTACACATAGAACGGCACCAAAATGCTCATTTCCATATTTACTGGCAGTAGTTTTCAGTCTTTGTAGTTCTGAGAAATGTTTTGAAATTGTCTTTTACCTCTTGAATAGTCTGTAACTCTACCAATTCCCTTCAGTTCTTTTCTCGATAAGCAATACTCTATGATGAGACATAAAACACCGGTTGTCTTTTGAAATAACAGACCTGACAATTTCTACGTTCAATCAAAACTGAGTATTGCACAAAGTTGTATCAGGCAGATACATCCGCTGATTTTAGTTGCTTCAATTCACATAAACATGAAGCTTACTAAATAAACTGCCAGCTACATCTCAGCTACCTGGTCTAAATGTGTTCTGTCATTTCTCCTCTTTTAACCTCCTGCTCCTGAACACATGTCTCCATCCCCAGGTGTCTCTGCAGTATCTGTGGGAGAAGGAGTACCAGGTGCTTGTCTTCTACCACCACCCGATGGCCCTGGAGGTGCCCTTCCTGTGGCCAGGGCAGATGATGCCCTCTCCTTGGGCCAACACCACCGACCCAGAGAAGCTGGTTCAGTTTCTCCAGGCGTCTGTCACTGACCGCAGGTCAGCCTCTACCTTTATTCCACCGTGGGCTCTTCTTAATGCATGCACGAAATCTCCCTCACGTTCACGGCAGTCAAACAGCATCAGAGGAACACTGCCTCATTCAGAGTTTTTACCAGTATTAATCACGGGGTCCATTTGTTTTGGGGAGGAGGAGACCTCTGTGGATAATTTGTCTCCCGGTAAAAACCTCCTGAACATCAGGATCTTAATTCATCAGAGGTAAAAAGGAGCAAAGATCAGTGACAGCTCGCAGCACCTTCCTGGACGTCCGTTGTCTGCGTCGGAGAACAACTGATTTTTAACATAAAAGTGCTTTGTTCTGTGTTTTTACCGGTTTTCATAACCTGGTCTGTTCGTTTTGCAGACCTCTGCGGATAATTTGGCTCCCGGTAAAAATGACATATTGTGCGTTTAAAGGAAACTGCTGACAGTAATGGAGGAAAATGTTCTTAGACTATGACACTACATTTGCATGTGAAATCTTTCTGTCTATATTTTTGTCTGACAGAATAAGTGTTTTTGTGTCTTATAGGTTACTTAAAGTAATTAAATCCAAAGAAAGGCAACGTTTCTTTATTTATTTAGTACCTCTCTGCAGCAGATGTCGTAAGTTGCTTGACATAAAAAGCTAAAATGCAAAAAAAAGACAATAAAATGACTATAACAACACATTTGAATACTTGACGTGTCTCCTGCAGGAGGAAGGGGACCTTCTTTGTGTCCCAGGTGGTTCTGACACCGAAGGCCAGCACTGTGATGAAGGGCGTGGCCAGCGGACTGAGAGAGACCATCACAGAAAGGTGTGTACAACCGTGACGCTAAAAAAAAAGAGTGGCAAGTACGTATACGTAGAGATAAAGAAGCTAGACGCAATAGATAGACATGAAGACAAAACACAGAGCAGTTGCAATTATGATGCATGTGATTAGTGTGTGTGTGTGTGTGTGTGTGCATTTTTGGATGTTAGTATGAGAAAAAAACAGTGTTTATGTTAAGTTTAAGTTCATGTTCAGTATAACAGTAAGATTTGACACGATGCAGGGTTAGCAGCACAGAGGTGCCACAGCATATGATTCAATGTATACACAGTGTGGAGCCACAGTTTTAGCAACACCTCAGGCACCGGAGGCCACAGAAATGACATGGTTTACCTCATTAAAGTTTTTTTTTAACAGCTGCCACAAACCTGAGGCGATGCTTCTAAACCATCTCCTCCCTCTTTCTTTATCTCCTCTACTCAGTTCTGATCCAGGACTTTCTTTTTCTAAATTTATCCCCAGGATTGTGTGTATATCACTTCCTCTTAATGTCACCAGTTTGTTAAAAGCCACAGCAGCAAAGCCATCAATTTTCCTGGCATGAATAATTCATTTGATAACTCCACTATCAGCCATTCTCACCAGGCGTTTGGTTACTTTGATGTAGGCATCCTTAAAAATTCCATTTATTCGCTTTGCCACTCCGACTCGACAGAACAAGAAAGTGAGCGGGTTGGAAGGAGACAATTCGTAAGAATTTTGCCAAGCAGAAAGCTGGGCGAGGCATCTGCAGGAGGAGCACCTCCCCCTGGTGCACGGCTCACATGATCATGTCCAGCAAGTGTTCAGAGTGTCATCCTCACAGCTGGTGTCATGGCTTACAGACATCCCATGCTGCGTCACAGAGATCTTTTATCACAGCGTGCCACTCTTTGTGTTTAACCGGCCAACCGAGAATCATCCCTTCTTCTCTCCCTGTCTTGATATTCTGTGACTTTGTCTTCCTCCTCCCAGGGCCTTACCGGGCATGATGCAGTGGATCAGGTCGCAGAGACCCGGGGAGAGCGGCATCAACATTATAACAGCTGACTTTGTGGAGCTCGGAGAATTCATCAGCGCCGTCATCACCCTCAACTATCACCTGGACGATGATGAAGATGATGCCACCTGAGAGGCCACAGTGGGTGTCAGGGAGCACAGTCACCACCGCTGCTGCTAGAGGCTTGGTCTGTGCTCTCACGCTTTTCTCTTTGCCGTTTATTTCAAGAGGGGAGCTGCACTGCTCCTTTCACTTTATTTAGGGCTATAGTGAATTGAGAGCTCAATTGGCAAAGGGGGTGTTGAGGTAAGAGAAGTTGGGATTGGGAGAATCAGCACTGGTGTTTGGTTGGAGCACGAAGAGAAAGAGGTTTTGTTTTGTTTCCTATATTCGGGATCAAAATTGTTTTTTCCAATGAGGTGTTTGTTTTCTTTACTTTCTGTGCTGTCAAAAAAAACACAAAAAAAAAACAGCTTTTTCCACAGATCAAATGCACTGTTTTCAGGCTAACCAGAGGTAGATTCCTCACAGCATATCAACTTTCTGCTAAATATATTGGTACATTATTTTTGGTATTCTCGTGAAAGTTTTTTCAGAGATTGTTTTAAAATAAGTATGTGTAACTTAAACCACTCAAATGTGTAGGCTGGTTTGAGTAGCATGCCGTTGTTTGTCCAAATCTGTCTAAGAGATGTTTTTTTTTTTTATTTACAATATGCATCCCCGGTCAGATCTCTGCGGTTTTTGAAAAACGCCTGGAGCAGAATGTGTTTAAAAAGTGTTATGACAATGTGTTTGCTCAATTATATAGACAAGAAAACAACCATTTTCCATGTTTCCTCAGCAGTTATCTCACAGTGGGCTTTTTCCAACTTATAATCTCCTCTGAAGTCCGCTTGCAGCCGAGACATTGATCAGACATCTTTGTACATCGATAAGTCACTGACTCACTCATTTAAAACCACGCAGAAATAGAGGGCGAGAGTGCACCTTGGCTAGCCAAGAAAAATGTACCAATCACGACATGTGCACTTTATCTTTGGTGCATCGAAAACAAAACAATATTGTAACAATGTCGGTGTGTTTAGAATCTCAAATTAAGCATCAGCAGTCGCTGCAAAGCACCTTACAAAAGATCATTTCTTTAAGATTAAATTCAATGCTATTAGTCATTTCCTCCTGTTAGGAATCCAACGTGACAAATTTATTGCATTTTGAGGTGGGTGCTGAGTCGTGATAGCCGAGTGTAAAAATACAGTACATCTGGGTACGAGAGTGTATCCGCTGTCTGTGTGTGTGTGCCTATACTTACTGCTATAGTGCAGTATATATGAGTCATCATGACATGTATCACAGTGTTGTTTCTTTCATAATAAGTGATAAGGTTGCTTAACTCTGACTCAGAGACACATTTTATTTCAAGTCAGAAAAGACTAAATACTATCATTTTGGAGTCAGGAGGTCTTGATGTCACAACAGTGCTTTGACACTTGGAAAATAATACAATACATGTTTAGTTTAATATCTAGCTGTAACTCTTTGGTGTCTACCTTTATTAGGTGTTTCATGTTTCTGAATGTTACTAAATCCTCAGATTTCTGCTATATTGTTTAGCACACCTGCATTTTTCATTTATGTTTAACGGGTTTTATTCTACACCCTGCAGTATTTCACTTAAAACTTTGAAATGACACCCAGAAAGATAATAAGAATATTTTTATTGCAAGGTTTTACACATTATGCATGAAAACAATCGCATACAAGTCAAACATCCACACAGCTTATGATCAGTGTGGCATTTTCTGCTGAGAATGTATTCTGTAAGGACACCGTTGTTTAGTTTGGTAATGTACAACCAAAGCAGGAAACTCGACTCTTTGGATTTGTGAATGTATGCGTCTTGTGAGTAACTGTGCCATTTCTAAAAAGTACCATGTGATCGGGCGACTGAGTATCAGCTAGAAAGTCCTTTTTGTATTGTATACTTCAATGTGGAGCTGAGTTCAAGTTTTAGAGTTTAAACAGTACTTCTTTCACTTCAGTGTGGTTTCATGTTAAAATGTTTTATATCGTGGAAACTAAGTTTGTACATACTGTAATTGCAAATAGTATCCTGCCGTTGAATTGTAAATGATTTATACTATTGCAAAGTCATTGCTAATAATTTCTTAACTTATACCTTTACTGAGCTATCATACTGCTTCTTGTTTTTTCATGTTTTCAGTTTTGTGCATGAACCAAACAGTTGTACATCTACCTTTTGTGGTTTACCAACAGGGTCCATTAGGTTTGTGCATCTCCTCAGTTATTCTCTGCGAGACCATGGGTGCATCACAGCTGCAAATGTTTCTAATTTTTAAATGTTGCTCTGCTACTACCCCATACAGATTAAGAATGAAGCCACACAAATGAGCAGACTTTAAAAGGCTTGTAAATTGTGTTGTACAGACATTTGTGTCTTCCCTGGTCCAAACTGTTGTCATTGCCTTTATGTGAAAAGAGTCCTTTGCTGTTGTAAAATTCAAAAGCTTTTGTCAAAAGTGACTCTGTTCTAAGTGGAAACGGCAAATCAAATCAAATAAAGCTTCTATGCCTAATAAGTGACTAAGTGAAGTATCATTTCACGGCCCGTTTCGGGCATGTTGAGTGGTGATTGGTTGGTTAGTTGCTTGACGGAAAGAAATCATTATTAAAGCCATTATAATACAATAGGCAGTACTCTAAATCTAAAGTATATTTGCACATTTTAAGCTAACATACCAGTATTTCGTTCCCTATCTGTGCAGAGGAGCATCCTAAAGTCGTCCAGTTTCCAGGGTGATGAGGATGGAGGTGGGTGGGCAGCGTCACCCAGGGTGACCTTGCTGAGTAATTCAGCATCTGTCCTTCTGCAGCCAGGTGTTGCTCATGAAAAGCAAACAGAGCTCAGATGCAGAGTGACTCATTATGTGCAAGCATCTAACTGTAGATTTGAGGTTTTCTGTCATGTGACTCATACAATAAGCAGTTGTTACTTACAAACCAAGGAACTGAATCATCAAGTTCTCATTTAAATGCTGTTTTTTTACTAACACGGGGTTAATTTACGTCACACACGTGCACAAATACTTCTCTGGAAGCTGCCCAGTACAACATCAGTGTTATGGTGGGACACACACGATATCTGTCTGGATGGGTACTAAGTGCTTTGAATGCACATTAAAGTACAATTCATTCATTTACTTATTTTGCACTTGGTGTAAAGATTCTTTAAATCTTCTTGTCTTGTCTTGTCTTCGTGTCTTTCCTAATAATGGACTGCACGTCATTATAAATGCTGTCCAAGCAAAAGTGAAAGAAAAGGCATTAATATACCTTGGATTTGACTGAAACAGTCATTTGCTGGATGAATGAGAAAATGCAAATTTATTGTGTGCTTATGTGTTTGGGCATGTGTGTTTGTGTCACACACACACACACACACACAGAGGAGGAGGAGGAGGAGGTAGAGGTGTGGGAGGTAGAGATGGATGATGGCATCCAGGCGGTTTAAAGAGGGGCAGTAATGAGATGCACAGCTTCAGAAAAGTTCGGAGTGTGAAGAGGAGGAACAGTATTTTTCACCAGCCACTCCGGTCTAGTTATGGGGGGTACACGACACAAGCAGGAGGAAATGTGTCTGTCAATAGAAGCTACAAAACAATCTACAATATTACAGTGAGAGAGAGAGAGAGAGAGGGACAGAGAGAGAGAGAGAGAGAGACAGAGAGAGAGACAGAGAGAGACAGA
>CALSCE010009085.1:0-18170 GCA_943593645.1 Bovichtus variegatus
TACAAGTCTGAAGAACACAAACAAAGTCAACACAATGACATACAACATAAAAAACATCATTTATATACTTTATATCATTCTAACTCCTCCTCACGTGGAGCTTGCTGGGGTTTAACATTAACCTCAAATCTATTTTCATCACTTCACTCGTTCATTTCACAAATATTTCACCTTCTCCTGATTACGGAGTCATTTACCAAAACATGCGGATATCATTCTGTACCACTCTCTCCTGCACTTCCCCTAACAATTACTGCATTCCCATGGTGGTTGTCTTCCAGCTATTCCACCTCCCTTATTCTCTCACATGCACAAATATATCTGAATGATTCGCCTTCTACAGTAAAATAGAGACAAGACGTCGAATATATTGTCATTTGGTGATGTACTTTTACAGAAAATACGTCTTCAAGAGTGTGTTTAACAATCAGCTTCTGGATTTGACAGATGTACATCCATGTATTTGTCTCTGCTCGTCAAAAGAAGGACTGGGAGCATGTGGGAGTTTTAAAAATGTAGTTTTTTTTTTTACACAATTTTGGCCACAAGTTATTGTACTTTGTGTATTTTCCCGTTGTTTACCGTTAATAGGGCTCGCACTGGGTCTGCAAACTTGACATAACAACCATATTTTTGAGATTTCTCTGAAGAGCTTGAACATTACGCCAGCAGGACTGTCAGGTCCAGCGCTCACAGAGAACATAATGACCCTTTCCCGAGAAAAACAAACATACTGATCCACCCAGAGACGTACAGCTGTAATTAGTGGGATGCATCATGGGAACACCTCACACTGTTGCCCAGGACTTAAGAGAGTGGAGGTGCATTTGATGACTTAATTTAAGGAGGAACACTAAAAAGTGCAAACCTGAACAGCATGTTACCAACAAAGTAGCTCTTCAACACCAAAGAGAAAAGGAAGAAAATCTTTGTTATTGTGTCTTCATCTGCTGGGTTAAAGGCGAAAAGATCGACAGCATCTAACTTGTACAATTCCTTCAGCTCGAATACATAAAACATGACTAATATGTGATTTATGTATCTGACAAAGAGGTATTTACACCCATATTTAAGTATATTTTACAGTATTTTTGTGAGTTTTTGACTCACTTTCCACAACTTCTAAATGCTCTTGTTTTTTTAGGCTGTGTGTAGATATGGGAATATATCAATTACAGTGATATAATTCACTGCAAGCATATGACTTCCTGGTCCTCCTCGGGTGTCTCAGCAGTCAATTGGTTTGAGATACCTATCATGTACCACTATATAATCGTTTTATATGCCCAGTTAGATTTTTACTTGGGACATTTATCACATGTTTCTACCTCTCCCCTCTGACGTTTACTTTCTCCTCATTAACTGTCAAACAAAGGTGGAAAATGCCCTCAAAATAATGTTTTAAGCATATGGACAAAAAATTTGCATGTGCAAAAATGTAACGTGTGTAGAGTGGAGTCTCTGTCAGAGCGGCCATGTATCATCTCTCAATTATTCATCTCATTTAGAAAATGGAAAACCAGTGTCTTCATGCGTTGCGTGTGTAATTAGGAAGACTTCAAAACTACTGCTCATTTAACCTTTGCTTTTCTAAAGGTCATGAAACTAAACACATTGTAAAATGTCAGTCTTGTAAACCTGGTGCAAGAAGAGAAAATCTTTTGAGTTAGACTTTTACATCTAACTGTGGTGCTTAATTGTATTCAATTTAATGCTTGTAACAAGAATTAAAAGACATCCGCTCTGTTTTCTTAGATCATAGAGTGTTTTAAAAAATGTTCTGCTCAATTTTCAAAGCCAGAAATCTTTTTCTAATGTGATTTCATTACATTAAAGGATAATTACACATTATTAAACTGCTGCGCCTTCACCTTATGTTACACTTCTATCATATACATGACAAACACATTTTTATAAACTGTGGTTTTAGATTTTGTGGAGCCGGAAGAGAAAATGCTGGCAACACACAATGCCACCAGGTGTCAGTGTAGACTCAGAGCACACAGTTCTGTATTTAAAACTAAAGAAAAAAGAGGTATTAAAACATTTTTTTGGAAAAGTTTTACGTTGTGAAATGTTATAAATCAGAGAGAGCTCATTCATGAATTCTTATCTCTAAAACATGATGGTATTTCGCAGGCTCGCTGAGAAAGCTCCACAATTACTTTCCGGTCTGCTATCATGAACAGGGCATATCTGTAACTCCGGCAGCTTCACACACAGTGCTTATCAACAGCAGGTATATATGTGTGATATGTGTCACAATCAAAATAGCTGCTGAGGAGGTTAAACTGCTGCTCTGTTCACAGAGATGTCACAGCCAAACACACAGGGATGTGTAGGAGGATTAAACACACATAAGACCGGAACATTGGTAAAGGAAATGAAGGAATTGGGTATTAGGGTGTTTTGCACTGTTTTTGATGGTGTTTCAGAATAAACAGCTGTAAAACTGTTGTAAACATTCTTCAAAAGGAAGCTTAAGTGATTCCAGTTCAAGTATGCAGCGCTGAGGAAGTTAGATGTGTTGTCACCACGTCTGATTGTTTTTGTCATATTGTATGTATTGTGCTGAATTAGTTTTCTCTTTTATTAAATGCTTCTGTGAAATCTCTAAAAGGGATCTGGAAATCTCCAAGCGTTTCATTCAGAAAGTTCAAATATACTTTGCTGAATACATTGAATGTCGTAATGATCCGTCAATGGAAATGTAAGGCACATTGTACTTATTGGTGCTGTACAAAAACATATTGAGTCATGAAAAACACTATTTGATGTCAATTGAAAATGTGGATTTTGAAGAATTGATGCCAATTTCATATTTGCAACTCAAATATGTGGCCGAAGCTAGTTAGCTCTGCTTATCACGAAGACGTGCAAGTAGGCAGACTTTGTTAAAAAATGCAGCGACTCCCCTTTAGCTCTAAGCACCTCAGTGCCAAGTTTACAAGGTCAACGAAAATCATGATGTCGCCTTAAGCATGTGTTTTGAAGACAGCGACGGCAAGCTCATTTGCAGCCAGCATGTCCTCTGAAGCCTCTGAGATCCAAACTTTCTACCTGAGGGGCCAGTAATTAGTGTGCAGAGCACACGGCGAAGAACTCAGGAGCTTAGCATGACACCCCAGCACTGCATGGGCTTTTCTCACAGCACCTGAGTGCATTACAACATTAGGATTCCACTTGAGTACGGGAACAGGCAGCAGTCAAATGTTTTTCCCCCCCCCTCTGCAGGACGGCACATCTTGAATTCTGCAATAGTCTTGCTGCTCCCCCTCGCCCTGCAGATACGGTTGGATAGCACAGTATAATCCATGTTAACAAGCATCTTGCCTCTGTATGCTGAAGAGGCTGAGACAGAGGCCTGTGGGTCAGGATTAAGGAGGGGGCTCGGGATACTTTTGGTGTAATCATTTACATCAGAATGGAAATGCTTTTGAGGGCTTGTTCTGACTTTTGGCTTTAATAACAGGACAAATCATGTCCTCCGGTATCAGACACATGGGCTGGCCGGGCCCTTGTGAGGGGCCATCTGTTACAGAGCAAGAGGACAGAATAATGACTTATTAACATGTCCCTTTGATCTGGAGTGAGTTGAGATATGATATGGGAAGATTATATTTAAAAAAAAAAATGTAAAATGCATCTCAAAATGTGAAGTTGTGTGTTAAAGATGCATTACATTTACTTTTTCTTTTTTACTTTTAAAGTTGTCGAATGTTTGTCTGACCTGAACTGAGTTTGAGTGATCACTTGCTCGACCTTTTTTTTGTTGCATTTAATGTTTTTTTGTTTAATGTTTGACACATTTCACCAATAAAAAAAAGCACAGTTCCATCATTGTAAACTTAATCTCTTTCAGGTACAACGCCGTTTGTCTGCCGAAATTGGGCTTTTTTTTTTTTTATTTACAATTTTCTGACATTTACAGTAGTACACAAAACTGATTACTGAAATAACACAACTATAGACCCAAAATCCATTCATGGCAATATGTGGTGTGCCTTCAGAGCACAGCATTACTTCATATCATTTGAATGGCATCGCATTTGCTTTATTGTTAGCTTGGACTCGGCTTGTTATATGATAGATCAAGGAAGGCATGACGTTACTTTACATGTGTCACTTAAAAACATAAGAAAGTGGTTTCCCTTTATTGATTTTGTGGAGAATCACAAATGAACCTCTTTCTGCTTGAGGTGAAAACAACATACACTTCTACATCGCCTTTTTTTGCTCATTTGTATTTTTACACATCGTACATCCTTGAATTTATTGTCAGTCTACTCCTGTATATAAGTGAAATAAGTGGCCTGCTGCAATGTGAAGGGCTTGTTCTCTCATTGACATAAACAGTGTGAATATATGTTACATCTATGCTCTAAATATGGGATGTCTGCAGTTGTCACTTTCACCCTTTTTTCTCTGTGTTTTCGTTGCTATGTATTGTATTGTTGTATTGTTGAAGAGGGATACAAGTGATTCAAAAGTTGTGCATCGTGACCCTAGCTTTGAAAAAGCCCCATGTTTAATTTGTGTGTTATTGTATAAGTAGGTCATCAAGACTGCCATGTTCCCAGAAATGATGAGGACGTGACCTCGGTGTCCTCGATGAATTCAGTTTATGAAAATGAATCATGCTGCAGTTATTGCAGTGGTGTGCTGCCTCATTGTCTGAGCTCTAAACCCTAGAGTAAAAAACAACAACATTTGAGCCACCCTCCATGGCTTTGACTCCATAAAAATGCATCCTATTATAGTGACACTTCCAAAACATTGTTGGGGCTTTGTGCTGCTATTATGCAATGATGTCATTCTGCCAAGCTGCTTAGACAGTTGGCTAACAGTCACAACAGTTGTCTCCTTCTGTTGTCTCATGCATTCATATTGTCCAGAGAGGGAATCTGCACAAGACCGTCCACACACACAGATGCCGCATCATCTCTGGAGTGAATCTCAGGATTCAGCCGGAATCAGAGCGTGTGAGCTGTTCGTGCTGGTGGTGACAGCAGCTGGCTTCCAGTCTGGCTGGTGAAAGTGGATGTTGAGGGTTCGAGCCCAGTCGGCAAACACCGCCTTCTCTGTGATGAAGCGGTGGTGGCTTCCTCGTCGGCTCCTCTCGTGGGAGAGATACATGGAGCACTCGTCGAGCCCCGAGGGCTCATAGTAATGATACGGCAAAGAGGGATGAGAGGAGGATCTACACGGGAGAGATGAGGAGAAGAGAGAGGAGTGAAGCGTGAAAAGGCATGAAAGTCAAAGTGTGAGGGAGGGATGTGGAAAATAGCGTGGGGATAATTTTTGAGATGAGGGCGGGAGAGAGGGGAGAGGAAGCGAGTCACAGTGGGGGAGAAATGGAAAGAAGAACAAAGGAAAAAAACAGAAAGATCAGAAGGATCCGGGCTAACATATGTTTTTATTATTCATCATTTTATTCCTCCGATATTCACGCCAATGTTCACTTCAATCTGGCCTGCATTTCTCTCCATGAATATCTAAATGTGTCAAACTGTCCTTTGTGTTCTTGTAGATTTATGTGAGAACAATATTAGCCCGATTCTTCTTCTATTTCCACTGAACCTGAAGCCGCACTGAATGGCTGTAGCTACTTTTGTATTTCCAACCTATTCAGGGAAATGTGTTATTTTTATTGTAAAATGTCAATATGAACATTTCCACTGGTGCTGAAATCACAGTCTGTCACCAGCCTGGCTGCATGGCAATAAAAGACTCTTGAAGTCGTCACTGCAGGGAGTAAATGTTAGATTGCAATTACAAGATGAAGACATCATTAAAGATGTACTAGACAAGATTTTGGTTTTGGTTGTACAAACACAGCCATGTTGTCAGCCCACAGTGAATCACTGAGTGGATCTGCAACAGAAGAGAGCATCCTATCCGCCTCGTGCACTATTTGCCCCACTTGCTCAAACAGGAAGTGACAAACTGAAAAGTCCTGAGGATGAGGAATTCTTGATAGTGTCTCGGGTGTATAATTTAACAGATGAAACAGGACGTAGCACAAAGGTGTTTGTGCATAACGTTACTCCTAACTTAAGTGTCAAAAATCTGTTATAGTATTACTTGGTAATTCTTATTTATTCTTATTTGGTTATTTGGAATTTTACTGGTGAACCATATTATTTCCTTATATGAGTAATGGTATTTTTGTGCAATTAAAAAGTAAAAGTTCTGCTTTTTGCCATTGGTTTAAAAATAATTCATGGAATTGAGTTATATTATATCATGATGCCCTAAAATTAAACTTGAGAGAAATATTTTTGACCTAATAAATGAAGGACACAATATTTTTGGCAGATTGAGTTCGTCATGTTTCTCGGAAAGTGACAAAAAAGGGTCATTGCTTGGTTCCTTTGTCAAAGATGATTAATGATATTAAGTTTTCTGCATTTCAATGTCAAACATAATTGCTCAAAAATATATTCCAAAGAAGTTTGTATAGGCTCTAACATCTTTAAAGACATGAGCATACATCACAACTCGTGTGGGACATTGAAATGAACTACATATACATTTGAGTATGTTTTTTGTGTTTTATGTTTTATTTTTCATCTGACTTCAAGACAAATTTCCCTTTGGGACAATAAAGTTAAAGGTGCAATAATCAATATTTTTCAACGTTTCAATCAATAAATGACCATGTGTATATGAAAGGTGTCTCTTGTCATGGTGTTTTGGTTTTATGGCCTCAACTTTACTGCTCTGTTTCTGTCTCAAAGTTCTCCTCAGCGTTGTTTTCAGACACAGCCGGCAGCTGTTTCCAGTGGGAAAACTCTGCTAAACCCAGTGCACACTACCTGCCCAGCACCAAACACCCAGCAGCAGCAGACAACAGGAGTTGGTAGAGACCAAAACAGAGATAAAAGGGACAAAAGTGAATATTTCACTTACTACATTCACCAGGTGACAAGTAACGCATGCTGTTGTTGTTGAAGGTAAAGTAAAAAGTTATGTATATAAACAAATTAACAGAATTCAATCTCATCCCTTTGGTAAAAAAAAACTGGCCTGCTAAGCAAGCCGCTAAGTTTATCACTTGTACATATAATTGGTATTTGTAGCCTCCAACTGGTGTGCAAAGTTGAAATAAGAACCTAAATTCTTGGATTAAAAAGATAATCACAGTCTACCTGCAGAAATCAGGCGGCACCATGCCGTACACATCGATCCTGTCACACAGCTCCACGGCTATGGCCACGGTGAACCAGCCGGTACTCAGCCAGGAGTTTGAACTCTTCCTGGAAGACGAGAGAAAGTCAAGGTTTTTAGTAAATCCACGCTCATATAGTGTAAATATATTGGGATTATTAGATATTAAAGCTGTGAACCGGTGATTCTAGATTGTATCTGATCAATTATTTCTTCAGAGATAAACACAGACGGAGCTAAAGACTGAAGAAAGACTTTCTTTGTTTGTCTGCTTTGTACACAACAGTAAAGGAAATATCAACGAGCAAGACATTTGTTACGACTATGCTTGCATGAATGCCGAAGTAATTTGATTTTCCATTCACACGCAAGGTCCTCTTATCTTCCTGATGCCTTACTATTCACATGCAAATGAGCTTACGGAGTGACATTGACAAAATGTCTTTATCTATTTAGCTCTTATTTTGTAACCTCCTACGCAGTCATTAATTTTTCTCCAGTACAGGTACTTGCATCACATAGAAAAAGAAATATGTGACTTTTATGTGTTAAAGGCAGCTAACTTGTGTTTCATATTTTGTATAAAAAGAAAGAATGTGCCTGATGTTTATGGTGGCCAAATCCTGTTTGGTATGCCAATTTCTTTTCATTTATGTTGAGGAAATGTATTCTGTTTGATATAAACGAAGCACTACATCTGCCACTGAAAATGTAAAATGTGAAAACCTCCTGTTTGTCACAGCACTTCTCTCAGTTGAGATGTAGGACAACAGTCTCTGCAGTGTGTTAAATATTAAACATTTACATCGTGTGTATAGGTTTCTGCATCGACGGCAAAAAAAATCCTGACACAATAATTAGATTTGGTAAATAGTTTCTTCCTGTAATATTAAAAAGAAAACGTTTGAAGCGTCTGTGTATCGAAGCTAAATTCCGTCAGGAAAAAAACAAAAAAGCAAGTAATAATGCAAATTTTCCGCTGATTCAAAGAGAGTTTGGCAGCTGTGGCACTTCCTTGCATAAAGGTGCTGAGCGGTGTGAGGACTCCACATCCAGCCACTCCCCATTATTACTGCTCAGCCAGAGAAGTTTAGATACGACACAACATTTGTATTTGTCATTGCAAGTGTTGTAATTTGCCACTTTAAGTAAATAATTAGTCAGTTCCTACTCAAGATACTGATTCATACGTATACTCACCACATTGTTGACATTTGACATTAAAAGAAAATGTATGTTGAGGCTCTTCTGTAAAGGTCTTACTTCATTGTAGCACCACATAGGAGAAAATACTTTGCAATACTCTCCAAAAGCCTGGCATTAGTGGGTCAACTGTGAACTTGGCATGAATCAACTCCCCCAAAAATCCTTTCAAAAATATCAGACACGTTTTCTAAATCCTATTCATAATGCTGTGATTGTTTAGAGCTCTGACTTATTCTTTTGTGAGCGAGTAGGAATATGAGAGGCTTTTTTCAGAGATCTCTTCTCACTGCAAATTCCATTTCGAGTGGCTATATCTTATAATGTGAAGATATTTTGTGTGGGTTTTCCACTCTCTTGTTTTTTTTTCTTTTCACACGCACAAGGTCTCGAAAGCAAACCTCAGAAAGACAGGACTGATTCTGTGGACATTTACCTGTCAATCCCTGTTTCCTTCTTAAACAGTTCATCAAACTTTAGCATTTTGAGCCGAGAAATGATGTAGACTTTAAGTTTGGGCAGAATCTGCTTTAACAGCCTGAGGTTGTTGTAAATTTGGCCTTTTCCATCTCTTCTCATGCTGTTGCTGGGTCCCCAGAAGATGAACGCTGTGTCTTGGCTCGCGTTGAGCAGCTCCTGCCGGCTCTGCAGCACCCGCTGCAGGCTGGAGTGAGCTACGACACGCAGATTTGTGCGTCGGCCAACATCCTGCTGATAGTTTATGCTGGGGGCATCGTTCATACGGATTACGCACTCAGAGCGGTCGATCTCTTCTCCT
The DNA here is from genome assembly GCA_943593645.1 of Bovichtus variegatus. NCBI lineage: Eukaryota > Metazoa > Chordata > Actinopteri > Perciformes > Bovichtidae > Bovichtus > Bovichtus variegatus. The sequence continues at coordinate 9,152 of CALSCE010009085.1, forward strand.
CTCTTGCTCCCAGTTAGCTGTCCAGAGCTGGTCACCAGGGCACAAGTCCTGCAGTGCATCGTCAGAGGCTGTAGAGGAGGAAGGTTAAAGGTCAGAAATATTTGTAATTTCATTCAGAGAACATTAAATACAGGATGGGGAAAAGCAATTTCAATCCAGAGTATAGTCTTAATAAGCCATTCTCTACAGTTCTGTTTTTCTGCAACTAAAAACTCTTAAAATATTACAGTATGACGAATGACACTATTCTCAGTCTGAACAAAACCAAGAGTCCATGCTAACATGCTCACAATGATAATGGTAACAGACTGATGTTTGGCAGGTATAATATTTACAGTATTCGCCGTGTTAGTTAAACGTGTTAGCATGCTAACATTTGCTAATTAGCACTTAACACAAAGTGCAGCTGAGGCTCATGGGAATGACATGTACATGTTGGCCTGCTATTTGCACTAAAAGAAAAGATCACTAAAGTTATAAATCATCCCGAATTATGATTGTCGGTACAAAACTCCATGGCGGTATTTCACTGGAAACCACAAATGTTGACCTCTTGATGGTGCGAGAGGGAAAGTCAGGGGATCACCAAAGTCTGAAACACTGACATTGTAATCCATAGAGCCACCCCCGCTAGAGTAGCTAATAGTTAATAGCAAAAAGTTAAGGTAGCAACAGGCCAAAGGGATGAATCTGTGCAGTTTAGCCATGAAGGTCAAGTCTTACTTTGCAAAGGAGGAAAAATCAAATGACCCTGAAAGAGTTCAGCACAGCCTGTACAACATCACACGCAGCCATGACAACGAGCTTGATCTAAAGCATTTCTGATTAAACTTTGGAATTAATTCATGTGAATTCAATTTCTGGCTTTTTATATTTATATTCACAGGTTGATATAGTTTTTCAGTCGCAATTTAAAGTTGATATCCTGCCCTTTAATGCCATGATTGCGCTGTCATCTACATCCTCAGAGGACATGAATAAAGGAAAAATGAATAACGGGCACATAGAGTCGAGCAGCTAGACTGGTAATGGGCTGTTCTGTCGGGTATCTTATTATTCAAATTCAGGTTGACAGTACAGCATAGGCTATTCGGTGCAGTACTTTGATTTTGTAGGAACATCATGAATACGCATAAGCCGGTATATTTATTCAGTCAAACACAACCTCGGAGCAAAGAAACAAGGAATACATACTGTGGTGGTCAGAACGCACATAAGCTTTGTTAAGGTGCATTGGGGGCTGTTGTGTTGGTTTGCATTTTATTGACCGGGTATTTGTGTTTCCTGTCCAACCAGGTTTTCAAAGTTGAAAAAGGTGAGCTCGGATTGAACGATCCGACAGTAAAAACCCGGAGACTCTTCACATGAATTATTCCCAACCTTAATAGAGAGATACATTGGCATTCTGAGCTGTGCGCCGCGCTTCACGCTCCATCAGCTGCTGAGTTGTAGTGTGCGTGGTGCATGTCTGTGTGTGTGTGTGTGTGTGTGTGTGTGTGTGTGTGTGTGTGTGTGCATACAGGTGATATTACCAGCGCCACAGGCTGTGCCGCTCCCACTGCTATATTTATAATACTCTCCCACTATCTCTGTGACCCAACACTGAATGATAGTGTGTGTGCGTGTGTGTGTGTGTGTGTGTGTGTGTGTGTGTGTGTCCATAAATCTTTGTGCAGCGTTTGATTTCAACCCCGATATGTAATACAATCACATTTCTCTGGCAAGAGTTTGCAACTGTCTAAAAAGTGTCAAGATCCAAAACCACTTGTACTTTCTATATCCCCACACACGCACGCGCGCACACACACGCACAACCTGTCTATATGTCTTGTTGGGAGTGTGTTTGCGCTCTATGTCTGCAGAACCCCCTCCCGCAATAACAGGTTGGCTGGAGCAAACTGCACGCTTCACTGCACAAACACCCTCCCTGCTGTAGCTCGGGGAGAAAAAATCACGGTCAGCTGTTTCTTCTTCTACATACTAGAGAGATAGTTGAGATAGAGCGCCTCTTCCCCGTCGTTGCCGTCCAAACAATTACTCCCAAGCGGCTTTTAATCATTTTAAAAGTCAGGAAATGTGTTAAACACAAATGAAGGTTGCGTGGACAGTGTCGTACTTTGAAGTGCTTGTGAAATACTAAAAGTGTCCTTGTCAGTGATGCTTAAGCTCCAATGCCACCTCCCTGAGCTTCTGACAGCTTGATGATGCTGGGAAATAGCCACTTATAGACCGTGTATCACATTCAGAGGGGCTCTCAGAATCAGATGGAGAATATTTCAGACAGCAGTAGTTTTGACCCACAGACTTGTAAATTAATGAATAAATGAATCAGTGTAATGCATTGCATATTAAAGGTAGATTTTTACTCGTAATCAACCTTGAATTAACACAACGGTCCATTCATTTGTGAACCAACTAACACTTTAGCACTTGCCGACTCCCACACACACACACTCAGTCTACACTTTATCATGCAGACAGAAGGTTGTCTACCCTGATTAATAATGCATAACCTCATAAGCTAACACTTTCTTGGATTAATTAACTTCACGAGGCCATTCGGTGAACTCTGATGCCGATGACACTAAAGAGAGACCTACGGTGTCACGGCGGTGTGAAGACGTCTCTGCATGCACTCCTCGTGCATTCAGCAACCTTTATAGTTCACCTGGGAGGTTAATTGTCGAAAGATACATCAAAATAGTTTCTAAACATTAACTGTTGTGGCACTAAAATGAGCCACATCAAGAAAATCACTGTCACGTCTTCCTGTAAAGGCAATACCAGGCTAAAGGAGGCTGCTGACCAACGCAACAATGTTAGCCATGGGAGGTAGACTGTCAGAACAGCTACACCTGTACAAATATCCTTCTGATCCTTTATTTAGAGACTACAGGGACAGTCGTATCGGCTTAGTTCGCAGCAGCAGCAGAAGAAGAAGCAGTTAGGAGTAGCCTATGGCTCCGGTTTCAGTCTCAGTCAATTATCGCCCACACAGACTCATCAGTATGATCCCGTGTATACACTTCCCAGGGGGAACCAGGATCATAATTGCTTTCAGAGAAAAAAAAAACATCAGTCAGTCTCTAATATTACACCAGAGCCTCCAATCCACCAGCCTCTGTCTGCACCCCTTTCAGTTTAAGAAGGATAGAGAGAACAGACTTGGCAAAGCTTAACTATTTAGAGGTCAGAGAGGAGTCATTAGTAAAGAGCAACACAAAATGGGCCCTATTGTCATTGTTAACCATGGATAAGGCTGGTGTTATTCTGTAAAACAAATCCCATGAAAAGAAGATGGCTTAGTCCGAATTTCCCTGGCGGTCCTGATGTGATGTGATGATAATTCCTTTGTGTCCTACGTCTCAATGTATTGCTCACCATAGAATAAACTATAGGCTGTCTGTTGTGGCAAATAGTAAATGGACTTGCATTTATACAGCGGCGTTCTAATCTTTCGAACATTCAAAGCACTTTTATTCTCTACAAATGCCGACATTTACCTGTTCACACACACACACTGATGGGCTGACATACAAGGTGCCAAACTGCTTATCATCTAACGCTCATTCACGCACATTCGCACTCCTGGACGGAGTGATTTCAGACACAGCTGTAAACCGTGTCACAGTCCATGCATTAATACTTTCTAACTTCTCCACTTATTCCCAAATCCATTTGTTTTACCAAAAATATTTAGAAATAGGTCACAAAAAAAAAAAAAAAAAGAAAATGGCTAAATACTTTTATAGTATAGTGTTCTTTCGCAAATGTTATTCAAACAGTAAATAGTGCATTTGTTGGGGACTATTTTCAGCTGCATATTTTGGTAGCTCTGAAAGGTTGAAGTGTGTGGGATTGACTGCAAATGAACTAAACTTGCAACATCATGATAAAGGAAATGTCAGCCAGTGTAACAATGCATCAATGGAGATCTGTGGCTCCGAGGAATAAGACATATTAGGCGCTGGCTACGCAGACAATAGGAGGTTGTTTTTTTTATGGTATTTGTTGACAATATCTCCAAACTTATCCTTTGATGTGAAACCTCCTCTGATATGAGCAGCGTCGCGCAAACATGAAGAATCAGCTGTATTTTGTTCTCAGTGACACAAATTATTTAGATGTTGATCATTATCATAACAGTAACTGGACACAGAATTAGGCTAATGGCTCAATTGAGAGCAGAGGTGGATTGAGTGACACCTGTTGTGTGGCGTGAAGGTTTAATGATCAGAGAGCTGCTTTCTTTTATCGGAGACCAATTAATTACACCAAAAATCCTCCTGACAGTTGACGTCTCGTTAGGCTCCTCCCGGTAATACACATTAAAGCCGCAAGCTTGCTCTGTTCTCCGTCTGAGGGAATAAAGGCGAGATAATCAAAGCGCCTGTCTCCTTCTTCTGCATCCAGTCAACCTCAGACAGAGAGGAGGGGATGGCTGCATCTCAGGCAGGGTACGTAGCCTCGTTAGCAGAACTTTGATGGGGGGGGGGGGCATCAATGTTTGGCTGATTTCCACCATGACTGGAAAGAAGTAAAGTAGGAGCAACGTTAGCTAGTAAGTCAGCCAGCCCTGCCAGAGTCATTAGCATATTGAAATCTGATCACAATGCGGGCACAATGGAGATGACAAGAAGACATTTTATTACCAGGTGTAAATGCAAAGACCCATGTCATGATCCAGAAAATGTATCCAAATCACATGATAATACCAGGTGTAAATGGGTCCTCAGGGTATATGAGCATGACTACCAATAGGACTATGTAAAGCCAGAACTTCAACCATTAAGTAAGCTGTACATTAACATGCCTATTGTATAACACGTCTTATATAGAAAGGGGTCAGCGTAAATGGGAGAATCTTTTGTATAATTGACTTCCTCATGACGCCAATCTCTCCAAAGGCAGACTGCATTAAAGGCTGTGAGAGCACAGAGAGGTAGTGCCCATAATAAGAAGGTATGCTACATCATAAACTGGCACAGGCACACAATCCAACATGCTCTCACACAGGCTTTGTGATTACAGTGTATAAAGGCCAATGTAGGTTGATTCTGGTGACAGCTCTTCAAAGATCAACATCTCTTTAACTGGAACCGGCAAAACATCAGAGAGAGAAAGAGAGAGAGAGAAGATGAGGAGCGAAGCAGGAGAATAGAGTGGCTGTCTTACTCGAGGTGTGTGTGTGTGTGTGTGTGTGTGTGTGTGGTGTGTATTTTAAAGAGTCTATTCAACTCTACAGCTCTAATTACCGTCACTTGTCAAAGAAAAGAAATACATACTAGAGCATCTAACAAAAACCTGCAGACTATGCAGAAGGCAGACAGAGAGAAACATAATGAACACTGAGACTCAGTCGCTCAGAAATATCCCACATGCAGTAAATGTGCACTGCAACTTTGAAGTCTGATCTCACAGTATAGACCTTGAACACTGCTGTTTTGCTGTTTCCATATCACCATTAAGCACTGAACGGGCTGACGGAAAAGCCAAATGTTTAGCCTTTAACCCCTCAGCTGCATGAAGCAGCATGGTCTTTGTGATTATCGTGGGCTGGATGTTCTGCAAACTCTCGGGTGAGACATAAATGAGCGAAGCAGCCACAGACCATCAGCCACCTTGGTATGTATTACAGCCAATGCAAACAAGATATGCACATACGTTCATAGAGGCTATAAACACTGTCCAGCAGGCACATTAAATAGAGCTCTCCTCGAATTTTCAAGCATCCTTGGCTCTGATGAGGGCATAAAACTTTAACAACATGTCTGGGCATTTGCATGGGGTTGGTTGTCTGCATGTGTGCACCAGTGCTGTGGGAATGTGTGTGTGTGTGTGTGTGGGTGTAACCCTTTGTGTGTGAGCCAAGATTTCCTCCATCAGCAGCAGACCTCAGATGACCCTGAAGGGAACATTATGGAGCGATCCACCCACCCCAGCTCTGTCGAAGGGTGCAGCAGCAGCAGAAGGAGCTGGAAGCCCCAATTATAGGAGGTGGGGAGGGGGCGCCGTGCAGAGTGACACTAAGCATACGAAAATGTCGCAGTGTGGATCCATCATGAATCAGTTGTCAGCCAGGAGGTGGACAGCCAGGAAAGGTTGTGAATAATGTAGTGCCTGCACCGCAACCACCTCCAAACTCTCTCTTAAGAGCGCCTGTAAAATCTATAGGTGAGTGTTCCTTTTTTAAATTGACTTTGAAAGGGACCTGATGAGCACTAAAACATCTCAGAGGAGCCTTGAACTTAAAGTCCAGAAGTGACAAAGTCCAGGAAGCCTCAGCCGGATTAAACCTTTCTCTAAAACAGCATCGCTCTCACATATCACTGTTCATTAATCAGTCGAAGGGTGAACTGTTAGAAAGTATTTTCTTTCCTTCAAATCTTCTCCAGTCCAGTGGTGCCCAAACAACGCAATGTGCTTTCCGCTCTGCTGTGCCTCGCTGTGTGTCTTTGTCACTGAGGGGAGACAGTCTGAGGATCTATCTGAATGAACTGTCTGTAACACTGTGCTGGGTCTGAATTATAGGCCTCTGCATTAGTGACTGTGGCGCTTATATGACCAAAATATTACTGTGGTGGAGTCTTGAGTAGCAGTTATAGTCAAAATCCATCCTGTTTTAAGTGCTTTTGTCTCTAAATATTTCATGGTAGGCGCATTAATTATGAATCAGAAACAGAGTAAAGAACTGAGAGAATTTAGAGATGGTACGACCACAGCAAGTTCAGCAGATTAATTGATATTATTATAGCCGTGGAGGATAAAGCTCCAATAAACTCCTGTTTCATTCTGAAGCATGTTTTCCATTCACAGAAATTACACAATTTCAAAGATCAAATTTAAAGAACTTGCCAAAAAAAAACAGTGCACTGCCGTAAAAACATTAAAGAAATATGTATATAATCATTATATTACTCAAAACTGAAAATCCTGGATATCACCTTCAGCTGTGAGGTGGTTAAGAACATGTACACAAGTCAAACACACAGAAGGGAATTGTTCAGCTCTCCCTGAAACCAGGGCAGCCAAGTCTTCAAGAAGCTATATTCAGTGCATACCTGAACCCTACATTTACATGCTGGTCTCTCTGCTTTACCTGGATGAGAGCAGAATACAGATTAGGTGCAGTTTGTATTGTATATGTGCAAAAGTGCCACAGCAATGGAAAAAGCTCGGTAATTATTATTTTCCCTAAGAAAGCCCATCCAACTGGAAACAATGATTTTAGACCAGTTACTCTTACGTCAGTTGGGATGAAATGCCTTGAGAAGTGAAGAAAAAGTTAGACCCATTGTTGCCTACAGACGGGAACAGAGTACAGATGATGCTATTACTGCACTTATTATGCACTTTTTAAACATCTTGAGGACAGCAGAGCGTACGCGTGGCTGCTTCAGCCACACCTTTTAATTCAGAAACTTAGACAACCGGATGTCGACCTGACAGTTATCAAGTGGTATCACTCATTTTATGTCACTCAGCAGTCTGTCTCAGCTAAAAGCTTTCAGTACCGGAGCTCCACAAGGCTGTGTCCGCTCACCTGTTCTCTTTGCACATGAGTGCTCATCCAGGCACACACAGAACTATATGTTTAAATATTCAGGCGGTTCTGCCTAGTTAAAGATATAATATATAACATTTCCACATTAAAATGTCTAAAAACAACTAGACCTATGTTATATATATATTGTAAAGTTTCGTGCTTACAATATCCCAAACCCAGAGAAATCTGTCTGTGTAATAGAAGCTGTCATAAATATTATATTATATAATAATGGATTATCCAGTTTTAAGCCACATTTTTTTGATACACTTTTTAAGATCTTGGTCGTTTTTAAGTATACATTTGAACTGGATGAAGGATTTAAGTCATCAGGCGAATGGATTTCAAGTTATTAAATAAACAAGCGGAGCAAACGTTAGTGGCAGCAGAACAGCGTTGGAAGAAACGATTTTTCTTTCATGTGAAACTGCTTTATTTTGCCAGTTTTAATCACCTGCTCTGCTTGTTTTGGAGAAGAGGAGACCTCAGTGGATAATTCGCCTCCAGGTAAAAACCTCCTGAATGATGAACAATGAAGGAACCAGGAGAAGCTGACTGCAATGACAGCAAAGATGGTGAAAACAACAACACCCTTAATCCCAAGATACTTGATGACGCCTACTGGCAGAAAAATACGTATTGTGCATTTAATTTGTTTACTTTAGAGGCATGATGATACAAACATTTAGCCAATCATTCAGAAGTAACAGAGTTTGTTTATTTATGCCAAATAATTCACCTCATTTGAAATGTAAAAAAAATGAGGAGATTATTTTTGATACCCAAGAAGTGTCTTGGTGTCCACATTGATGCACTTTAAACTGTGACGTTCATGTTAACTGGGTATGTTCTCCACTCCTCCAGAGAATCTATGTTTTACGTAGATTTCAGACAGAGGTGAAAATCATCGGTCAGAAAGATCATCATGATCTTGAGTCTCTCTTTCACCAGAGCATACTTACAGCAAACAAGTAAAGAGAATCCTCTGTGATCCAGCCCATATTCTGTACTCTCAGTATGAGTGGAAGATACAGAGCTCACCTCTGCAAATTTGATGGGTTTAAGAACTCCTTTGTGTCTGTATGAGTTGGAATTTTAAACAGTAGCCTAAAATAAGCACAGGGTACAGAGGCTGTACTGGGGTACATAAAACACAAACTGATCTATCTCTCTCTCTCTCTCTCTCTCTCGCTCTCTCTCTCTAATATATATATATATAGATCCATCTATCTATCAATCTGCCTTTCTGCCTTGCTGCCTGCCTGTCTGTCTGTCTGCCTTGCTGCCTGCCTGTCTGTCTGTCTGTCTGTCTGTCTGCCTTGCTGCCTGCCTGTCTCTCTGTCTGTCTGTCTGTCTGTCTGCCTGCCTGTCTGTCTGCCTGCCTGCCTGTCTGTCTGTCTGTCTATCTATCTGCCTTTCTGCCTTGCTGCCTGCCTGCCTGCCTGCCTGCCTGTCTGTCTGTCTGTCTGTCTG
>CALSCE010009096.1:0-18853 GCA_943593645.1 Bovichtus variegatus
AGAGAGAGAGAGAGACAGAGAGAGAGAGACAGAGAGAGAGAGACAGAGACAGAGAGAGAGGGGGAGAGCGAGAGAGAGAGAGGGAGAGGGAGGGAGACAGACAGACAGACAGACAGACAGACAGACAGACAGACAGACAGACAGACAGACAGACAGACAGACAGACAGACAGACAGAGGGGGTTCAGGCTAAACAGTGTTGTATTTCTCTCGTCAGCATCAACACTGGATCTCAGAGCCTCCATGTTGACTTGTTGCTTTGTGTGTTCAAACACTTGAAACTTTATTAAAATATTGACCGAGATTAACTCACAGCGACAACGTTTGAAATGAACAAAACCTCGGCTGATAATTCGACTTAAAAGTCCTTTTGTTTTCACTTCATTATTCACTTTTATTATCTCTTATTCACTATTTGAATGACTGAAGTCTGGGACCAGAATAACAATTTGCAGATTTAAAAAATGATTAAAACTGATTTTTACAGCTGAAAACTTTTTATGAAATTCTGTTATTTTTGCCCACAATTACTAATATCAGCATCTTGATAAACGGACATATTTGAATAGAACGAATAGAGAAAAAAAAACCTTCTTCACTGTTATAGAGACACAAGCTTCTACATTATATTTTTGACATGTTACTAATTATACTTTAATAAATAAAATCTGATCCCAGCGTCAGTATGATATCAGCAGGTGCTGAACAGTCACTACAAACGACTGAAATCTAACAAAAATAATCAAGATTATCAGCTGCAAATAAATCTGAAGTTCAGTCAATGAGTCTTATCAGCTGCAGCTGCACATTCATGTTATCTGGTAGATAAGCAGTGTAAGCAGGAAGCAGCACACGTAAATGTTTGTGAAATGACCTGCACGCGACCAGAAACGGGAGATAAACCGTATCGTGTTTTAAAAAAAGGGTCAAAGTGGAACTGAATTTGCAATGAAATAAATGAAAGTATTGCAAAAGGAATTTACAATACTGCTTTTTTTCACCTGCACCTGCAAAAAACGAGATATACGGCTTGTTTTTGTAGTTGATCCTCGCTGCCTGCACAGGTCAGTAAAGATCTGCTGAATGCACCTTTAAAGGAACACTTCACGCCCGAAATGATGATTTGCCTGCATGTGTTTGTGACGTAGTGAGCATACGGCTGCACGTTCCCCGCAGACGCAGGGGAGAAAGGTTTTCTTTAGGATTTCAAGGTAAGACGGGCTGAGTGTTTGAAATACAAATGATCATTTTGAAGGTGAAGTATTCCCGTGAAGAAAAGAAAATAACAACACTCACCAGTTTGGTTTGCAGCGTCCTGCGTTTCATCACGTCCAGCCTGAGTTTCTGTCTGTGCTCCACTGCTGACCTCCACAGACGGCCTCGGGGGCAGAGTCGGGGCGGTGAGCCCAGCTGTGGTGCTCTTATCCTGGTGTGGAGCTCCAACGCCGGCCCTGGGGGCGACTGCAGGTCTGGGTGGAGGTTTGTGGTTGGCTTCAGAAGGAGTCTCACTAACAGAAGGGGTGAGTTTGGTTGGAGGGGGCCTGGGGGCCGGGACAGGGGCCCCAGACGGGAGGGGGTCTGGGGCCGACTGCGGTTTTGGGGATACTGGAGGTTTTTCAGTGTTTTTGCAGGGTTGTGGTGCCAAAGCTGGCGCAGATTTCAGGCTACAGGAAGCAGTTTGAGGGTTTAAGTCTGCAGGAGCCTCAGTCGTACCCGAGTCTGTCAAACCGCCATCCTCCCAGAATACCTTGCAGGACGGTTTGGGTGCTTGTGAGAAGCTTTTGGGTTTCGGGGCGATGGTGGGAGGGGCGGATTTGGCAGGTTGCCCCTGGAGACGAGGGCGCGGCCGGGGTTCAGGTCTCTTTGTGACGACAAAGTCACTGTTGTTGCCGTCTCCGCAGCTCCCATCAGCCACCTGCTCCTGCTGCTGCTGCTCGAAGGCTTGTATCCTCGCTTTCAGAGTCGCCATGTCTTCCTCGTCCGCTTCCTCCTCGCTCTCCGATTGGCTGTGCTCACTGCTGTCGCTGCGGCGATCGGGGAAGCCCCAGTCGTCTGCGCTGAAGGCGTCGAGCAGCTCCTGAAGGTACGTCCCCTGACTCGCTTCCCGGTGAGCGGAGTCACTTTGTGCGTGGGCAGCTAGCGTGTCCAAACCGTCCTCACGCAGTTTCACCAAAGTCTGAACTTTGACGTCGGTGCTGATTGGCGGCGCACTGAGCCTGGAGCGGGGGCGTGGCTTGGGACGCTCCAACAGGACGTGAGAGGTGGGTGGAGCTTCCAGGTCAACAGACTGATCCCATTGGTCCGTCCGAGCACCAGAGGTCGAGGTCAAAGGAGAGCAAAGTTCAGCGAGGAGGTCGCAGCACTGTGTGTGAGCGCTGGTGTGTGTGACCCGGCTGCTCGGTACCGCGCCGTCGCCGCCGCGTGTTGATTGGCTGGCTGAGATGGTGATGTCATCAGCGTGCGACGGTTTGGGAGGGTTAGGGTGAGGCGGCCGTGGTGGTCTCACCGGTCTTCTCACTGCACACAAATCAACTTTAACTAATAATAAACACACGTATTTATTAACAAAAAGATACAGAACGCATTAAAAAAAAACGAGCTTCCTCTCACCCTGAGAGTCCTGGGGGTCGGGGGCAGATCCTGGGTCCGTCTGGGTGGCGATGGTTATTGTACAAGCTGGACGTGGTGAGGAGGAGGAGGAGGATGAGGAGGAAGGTGGAGGAGGGAGAGCCTGCTCCTGTGTCTTCTCCCTGATCACCTCCTCGTAGGACGGAGGAGGCTGAGACGGAGAAACACAGCAAAGAACGTCAAATATTCTCCAGATTCTCAAATGTGAGGATTTTCTGCTTTTATTTTATGACATAAGTTAGTAACTGAATGTATTTGGATTTTCGAAATTATACAAAAATACAGATTCTTCAGGCAATGAGTTTAATAACTTTGGTAACACAAAAAACTCTCTTTCCACCAAATGTAATTCAAGTCTGTTTGAGATATTCTGCAAACTAACAACGTTAAATAACCGTGTGCACATGCACACGTACTGCCACCGGAGCAGCACGGAGCTACCTGTATGGACGGGGGGATTGTGGGTCCCCAGATCTGCGCCGCAGGAGGAGGGGGGGCTGGGAATCCCCCAGAAGCTCCAGGGAACCAGGATGTGGAGGCCAGCGGCTCCGCAGACAGGATGGTGATCTCCGGTCGCCTAGCAACAAGTCCCGATAACAGGAAGTCAGCAACAGAGAAATCCACTCATTGATAAAAGTTCCTGCACATTTTTATTTACCAGTTTACCAGAGATATAACGTTACAACATGAAAAAACATCTTTATACTAAAGCCACAGGCTGCAACAACCAGTCAAAAGGGAAGACAAATTAAAAAAAAACAATTACTACAGGAATGTGCAGGAATTAAACTCTTTTTTGCATGTTATTATTTTCCTATTTTCTATTATTTGCAATAGAAAACACTAATAAAATACAAGAAAACATTTGTTTTAATACACATTAGTTCTCAGCTTCCCTTGTGAAGAGTTGAGAGAGAGAAAAAAAAGTTGCTCTGATATCCTTACAGGACAAAAATGTCCATATATGTCAAAAAACTGCCATAAAAACATTATATAATATTAATTAAAACTTTTACAGAGTTACGTTTTTTAACCAACACAAGTTCTGATCATAAACTACCAAATATTCATTAATTTCCAGAATTTTAACCCTTTAAAAAACAGTTTAAAAACACAAACATTTAATTATTTTTTATGTCAATGATTAGCAACAACATTGATTTTGATGATTTTTTTTTTGTGTGTGAGCAGGAAATCATGAAAAAAGCTCGTATTTACCCGACATTCGTGTACTTAAGGGTCCGACTGTGTATTTTGGCTACACGTTTTTTAATATACTTATTATAGCAGCTGAGGTTGAAACAACAAAACGTCTTCTATATGCATCAACATAGCCAAAATTATCCAAAAAAAAACAAAATTCAAAAGCCAAAAATGCCCCGAGTGATGCACATGTTAGGTTATGACATAGAAATGCAGCTCAGCTAAAGAAGAGGAGGAGGTGGAAGATAGTGACGCGTATTTACCGTAAACACAAATCATCATGCTTGTTTGTTGACTAAAAATATCTTCCTATTTTTCCCCTGACTTGACAAATTGATTAAAGAGCGTCGACATAAAAGACCGTGCAGGTATCTGATGCCATGTACAAAATAATGTAATAAATAATAAATAATTTAATAAATAATTTGGGGTTGACTTCTAAGCTTCCTGTTCAGGGAAGATGTACCCATATGGAGCGCATAATTGAGTTCGATCAATGTGGTTCAGCCTCATAAAGCAGGTATATCTGCGCAGTGAAACGTGTGTCTTACCTCCTGTCTCTGTCCCTGTCTCGCTCTCTGTCTCTGGGCGACTCAGAGAGAGATGTCGGCCTGGTGGAGGCTGATGGAGAGACAGGAAGCAGTTAAATATAGACGAATATCACAGGCGCAGCTCTAATTAAATGGGCTTTATTAGATATTTCACTGAATTTAAGCACGTCACAGCTTCTATGAAGAATATGAAGTATATGTGATGTTAAGCAGCTCTTTAGATTAGGTTTAAAAATAATAAAACATCTGCATTTTATTACATTTATACCCCGTTTGTTTTAGGGTGAAGACAGACACTTGAAGCATCATTTGAAAACTACAGCCGTCGTTGAAATAAACAGGAAAGGTATTTGGTTTCCTCATAATTTCCTTCAGGTTTTTCAGCATTTCTTTACGTTTCTTTCATCTGCTTTCTCTCGGTGTACATGGGAGTGTGTCTGCACCAAAACAAAAGAAGAAGAACTTCCTGGAGAGCTGGAGGATGAATACTCACTTCTCTTTATCGCTGCTCTGATGGAGGACAGAGGACCTTGGCTACAGAGGAGAGAGAGAGAGAAAAGGAAACCATGAGTCACGTTGTTTCACCTCTGTTGCCTCCTCCTCTCTTTTCCAGCGACAACACACAGCTTGGCCGTCCCACATAGTCTTCAGTTTCCAAACAAGTTTTTTTTATAGCTCTCCATTTTGGCACAGTCCGGATAAACCATCGGTATTAGAGGAGGACAGCTTGGTTCTCAAATTAAAAATATCTTTGTCTTAGACCCAGGTCTGACTCTTCAGTGGACTATTTCACTAACATCTAAATTGCGTGTTGATGTACATGGATGTTCTTAAAGCCTGGACGATGCCAACCCCGTGGAAACACACGTCTCCCTCTGGGACAATAAAGTTTATTTGAATAAATACACTTTGTCCACATGGAGGTTTTTTTGCAAGATAAATGAACTCGTACCAATTGTTTCGATCCTGTTACTTTAACCATTTGTTGTTCTTTTGCTGGTTCACTTTGTCGAAGCGATATCACTATTCATACGTTCACATTCCTCCTTCAATGTGTTAATGTGACACATAAAATTAGATAATTTGCTTTAAGCCAACTCTGACACAAAGCATCAAATGGTAAAATGTATGTTAAATATTGTAAATGGTCCCTTATGAATAAAAGAAATAGATACAACAGTTTCACTCGATGTTGCTGAGCAAACTAGTGATATTTCTGGCTTAAAAAACTAAAAAAACATTGTATTCGTACGTCAAATGTCCTTTTTTTAAATAGTCAACCTTGACTAAAACTTGACTAAAAGTCGGTCTGTTTTAGTTTTGTTTTAGTCAAGGAAAAACTTAACTAATTTAGTATATTTCAAGTCAATGAAAACTGTTTTAAATGTTCAATAAAATCTCCTGACAGTCAATCTAGTTCAGCCATTATTGTCTTGGAAAACAAAGTTTGTTGACGAACATATTCAGGGACAGTAAGTAAAATAAAAACTCTCTCCAATGGGCTTTAAGTTGGAAACAACACAACGCAAAAGCGTTGAGAAGGGAGGGGGGGGGGGGGGGGGGGGGACAAATACTGAAGATGTGAGGCAGGAAGTGTAGCTCACATCCCAGTTACAGAGAGGAACATCCTCCAACATCCCAGAGGAGACGGACATCTGTACAGCAGAAACACATCGTTCTAAAAGAAGATTTAATGGAGGGCTATGAGCATCGCAGATATAAACGTTTAAAAACAGTGACACCCTAAAAAGCCGTTACAGGATTGTTACGGTTGACAAGGCCATTTATAAATCTGATAAAAGAAGTATCATTGTGTGTTTAACAATCGTCGAGATAGCAAAGAATCTGCTGGGAGCGTGAAGATAAGTTCTCAGAGAGAGAGAGAGATTTAGGAAAACTCCCCCGAAATTCCCAGACTTCCCCCGACTGCAACCTAAAGTTCTTCGTATTTAAATAGCAAATAAGTTGTTGCTAGGCAGGATAGGATTTAACACTCACCCAGAAGACACGAGGTCAGACGTCTTATACTTTCTGTGTCTCACTCTGTCTTTTAAATCGTCTGTTTTCTTTGTCTCCAACTCTCTTTCTGCCACAGAGCTGCTAACCATGAACAGACACACATGACTCACCCCTGACACTGCCCCCACACACACACAGACACACACACACACACACACAGGAAAAAAAAAGCCTTTTATCCTCCTCTTTCCATTTCTTGCTGTCCACTAAAGAGAAAAAAAAAAAAAAAAATGGGGTCGGACAAAATCAAAATGTTTAGTTTTAAGTCAACTCGATGGTCATTTTTAAAGCTGCAGTTTGTGTTTTTGTTGAGCGTCTACTTTTTAAAACACCGTCCCTCTTTGCTTATGTGGTTTTTTGTGCGTTTGGCTAACATTTCACCCTTTTCCGCTTTCCCCATGACGTCACTTTTGGGGTGTGTGTGTGTGTGACGACCAACAGACTTGTGTAAACTACAAAAAGGCAGCAAAAAGAAAAGTCTTGAAATCATTCAAGTTATAGCACACACTTTGGCCTTATTTTGTTTGTATTGTGCGTGCAGAAGCATGCAGGCCGTGTGATTCACACAAGAAAATGTGAACATAAAAAATGCAGCATTTTAAATTCTTTTTTTTAATGTTTTATGAGGAGGGAAATGCACTCAACACAAGATACACACACCGTTTTACACCGTTCATTTCAAGCAATAATCTTGTTTTCAGCATTAATATTATTATTAATATTATTACACTGCTGTATATATTGTAATACACATTTTACATATTTATTGTTGTGATATATTGTAGTACAATGTGCACATTTTTACTTTGACATTTGAATAAAATATTAAATTTTATTGTATTTTATTCCAAAATGGAGCAACTGTGGCTAAATCTAATTCCCCCGAGATAAATAAAGTATTTCAGATTGTGATATAAACATGATTTTTGTTGTTTGCAGGACATTGTTTTAAAGAGAGGTGGGCAGATATTTTTTACTTGTTTGGAAAAGCTATAAAAATTGGCACATGCCTTACGAGAGAACAGATTTATTGCGAGGTTAATATGCTATTAAAGCAAAATCAACACTTCCTGTAGCTGCTTCCCAGTAAAACAAATGCAGGAAAAGACAGCATGAGTTTGGCTTTTAATGTGAAGCAGCCGCAGGAAGTGCTAAGCTAGTTACTGCGGGACGCTCAGCTCGGTTTTTATTCAAGTTAGAATTTGGCCTCCTTCTTTAGCTCCTTTGAGCATTTTTCACAGCTGACTTTGGTGGTTTTCAAACAAGGCAAAGTTCTGTGAGGACGTCTTCAAAACACATGAACGCTGACGTCATCAGATATTCACTTACGCAGCGCAAGCTAAAAGACGTAGAAAAGTATTCTCCGACTTTGTCCTCTCCCTTTTAATGCAGACGATTATGAACCGTCTGCTGTTCGGTTTCTCTTGTTTCCATCTTTTAAGTGGAATAAATTAAAAGTGAGGCTCTGTTACACACACACACACACATACACACACACACGGTCTTTAAACTCTGTGACTTTTCCGGCTAGTCTCCATGCCAACCCTGCCAACGGCCAAAATACTTTCAGGAGTGTGTCAGACCCGGAGACCAAAGGGGAGGAAAGTAGATCCTGCAAGTATGCGAGGACGCGGCAGAAAATAGTCCCAAACTGGAGTTAAACGTTTGTAACGGTACGTCTTTTTCTTTTAAACTTTCCCAGCAGGTCTGACTGATTTATTCTTCAGCAAAACTACTTCAAAGAGTTTTCTGAGCGGATTTCAACATCAAACGCATCTTCTTGGCCAAATCTCTCCCTTTCCATGTGGGTTACATTAAACACACTCACACACCTCCTGGTAACAGTTACTCCTCTTTATCAAACTGCCAGGTGAGACAAAGACGAGGAAGAGCAAACACACTTCTTACCTGAGACGATGCTCTGGCTTACGCCTGTCAGGACGACCTGGGAAGAGAAAGAGGTCGTGATTAATCGGCCCGTAAATCAAAACGTCCATCAAGGAGCGTCGAGAATCAAAAGTGGGAATTAAATACACGACGATTTAACTTTGATCACATATTTCTTATTTTCAAATCCAAGATATTACATTGATTAATTTGATTAATTACATTGAATTAAAAAATAATGTTATATCTGGGAACACCACATCCAGAGGGTTTAAAGATTGAAACCTTTATTAGTCTCACAGCGGGGACATTTGCAGCGTTACAGCAGCGAAGGGGATAGAACAACAAAGAGGCATCAGTAAAAATAAAAGCAAGATAAAATAAGCAAAAAGCTAAATATAAAAAGTAGACAGACGGAACAGTTTAATTCACATTATTACACATAGTAAATATTGATATTGCACAAGAGTAAATGAGGAATTCAGTGCTCAGGAGTTTCCTGTCATGGCTTAATGTTTGTTGTGTGAATGAATCAGGATTCATGAATGAATCAGAATTTGCTTTGGTGTTTTGGTGCATAACAATGAACATAGTAAGAGAAAATACAAGAAAAAGTACTGCAAACATCAAGAAATGGAGAGAAATGTATAGTAAATGTATAAAAATAGGTACAGTATGTCTGTTTTATAACGAAAGAGTTGTGTGCAGTCTAGAGAGACATTTTTACGTTAAAATCCCACAAACTAAATATTGAAAAAGATTTGTTTTGGTCCCAAAACTTAAGTAGTGCGTCGCACCAATTAACCAAAAATGTCCAAATAGATTTCGCAAAATGCCTGACAACACTAATCACACTAAAAATTTTAAAAATATAATTAATTAGGCCATTAATTCAGGGCTTCTATTCGATTAAAAACAATCATCTATCCCACAGGAAGTGATGCGTTTTATGTTTCCAGTTTGGAATACACAGAAGAAGAAAAACGCGGCGGAGCAGACACAGAAAATAGCGCCACCTACAGGAACTACATCCAAAGAAACTGTAGAGGAAGTGTCCTCGTCGACACTGATAGACAGGTGCTCTCTGGGAAATGTAGTTTTTAAAAAAACGCAATAAAGACACAGAGAAGCAACAATAATGAAGACAAAAGTAAAGCAATGTGTCCTCACCTGAACCTCCAAAGAAAGGAGAAAGAAAAGAGGAGAAGAAGAAATATAAAATGCTTCTTTCCTGTACTGACAATCAGGTCAGCTCGACTTCCTGTAGAGTCAAGAGAAACTAAACGTTGACACTTTTGTAAAAATATTGTGCAAAAAAAACAAACTTTACTTCCTATTCTGCTGATCAAAAAACGCAAAATTTCTCTTTTCTGTCTCCTTCTTCTCTTCCTCCCAACTCTGTCTCTGAAACTCTGACTGGACCTCCCGTCTGCTCTGTCCGGCCTCCTGATTGGCAGAGAGCACCCAGGAAGTGAGGCTGCGATTGGCTGCTGTGGGATTCTGCCAGAGTCATCAGGAGTTTTAACACTTCCAGATGTTCGTCCTGCTGTTGCTTGCAGGCTGGCTCAGCGTTGTGCTGCGTTCAAACACGCAAATGCACACCGCAGCAGATTTTCCTCTGCGCTCGTCATCTGTTAGTTTCTTGTTTGGCACAAACATCACTGCTGTAATAACTCATAGCTGTAATCTGTGTATCAAGATCTACGTCTATAGCTCAAACTAATGATTGGTCTGTAAAATGGTGCAAAATAGTAAAATAATAGCCATCATAATTGCCTAAAACACAAGATGACGTCATTAAATTGCTTTTTTTCCCCATCAAACATTTCGTCACCTAAAGATTTAAGTTTATTATCACATACAACTAAGAAAAGCAGCATTTTCTGCTTTGAAAATAAGTTAATTCATCTATTATCCTAATTTTTTCAGCTCTAAAACACCACTTCAAATGAATGTTTCTCCGTATCTGCTGGATGTGTAAAAAAGCAACTGTTTGCAAGCAAATAAGCCATAACAATCTAAAATATAAATACATTTTATTCATTATTCCAAGGGGAACATTTATCTGGTTTATTGCCAAGTAGATTTTTTACATGTTTTGGTGCATAACAATAAACATAGTAAGAGAAAATAAAATAAAAGCTAAAAAGCAAGTAATGCAAAAGTAAAAAAAAACATAAATAAAAGAGAAAATGGCAACAAAAATATCAATAAATGATGTATTATACATGTTTTTTTAAATGAAAGCTGCACAGTTTTGTGCAGGAGTGTGAAACAGTTCACGGTTTGAAGTATAATAAATATGTGCAATGTACAGATATAACAGTCCAAAAGATGCAGTGCTGGTAATAAGTGTTTAATAAGTTTGTGGTGGCATGTCTGGAAACATTTGATTGCCTAATAAAATCTATTAGTGGACGACGTTCACCTGCAACTTCATCAAAAACATCGAGTTCCAACATCTTTCTTCTTCTTTAGAAACTGAGAATATCTTCACTCTCGTTTCATAAAACATAAAAAAAATATAAATATAATGAAGCTGCACGTTTTTGATTAAGCTGCATTTCCCAAAACTGAGGGAGAGGCTGAAGACAAACATTTTGGAAATAACAAACTTCAGATGCCAGAGAAATGAATCACAGATTGTGTTTAAATCCAGAACCACAGAGCTTGAACGCTGCACACAAACTCATTTGCTTTCCAACGTACGAGTTAATTAATTCCCCTGAATCCAAACTCTTATCAGATGAAAAGCACATGTTTGTATATAATGTTGTCACGATCACAGCTGATGTGTGTTTTCCCATGTTTAAGCTTCTTTCCTCATGTATAAGCATTAGGATAGTTGATGAATTAGCAGCACTGAAAGCTGGGTTTCTTCTTTCTTGTCCAATTTTATTTAATATTAAATTGTGATGTTTAAATGTTTTAATTGCCGCAGTGTTTCTGTAACGCACTTCCCCGTCACGCCACCAGGCACCTAAGATCACCTATTGATTGAATTTAATGTGAACTTCTTCTGTTTATTCTAAACAAGTTGGAAATAGAAAAATGCATACA
Organism: Bovichtus variegatus; assembly: GCA_943593645.1. Taxonomy (NCBI): domain Eukaryota; kingdom Metazoa; phylum Chordata; class Actinopteri; order Perciformes; family Bovichtidae; genus Bovichtus; species Bovichtus variegatus. The sequence continues at coordinate 11,348 of CALSCE010009096.1, forward strand.
TTTATTTTTATACAGTGGCGATTTATAAAGTCAGTTAGGAGTGGGTGATACGGGTAAAATCCTCTACACGGATATATGGAATATTTATGGAAAATCAAAGATTAATTTATTCTGAGAAAGTGTTTATTCCATAACTGACTGATGACTTATTGGTTAACAGAAAATTAGTAAGCAAATGTTGGTAATTGCTTAATTGTTTAAGACAATTAATCAAGCAGAAAATGGCAAATTAATTTACTGGTGGAGATTTACTTTTTTTGTTTGAATAACTTCGATGGCATTTATTAGAATGAATGAATTATAAAGTATTTTAAGAAATAATTGACAGATTAATTGATGATTCACATCAAATGTCAGGGTGCGGAATAACCTTTATACAAGCCCTGTAGGGAAAGGAGTCAAATATTTAGAGTAAAAGATTATAATGCAACGAAGGTTTATAGCTCAAATATTCTGTAAACAGTTAAGATTCAGCTTGCAAAATGTCGATTTTTTTAAATCATGATTTTAATTCTTAATTCAAGTTATTTTGCTTTTATCAGGAGGCTATTTGTCGCAGTCAATCTGTGCGCCTAGTTCGCGTTTTACGTCACTTTTGGTTCCCGCAGCGTCGCGCTGGTGAGCATGAACCAGGCTTAAGTTGTCACACTGCATTATGTGGTTGATTTTAAAATGCAATATAATCAGGCTATACTCAGGGATGTATTCTTTCAGATAAAAGACTTGGCACGGTATTGTGTCGTGGTATCGCTTGAAAAACAAAAAAAAAGGTGCCCAGACTTGTGCGTTAATGTTCCCGGAGATATACCCAGCCCTAGCCTAGAGGGCTGAGGTGAGGGCATCATCCGAGAGGCTTCTGTGGGATTATACACTTCTCCGGCACACACACACACACACACACACAGACACACACACACACACACACACACACACACACACACACACACAGACACACACAGACACACACAGACACACCGAATAACTTTGAAGAGTCATGTTAAATTATAACTTGTGTTTCCCTGAATAAGACAGAGAAAGAGAGACAAAGAGGAAGACTTGTACATAAAACTAATGGCTGTAAATGTTGGCACAGGCCTGCACCATTACGGTCAAATGGGAGTCTGTGTATTTATGCCTGCAAGTGTAAACTTTGACCCAAATGTCCACATGTTGTTGCAAGAATTTATGACTTCAAGCAGGTTACACCTACAGTACAATTCGCTGACAATATGAATCTCTAATCAGTTTAGTTAACAATGCATTAGTGTGTGTTAAGTTAGTAATTTTTCAAATATTCTCTTGATTAATGTAAATAAAAAAAGTAATGAATGCCCATTTCAATGTTTTAAACCCCAAGTAATCATATTCAAACTGCTTGTTATGTCCAACCAAGAGTCCAAACCTGGATATATTTAGTTGTACATCATACACATAAAAGAAAACTAACAAATATTCACATTTGCGAAGCTAGAACCTGTGAATTGTTTGGCCTTTTTGTTTAAAATGTACTTCAATTATTAATCTATTATCAAAATAGTAAGAATAGCCAACTATTCACTTAATCTTTTAGCGCCTTACAAAACATCTATGCAAATGTCAGCACTTTAAGAACCTAAATCTAAACCTACTTTTACATTTTCTTACACATTTCTCTTAGCACAGACTCCACATGCTGCACACTGCTGTATGGCTTTGTGACAACTTCATATTTTCCATGTTAAACCAGTAAATTACTGGTAGTTTCAGTCCAGCTTGTACAGTTTATACTTTTGTACAACTGTATCAGTCCTATGAGAGATTTTACAAGGATACTACACATGTCACAGAAGATGAAGACCCTGGAGAAGTAGTTCAAAAGTACCTTTAAAAACTCACTAAATTACTACCAGGCAAATACTTATCAAAGATATATGCAGGTGTTTTGAGCTTTCTCGTTAGATATGTGCTAATATTTGGCCATTTATAGTCAGTTTATGGTCTGTATTTCCAGTGTAAGCTTGTGACAGCTTATTGTTCCCACAGATATCAATATATTGAACCGATATCAGGTGGAAGCAGTTAAAAAAAAAAAAGCCAGAATAAGCTGATATCTTCGCTTTGTTTTACCTCTGGAGCTGTTAGGCTGCCGTCGAACCACTTGTTCCCGGGTGTCCCTCATCATGTTTTCCTCCTCTTCCTCTGACCGAGCTTCGGCCATTTCTCTCCTTTTCTTTAAATCACACAACTTTCCCTTTCTCCTCCCGTGTGTCTGAGGAGAAAATGGAGCTGGGTCAAAGCAGAGACAGCGCAAACATTATTCCTCCCCCTGTTCGGTCGTCGCTAACATCCACCACAACAAACCGGGACAAGTTCACCCGAACACGGTCAACTTTAAAGCCCGAACCGACTTCCAGGTTTAGTTAAACACTTCGGCTCGGTTTTTAAACAGCTGCCGAGCCGTCAAACCGTTCAAAACTCGTTGTTATGTTAAAACAATAAGTCGTTGTGTTGGGTTTCGGCTGAAGAGTTTCTCCAAGCTTCCCTGTTTGCCCCCGGGTCGCGAGCTCAAGATACGGAGCCGCACGCGCTCTGGCCGTCTGACGTCACCAACCGAACAAAAAAACATGGGGATGAGCAAAATAAAGAAATATGGAGGACAAAAATAAGATAACAAAACAAATAGCCTAGCTCACAAGACTTATGTGACTTCTTGTACTAAGCACAGTGTAATAAACAAGTATTACTTAAGTACAGTTAGAAATACCAAAAGTAAAGTACTACATTCAAAACTCCACTTGAGTACTTTTATCAGAAAAACTTATTTTAAGATTTCAAAATAAAAGTACTCATAGTGCAGGAGTATGGGGCCCATATGGTCCTGAAAGATTCTTTTTTTTTTTTTTTTAATCTTATGTGCACAAGATATATATTGTGAAAAATACAGTGGTGAAAGTAGTATACATACCACAATGTAAAAATACCATTACAAGTAAAAGTCCTGCATTAAAACTTTTACTTTGAAACCTTGGAGACCCACATAGACCCATTTTTGTCTTTTTTTTGAGCAGACAGGGGATCTTTAGGGGCAGATAGCAGGTCAACAGTAGATGCCACATACTGTAAATATTGAGAGTTGCTAGTTCTCTTAAGAATTACAAATCTGTTTTCTTCATGCAGTATGGAGAGAAGACCCTGAGGTTGTTCTCTGCAGGATTTTAAGAGTATTCAGCCTTATATATCATCAAAAGGGTTATTCAATCAGTCCTCCACCTTAGTCTACCAAGTGCAATGGTATTTTACTGCTAACTCTCGGTTGACTCTCATCTGACTTCATTACAATTTAAACACATTGAATCATGAAGGCATCAACAACATCAATACGTTTATTTTTAAATCTAAAATGTTCATTTCTCAAGTTAGGGTGCAGCATGTGACTGCATGTCACAGGAAGCCTTCAATGGGAGTCCTTCTCATATAACCCACTACAATGAAATGGCTACTTTGAGGAATAACATCATCACACATGAATACAATTAGTATCAATCTTGCAGAAACCATTTTTAGAATAAGCGAAAATATAATCAAAGCACCAAAAGTAAAAGTAGTCATTAAGCAGAACGGCCCAATTCAGATTGGACACGTTAATCGTGGATGTATGAACGTAGATATCACTTTAATGTTGCAGCTGCTAAAGGTGGGGATCATTTGAACTACTTTGTATACTGCTTGGTAGTTCAACAAATAATAATAGATCATTCTTTATTTGTTGGTTATAGTTAATATTATATAATATTGATTATTGTATTAATATTCTGGATCTGCAAAGTAACTAGACACTAAAGCTTTGATAGACATGTAAAAAAATATTCTCCAGTGAAATGTAGATTTCTACTTTTTCCACCAGAAGGAGTAAAATAGATAAGATTATTATTCCGTTTAAATAATTAAATCATCTGTAGTTTCAATATGTTGCCACAAGAGTGCAGCACTGACTCCTACATCCAGACAATAGTAGGTGGAACTGAAGCTAAATATTATTAATAATAATTTAGCAAAAATACAGCTCCTCCTTAAAATTATTTATACCTTTTGGACATTTAAGAAATTTGATCCTAAACCTTCCAACCTCTACTTGTAATTGTTTTACATAACTGTATTTAATTTTACATCTTAACTATTAATTTACCCAATTTATTTATCAAAAATATTTTCCCTAATCGGAAAGTTTTAATTGCTTTCATTATTATTTATTATATCTCTCTGTTGTTGTTTTGTTGCTCTGTCGAGTTTGAATAAAGGTTGAATGAATGAAGTCTCCAGGAAATGAATGTAAACAGAGGGGGCGTGGCTTCCGGTATATGTGGGCGGGGCCAGGTGGTTACCTAGCAGCAAGAGTGATTGACAGCTGAGCGGCTTAAAGCCTCAGGGACGGAGCTGCAGAAAGAAACGACACAAGCAGCCGGTTTAAAACTAAAAGAAACGCGGGTTTATAAAGGTTTTCTGGATTGTAACAGACTTTAAAGCTACTTTACTTTTGTTTTTTTGGAGCAAGAAGTTTCACATTCCTTCATCTGTCACCAGCCGAGGTAAGATCCGTCTGTCAACTCACTGCAGGTGTAGTTTAACCTGTAAAATATAGAATTTAGAGAGAAATATTATTTATTTATGCTTTAACATCATACTGTGTAGTTTGTAAGATTAGTTTCGTACAATAATTGCAGGTGACGGCCTGTTAAAATAAGAAAATCTGAATAAAAATTAGCAAATTACACTGGAAAACACAAAATATTTCACATTAAGTAAAACAATAGAAACGAGTAGAATAAAACACGTTGTCAGGTGTAGTGAAAAAAGAAAAGTAGATGAAAAAATATATTCTTGCACATCCCTACCTAGCTCTCTTATTTTAAATAGTACATATTTCTTCATTTTTAAAAAGTATTTAAAAATATTTTAATTGTAATTTCTTCTATTCTGTATTTATGTTATGTTATAAAATGGAAAAAAGAAAGATATAAATCAGGTCAAAGATGGATTTATAAAAGAAATCAATAGAATAGAATACTGCAAATAATAATTTTATATAATAACATAAGTGAAGCACAATAGAAACACATCATTAACATTTATACTGTGTTAAAAAACAAAAATAGAAAATAATAGAACTAAATAGAGCATCTGTTTTAAAATAAAATATATATTGTATCCTGTTCTATTTACTTTCCAGGTGTGTGTGAGTTTTGCTGAGTAATGCTGGTACACCAGTGAGGTGTGTGTGTGTGATGTAACAAACATTAAGAAGGTGAAGCATGCATGTGCACACACTCTCTGTGGTGGTGCGTTCAGGGTCGACTGTTAATATGATGCCCTTATAGCAAAACAAGCAATTTAAAGACGTCACCTTGAGTTTGGGGGAAATTGCAACAGGATTTTTCACTATTTGATTATATTTCATAGGCCGGATAAGAAATGAATCATCAGATTAATCCACAAAAAGTTCTAAAACTAACCGACAACTCACTTATTTTGTCATGTTGGACTAAAGGACTTGTTGATTAGACATTTACCTGTTTAAAAATGTAGTTTTCTGTGAGAAACAAGCAGCTGTTGTCGCTCACAACAGAGCTGAGGGTGCAGACTTTAAATCCAACAGCTGCTGTGGATGAAGGAGATTAACACGTGTGTGTGAACATTTGTACTCCCCAGATACATTTGTTTGTCCTATAATTTATAAAATCTGTGAGGATGCAACAGATAAGTGACGGACTGTCCTGCTGTGACTGAAAGGTCGCAGGTTCGATTCCCACATCAGGCTGCTGAAGTGCCCTTACAAATACAAAAAAAAAAGGTGTTTTTTCATTATCATGATTAATGTAAAACTCAATCAACTAAATGCCTGAAAACGGGTCAGAAAATCTGAATCTGAACACCTCCGGTCAGCATGTGTGTGTGTGTGTTTAATCCCTGGTTTGTGTGTGTGATGGCATGTAACTGTCTGAGTTTAAGGGACACACACACACACACGGTGGCGGTTTGGGATTAAACATCACTGTCTCATCTCAGATTACTTCTCTGTCTCTTTTTTTTTTCTCTCGCTCACGCACGCACACACACTTTATAAATCCATCCTTTACCATCTGGGCCTCTAATCTGTGTGTGTGTGTGTGTGTGTGTGTGTCTCTCTCTTTCTCAGGACTCGTCCATGTCGTCCCTCCAGCAGCAGCACAGAGGCAGGTATACTGTAATACTTATTTCTTGGAGAGCTCCATGGGAATTCAAGGAATGTCCCGGGAACGCCCAGGGTGGGACTCGGACGCGTTCCCCGTTTTCCTGTTTGCTTGTTGCCGCTAAAGACCCTCACTTCCTGTCTGTGGACAGAGAGAGAGAGAGAGAAACACACAGATGTGAATCTTCTTCTGTTGATTGGTTATGTATTGATCCCCAGTTTACGAGACACTGACCTCCCGCTGGAGATTAATGCTGCGTTCCTAAATCTACAAAACACACAAAACACACAGGAACAAAATTAAAGAGGAGCAACATGAAGGCTTTAATGTGGAAGTCCAGTTTTCCTGCTATAGTGCAGAAGCAAAAACACACATCCCATACCAATGCAATCACAGACAGTGTGAGGGGAAAGAATATTTTTTAAGGGATTATACTGCTGGTTTTGCACGTTTCTCCATCTTTAATTTTTTAATGCATCTGCTCAACAACTCACAAACAGATACATATATATTTGAAATATTTCTATTTATTTATGTACCCATTAATCTTACTCCTTTATTTAAAATGATGTATGTCTTCCTATCTTATTTTACATCTTATATTTTTATGTTCTTTTATCTTTTATTGCTGAGCTGTTTCAGTAGAACTGAAACTAAAACTGTGCATTAGTCTGGCCCATTCATAAATATTTCAGTTTTTTGTTGTGGATGTTAAGCACATTTACCTGAACTCCTTGTACATTTTTACACCTTCCAAAAGCGAGTTTTTAGACTTCTTTCTTTGCTTACAGCCGCTGATTTTAGCTAATTTTAGACACATTTATGTTGTTATTGTAGAAGCTCCGACTTTAGTTTAGTTTAAGACACAAAGTAAAGTCTGTTAATTAGCTCTGGGCTACACAAGTCCTGTTTTTCTTTGCCTGTATTTGTTTAATGTTGCATTTTGGCAAATTAACACCTTAAAAAAGTAAGCCGAATAAGTCTTTAGCAGTTCCTGTTTGCAGCGCAGCCATGGATGCACAGACGGCTCTATTACGATTACTCTGAGACTGAAGAAAACTTAAAAACGCGACGATTCTCAGTCAAGTTCTGCAGGGATGGACATCAGATATAATGATATGTGTGTATCATATCTGTGGGTTCAGATTTGACTGAGTTATGACTTTGAGAAAGTTTTGACTGTGGCATTCAGGTGCTTATGGTCTCCATCTCCATCTCCTGCAGGCCAGCAGCTGCCCGCCGAGCCCAGGGAAAGAGCCTGATCCTGGGCTGAGAGAGCCAGCTAATGCCCCCCCCCCCC
>CALSCE010009100.1:0-12628 GCA_943593645.1 Bovichtus variegatus
GTCCCTCCCTCCCCTCTCTCTCTCTCTCAGTCCCTCCCTCCCCTCTCTCTCTCTATTTACGGACGTAAATTAAAACAAGTCAAAGTAGACTTTTGGTTTCACACATCCATCCACCGCAGCCTTTTATTAGAAACGTTGACAATGACGTTTTGTTGCATGGGAAGATTTTTTAGGAGTCTCACAAGACTTAAATAAAGTTGTTTTAATCAAAATGCCCCCAAACTAATTGACACACAGAAAACCTGGGGCCAGTAAAATAAGTGTAAAACTAGTACAACATTGTAATTGTTTGGCTCAATATTAGCTACAAATCTAGAATTTAAGGCTGGATTTCTGTGAAAATTCTCAAAGTCTCAAGCCAAACCTGAGATGAACCAAGTTAGATCAGTTGGACACAAAAGAGCTTCACAGTGAGCCTGCTGCTCATGACGAGTAAACTGACCTTTAGGTGGAGTGGCCCTTTAAGTAGCACTTTCGAGTCAGGGTACGAGTAGCTGTCGGAGAACTCCAGCGGGGAAAAGCATCAAAAGATTTCACTCTGAAATTTAGCGGCGGAAAAGACGAAAGTAATAGAAACTGGGAACAAATATCAATTACACTTTCACAGCATTTCTTCATGTCATTTCCTAACTTCTTACCAACTTGAGGAAGATGATTTTTTTTTTTCCCCCTCGCTGTAGAAGAGTAGCAGTTTGTCTTCTACAGTAAGAAACCAGAAACAGCTGAATTTTTCCCCAAAGTTAACGCTTCATCAATCAGCCTCATGGGCTTCTTTTAGACGGGATTTGATATCAATATCATTTCAGAACGAAAACATTCCAAAACGCAGGCCATCAGCTTGACTGATGATGCATTACAGTCAATGAAAAATGTAATTATTTCCAGTGTCTGCTCATCTATTTTGGTTAGTTGAAAGCTTAGCGTGGTTGTTAGGTGACTCGGCGTCATGATGGATGGTGTTTATTTGTCATCATAGATGACTGCGTTATGTAAAGTGTAGTATCTTGTAAATGATGGTCTTCGCACAGCTTTAATAATCGGCCGTAGTTAGCTTCAGTGCCTTGTTCGCGATCATTCTGTGACAGTGGGCGTCGGATACACGCTTTCAAAAGAGTCTCATTTTAAAGTCGAGCCGTTCCTTTGATTGTAAGTGATGAACAAATTGCAGCCGGCTAAATCCAAGCTGTTCTTCTCGCAGGCTGTCCCTCCCTCGCTAAATTCCTGATTTATGCGTTTACTGTTGTCTATTGACTTCTAACCACGCCGGACTGCCTCTGTGAGAAGCCCCGCAGCTTCCAGTGCCACGAAACATTCATCAAACCCAACAGTTGTAGCCCAGGAAAATTCTACAAAACGGAATTTGATTTTGAAATATCCAAATGAGATAAAAGTTAAATGAGACAATTATCGAGCGTGAGGATCTGCACCGGGGTGACTTGATCTCCGCTCGGCTCCGCAAAGTGTATTTTTCTTCTCATGAATAGAATATCAGCTCATTTCCTGGGTCATCTGCTGCGAGGGTAATTGGCTAAAGGGCTGAGAGCATACTGAACACATCCTACCTCCACATCCAAGGAAAGGGCGGAGAATAAAAAAAAAGGGAAAGCGCCGTCAAGCGGCATTTTAAGGCGTTGAATATTCCCACCAACATTAAATCATTCTGTAGCAAATACAATCTGGCGTTCTCGTCAATCTCTTCGTGTTTATGAATAGCCCCAACTCATTTCAAAGTCAATCTGCAGTTACAGCCTTTGACTAAATTGTTCTCAAAAGTTAATCCTCAAGAGGGAGGCTGTTCTCCGTTTAGGCTTTTTAAATTCATAATCCTTAAGATTGTCATGATTCACATTATGTCTTTGATATAGTTTGTACTTTCAATGAACGTACATTCTGGTATCATCTTTCCACGGTAGTTTTCATTTTTTTTAGTGGTGGGGTCCGCCATTCCTTTGCAGGAAACGATGCAGCGTGAAATCCAGAATTGCATTCTTGTAGTTTGACCTCACTGTTCCCTCTCCGACAGTCGTATCAAAGATGGATTAAGTCGCTGCTGATGCTAAAACCGACGTTTCCCACTGCCGCTGCTTCACATTGACATCAACCAGAATTATTATTGTGAAGCAGTCACACCGTCGTCGTCGTCACAGAGGTTATGTGGCAGCAAATGTTTCCACGGAACAAGAAATGCTCAATTTTCGCTCATTGCTCCGACAGCAGACCATCTTTCAAGGCATCGTTTTGAAACACTTCCGCATCAAAATGTCCAATGACCTCTGGTTTTGTAACAGTCGCGCACTTACATTATCCCAAATGTTTGCAACAATGTTCGCACCATGGCGTCTTACCCCCTTTATCCACCTCTGGGGAAACACAGATGAGACGTCAGAGAGTGAGGAGGACAACAACTCCCATGAGCCCAAGCTACTTCTGTAGGAAAGTGCCGGAGAAGAGCTGTGCGACATGTTTTAATGTTGATGGAAAACTAGTTTTTCTTTGACCAAACATTACAAATTATTGGGCTTTTGGGGTTAAGCAGTGAAAAAGCTGCTCTACATTAAAAGGTTTGTGCTGCCAAGTGTGTAGTTAATCATTGTTTTTAAATTGCACTGCAAGACTCTTTATAATTAAAACAGTAAGGAAGTCTCATTTACTTTTTTGTTGTCATTCGGCAGTATTGACAAGAGGAAATAAAAAAAGACCATTAGGAACCCATTAAAAGCAAAAACAAAAAAGAAAACGCTACTTGTATCTACTAAGTTATTTTTTTAAAATTAAGTATCATATTACAGTAAAAGGCGGGAATTTTTTTTTTTTTTTATTTTTTTTATAAATGTTTCACTGTGCACATCAGTGTTACTTCGTTGAAATCAATGCTTTAAAAACTCCTCCGATTCCTAATTTCAAACCTCAAGCCAAATGCGCGATGCATGTCACCTGTCAATAAATCAATAACACATCAATTGCAAATAATTCCCAGCTCCCAAAAACAAGCGCACTGGACAACAGGTCCAACAACCCGCTGATATAAATGCATCTGGAACTTGCAGGTCAAAACATTACAGTGAAAATGTAAAACCATTGTCCGCTCCATGTGCCTCACACTGAAAGATGTTTTTCGGGTTAAAAATCCTTCTTTATTAGATTCATTCTTCAACGTGCGTCTTTTCCTGCCTGCTCATGTTGCACATAAACACACATTTAACGGCGGGTGAACATCGGATGAATACATTTGACTTGTGTCGACAGAGAATTCCTCCTTCGCGTTAACTCGTATCCTCCCTGTATTAGAGCGGGAGGAGTGGCCATCATATAGGGACAGCGAGGAAAGGCCAGTTGGTCCGCAATGGAAATAAAGTGATCCGTCATATAAAACTAGTTCTGTCAAGTGCAGCCTCGTCCGTTCAATATTAAATGCTACTGACAGGATACCGCACTGACTGGTCCGAGCGCGGTGGACTGTGTTTGACAGCGAATGTCCCCGCTGAGTCAGACATCATCCAAAACACTGGAGCCAAAGTTAGACGGACTTCAGATAATAACGTGTTGTTGTGGAAATGACAGTCGTCCAGTAATGAGCTCACACGTCGATCACAGGGTGAAACATAGAAAAGTACATTCTGTCAGGCGCTGTACTGTATATCCAATTCACAAAAGCATTTTTTCTACTCCACTACGTTTCCGGATGAAATATTGTCCCATCTCTAGTTAGTTACATGTGCTTACATGTGCTGGTGCTGGCAAGGTAGTGGACAGTGGGTTTATTTGATTTCTTTTTCTGAAAACAGCGGTCAGTGTCTGGGAAAGACACTGATGAGAGTGATGGGAGGGAACCAAAACAATGAGCTGAAAGGCACTAAAACGCTCTGTGGTGCTGAGAGAGGAATTACAGTCGGGTGATCATTTCCTGTGGGTTCGTCATGACAAACGACCACTTTCATATCACTCGTAGTTATCTGATCCAATAGCAACATAAACGTGTTTTTTTTTTGTTTTTTTTAGTGCAGCTTTAAGTGATTTTGAATGAAGGACTTTTTTGCTGAAAGTGAAGAAGTTGAGTATTTATTTCATCCCTGCTCTTAGGCAACCAACTGACACTTTATCAGATTTATAGTTGCAATTAGAGGGACTTGTAAAAAAAAAAATGTAGAACATTTTAGCATCCAAGACTCTGCTGCCGACTCTTTTGTCACCGGAAACATTCAGGATTTCAGGCTTTAACTACGTCTTAATGAAACAGAAAGAGACGGAGACAGAGACGGAGACAGAAAGAGAGGCTGAACTTTAATAAACCCCACGGGGACACAGCAGTGCAAAACCGGTGGCATTAGTTTTTAAAAACGGGAAGTGAGATTTCAGTGCCAGATTAGGAAATTGAAATGACAGTGACTACAGCTCTCCTGGGTGGCAATTATTAGTGAGGGAACTACTGGTGTTTTAACGTGAAGATGCTTGCTCATAAAACATGTATGAATAAAGACAGTATAAGCTATGGAAAAGACATTGATGGAAACTAACCTTCCCCCAAAACTGCACTTATTTAATAGATTTTTTTTACATCTTTGCTGTAACAGACTTCCAGAGAGTTTTTCTGCGGCCTTTAATTCCTAAAATATGTTCAATTCACCAAAGTTGCGAATCTGAAAAGTATTTTTCCAATGCAATCCTACTGTGAGGACTAAGTTCAAGCTTGTCAACTTCACATTTTCATCATTCTGCCAGGCAGAAAGTGTCATAACATTACTTGGGAGATAAATTGAACAACAAAACCTAAGTCAAAAAAAAAAGAAAAAACACCATTAGAGCACAAATGTTCAAAGTCTGGGGATATTTGCGACTTAATAAATTGCTGTGTTTATCAGACAGGCATCACTTTAAATGTGAAATAACGCAGAGCTGGGTCCGACTTTGAAAAGGGAGAGCCGACATCAATCAGCTTCTCTTCAAAAAACAAAAGCAAACAAAGCGAAAGACAGACAAAAAAAAAAAAAGTCTGAAAGACAGACAAAAGCTTTAAGTAGCGTGCGAGGAGACACCTGTCCTCCTACCTCGTTTCACTGACTGGAAAGTCAGTCACGATGAAGACGAGGATGTTCTGTCACAGAGAATCCTACGAGGCCACCTGTGTTCGTGACGTCCATTTCTTGGTCGATTGTTGCTGAATGTTCTGTTCATCAACAGTGTTTACAGTACTTTTCCACTGAAGTGCTGCTGGAACATAAAGCCAACATGTCCGCAGCAGTGAGAGAGATGAGTGCAGTCAGTGGCAGAAATTCAGAGGGAGGCTAATTATGAAAAATAAATAAACTCAAAGTGGTGTTTAGAGGCGATCAAGACGGCAAACAGCAAGTTGGACTTTCAACAGATTGACTTCAGGAGTGGACCATATCACCAACACTAGGGCGATGCAACCTGAGGTGGAGGGTGGGTGTTGCGCTTCCATGACAACGCCGTCGGTGGGGACAGCGTCATCAGCGGTCACCGCCGTATGAGCGCAGTGCAGAGCGGCGGCTATAAGCTACCCAGTGGGGCACACAAACAAGGACACACACACACTTTTTTTTTTTAAAACATCAACTAACCGAACAAAATCTAGTTAGCCAATGGGACGCTTCTTAGCCTTGGACGAGTTGCTGTGTGCTGTCCAGGAAAGGGGTTAGGCGAATGCTACGGACATAGTCATCGTTCATCAGGTGGAGCACGTGTCATTAAGGCTGAGGGCTACAAGTCATTCCTCTCCCCCCCCGTCCGTCTGTCTGTCTCAATATCGACTCTCTCAAACTGTATCGACAGGCAGAAATACCCCCAAAGAACGAAAGACGGAGGACATCGGGTCTTTTTTTTGAAGGAGACTTATTACAGTATGAGAAAATCACTTTTTCAGTGCTTGTGCACGTACATTTGGGTATCTGGCTTGCCGAGCGTGTGAAATAATGTGTTTATTGAATAATAAAGCATGTAAACATGTTCTGGTGGGAACCCAAAATACAAGTATGAACCTAAAAAATTAGTAAATGTCACCTTTTAGAAAAGACACTGCGTTTCAGTATTTATTTTCTACCATACGTCAATTTGAAATAGTAATTTTATTTTCAGATATATAATTAAAAAAAATAATCTATGTCCTTGCTCCCTTTTCCATTGTTCAAAGATGTATCTTTCCTTCAGGGTCCAATGTGCAGATTATTTCTGACCACAATATCAAGGATGGTTTCATTCCATCAAGGGTGCTTCATCTCATTCATGCTCTCAGCGGGTGTGTCCTGTAGCTCCACGGTGACGCAACCGGCTGCATGATGGACCGCCATGTGAAACATCTTTTAACGTCCTCCAGGAAACAGGTCAACCACCAAAGTGGAGAGGATTACCAATAACCGGAGGGCAGCTGGACTGATCTCCGGTGCTGCCTGGAGGTTGTATTCCAGCTGTGATCTGGGGACCGGAGAGCGTCTGGTTTTTCATCTGCTGTGCCCACCACGACTGCTCAACGGCCCTCGAGCGAAGCGCTGAGCCCCAAATTGCTCCAAGTACGCTGCAGACCCCCTCTCTGCTGTCTTGGATGAGATTCCTGTGTGTTCACGGCTATGTGTGTGTATGTCTTTGCCTGGTGAGATGCGTCAAATATAAAATTCTGATCACCATGTGTCAAGTGATGTCCAGGAGCCTCGGTATTCAGTAGTGTTGCAATTCTGTAGTTGCTGCTGGCCTGAAGTGTTTTTCCCTCACTGTATTCTCATTATCCCTCAACGGACCTGGGAAAATCATAATTCAATTGTTGGCTTGCCAACTTTTCGCCTGCCAAAACTGGAAGAGCAAAATCCTACAACACAGTGCATTATCCCCAGCAGCTGAGCAAGTCTGCCTACATGACACATAACCCTCAAATTGGCGAGTCCTCAGCGAGCGAGCATATGTCTTTATTTACAGCGATCTCGAGCGCCATTTAGCGCAGCAGTTAGTCAGGTGGCGCAGGAAATAGACGGGATCCCGCTCGCTCATTGGCCGGGGAACCTCTTTAAGGGCTTTTGATTGGTTTGACAATGACTCTTCCCCCCCCCCACGTGTAAGTGTGAGAGGGTGTGTGTGTGTGTTGACAGATAGGAACACAGCCGGACCAGCTGGCTGAAAATCACCCCAATCTGCTGCCTAGTTTAGCTGGCACACACGCACACACACACACACACAAAGACACACACAGAGACACAGACAGAGACACAGACAGAGACACTCAGAGAGACACACAGACACAGAGAGACACACACACACACACATTTAATAAATATGAAGTTATTTGGAAGGGCTGGTCTGTAAATGACCATATAACACTGACTAACAGTCACTAAAAAGAAACAGACTGATTTGTGTAATTTGGCTCCGACAGTAGCAATACACACTTCCCTTCCCTCCCCTGGTGAAACCACTGGTGTGTGTCCTCTCTTTTTCCCCTCTTTCCGTAGACGAGCGAAACCATTTTGTAGGTCATTAAAATAATTTATTACGATTCTCAATATTCTCTTAATTAAAATTCACTTATCGCAGTTGGGGACTTGAGAGCAGGGCCATTAAGGAGACTGCTCTCCCAAGTGTACGTATAGGAATGTGACCAAGTGTGTGTCTGTGTACGCCGCGTGTGTGTGTGTGTTAATACGAGCACCTGCGAGTGTGTGCATGCATACCGAACCTGGGCTCTTAATCACTAGCTTTCTTGATTAAGTCGTACCGTGGGGAAAATTCATTTTTAGAAAATATCAAAGCTTGTCGTCAGGCATTTCTTTAAAAAACAAAACATTTTAAAAAAAAATTGCCAGACATGGAGACGAAAACATACCATGTTTTAAATCCTCCACAAGTCCGGGCATTTCGAGCGCATCACATACACAGTGAGATGTGTGAGTGACAAAAACGCTTCTAAAAAAAGAGTTGAGAAGTTTGAGGTGCTTTCATTTGGTCGCCAGTCAACGGAGTCATCTTCCATTTAACCCCTGCAGTTGCTCTAACTTCCAGGGAAACACAGGAAACACCAGATAATACGTCACAGAGCGAGGAAGGAAGCTCTATCGCTTACCGTCGTTTTGGGCATTGATTATTGATTCGGGAGCAGGATTATTCATTATTATTCTGTTGCATTATTTCCATTAACTGCATGTCATTTTGCTTACCAGCTTACATACGATGTGCTACTATGACCAAGGTGGTGCGTAAGTTAATGTTATAACGTTACAACAGCATTCAACACACTCATAAAAGTTACGTTTAATATGATTATTTTGAATATGTATCGTTTTTCGCAGCCATTTCATTAGAACGCAATGACAAAGTGAATAAACGTGACTAAATGTAACGTGCAACTTTAATTATTTCCTCGTTCGTGAATGTGATTTCTGAGTCACGTCAGATGGATTTTAATCCCACGCTATTTCATCAAAGTCCATCTTCTGTTTCGACAACGAGACGCTCAGTGGCAGAAGTTACAAACTGTGCGTTTGAAATCAGATTTCTTTTCATCTACAACACCTGTCGCGGTGGTGTCTTTCTTACTCCATTTAATATCAGAGTGCAATGCTTGCTTTCATTTGTTTATTAAAGCGTTTGATCCAGCCGTTTATTACGGCTACGCTTTGGTCGTGATGCGATATTCATTTCACATCAACAACAACTACAAATTAATATGAGCAAAAAAAGGTAGACGAGGAAGAGGAGATCAAGGAGTTCGTGAGGGAAATATTCAGCTGTGTGTATTTTATTCATGGTCGTTGAATAACTTAAAAATGTTTTTGAAAAGAAACTTAATGAAAATGTGAAAGCTGTCCATTGAACTTTGGTGCGGATCAAAGAACCAACAAGGGTCCACTTCCAGGTGTTTGTGGTTCGTGATAAAAGATCAGGACTGTAGCATGAATCCGAATGCTAAGCGACTTTCGGCATTATTTCTTCCATGCACGCTGCTGCTGCTGCTGCTGCTGCGTCACAAGCTTTTCTGCTCAGCTTTAAATTCTCTGCAAAGACAAAAACTTCTGCGAACAAAACGATGCTGCAGGCAAACGTTCAGCTGCAATTTCAAAATCATAAAAGCCCTAAACAGGGTTTGTTAGATACAACAGCTCAACAGTGGGGGCAGATATGGAAGGTGATTCTCTCCTCTCTATCTCTCACAGTCACACACACACACACACACACACCCCCTGAACACACACGCAGGGCTTGCAGGGTGTGTGTGTGTGTGTGTGTGTGTGTGCCACTGTAGCCATGTGTCAGCTCCAGCTGCCTTCAGGCTCACAGGGAGCTTTTGAGGAAGCGCCTCGGCTGCCAAGGACCTCAGCGCCTACTGTATTGTATCCCGGCTACAGTTGCCGTGGCATCTGTATTGTTGTGCTGCCAGCGGCGATAAATGTATGCATGTTTCCCGCAGAGAGCAATCCCGCAGGGGGTGGAGTCATTAGCTAAACGAGCACGAGACACACACACACACACACACACACACGCGCGCGCGCGCGCTCAAGTGTGTGCAGACAGGCCTGCAGACACACACATCCAAAAATACTCACACTTGCACACTTGCACGTTGTAATTACCACCTCTTTACTCCTGGCAGCGTGATAAACAGTTAGTCAGCGACAACGTTTTGTCTTTTCATGCTCCAGTGGGCCTTTGATGCAGCAGCACGCCCTGCCCGCCAGTTCATACGTGTGTACGTGGGACGGGGAGAGGAATAAAACAAAAAAAAACAAAAAAAAACAAAAAAAAAAGGCAGAGACGACTGCAGTTCGAGTGCGAGACCTCAATACTCTACTCTGCTGATGTTTGATTTAACTAACAAGCCAGGGGAGCTCAGATCACTGTCAGCCCTCAAACGTTCCCAAGCCGATCAGCCAAATAAACTCGAAGCCCGTTTGGACTCGTACGACCGCCACGAGTAGGAAAAACCTGGGAGCTAAATCCAATCGTTCCATTTGTTCGGATATTAAAAAGACGTCGTCAGCCCTGCCCGAGTGAAACAATCCTGCGGGTATTTCATTTTTTGGGCTTTTGTTTACTTATTAAAAGCCTTTTCACTCCGAAAACAACGCGCTGGGCCAGCTTCCCCTGGCGAGCAAGCAATTAACCTGTTTGACAGCCTCAAGTCAAGCCGACCGCACTGAAACACTTTGCTCGATACGACGCGTCTCAGGGATCGTTTGAAAGCATTAACTCACTCTTCTGTACCAATGTGACGAGTGGAATTATTGTTATTATTATTATTATGAGAGGAAAACAGTCCACCAGCAATCTTCTTCTGTGATTTAATTAGTTTAATTAGGACGTGCGTGGAGACCGAGAATGATTTTCTATGCTCTAAATTCACCGATGGATATTTTCACATTTCTAGAGGATGCATTTCAGCGTGTTCACATCGAACACTGTATCTGTGAACTTTATTTCAGCAGACGTTTTAGACTCAAGCAAACGAAAGCATGGTTAGTCTTTTTAATGGTTACGTTTAGGCCCTTGATGCGGGACGTGCTTACCCTGCTTCATTAACATTTAATCAAAGCCATGATCAAGTGCTTTCGTTGCCTAAAGACAACCGCATGAACTGCGGTTCAGGATGTGAAATCCAAGACCAGTTTCACAAAGATCGACTCCGAGTACGGCTTGGATCAAACTAATACTTAGACTTCAGATTGCCCTAAACAGGACTAATCATCCATGACTTTTTTGGTAAATTAAGACTTTTTTGTTGTCCAACTATAAAGACATAGCTGACAACGACAGCTAAGTTCTGTCCACGCCTGCAGAAAATGTCTTTTGGAGGAATTCAACACTTTTTTTCTTGTCATTTGGTGCCACTGGTCAGCAGGTATCAGTCTTCAAACCGGCCTTTCCTGATTTAAAACAGATTTTGCATTACTGTATGTATGCATGTATATTCAAACTTGTACATAAATTGCTGCAATAAAAGAACACCATCTATAAATATGATGGAAATGTAATCAAATGTACGTGCTATGTACCCTGAACATAAAGTGTTCTTCCCGTTTAGTAGCTTTGAGGTTGAAAACATCATCGTCATCTCTCCACACTGCATCGGTATTGCACTTGTATTTTTGGAAATTGAGCGAGTTCTACAAAAAATTTAAATAAATAAATAAAAAAAAGTTCTGGGTGGTTTGAGTAAAGTTTAGTTGCACAGCACGAGTTTGCATTGACTGGCCTACTGGGAGATCATTTCAAGATTTGACATTATATTTGGTTCTAACTATCTCACTCTACATTATAGTGGCAATAGTGGACCAAAGACATAATCAGCCGTTATTAAAAATCACAGGAGGACTCCAGGTAATAAGAGTTGCTAATACAAGGTAATGTGTTAAACCAAGTCCTCTATCAAACCATAAAAGTCCTTGGGAAGAGTTTCCTAACCCAAACGGGACATAAATGAAGTCCATTCAAGTATCATTTTTTTAATTTTATTTTGTGCTCCTAATCATTTTTGCAATAGAAAGTACGTCTGAAATAGAGATGATCTTATTTAAGACGAAACTTCTTCCAACACTTTCTAACAAGAGGACAAAAAGTTCCTTTTCTTGTTGATGAAAGACACAACACTCAACAAAGTGTTTTTCAATTATGTTACAAAAAGCAATGGATTCAAACAACCTGAGGGCTAATTAAATTGTTAAGCTCGTCTCATATTTATTCTCTGAAATGTGCCTGCCACAATGGTTGATTAAGCAGGGGGACTTAAAGACGGCTTAAACGTGGGACACAACAGCAAGAGAACGTCTGACGAAAAAAAAACACACACAGAACGAATGAAAATGATAATAAGTAATAATAATAAAGCTCAAGAAATATGTATGCTTTAGAGGAATAGTTTGGATCGAAGTGCCCGCTCTACTTCCTGAGCCACGGTTGCCCCATACTTAGACTGATACGAGTATTATTCTTCTCATTGCGCGTTACACGTTTGTGCCACCGTACCTTGTTGTGGTGCGGCAGTGAAGTCATAAAACCACATTTCTGTGCTTCTGGCAAATCCAGCGTCACTGATCCTAATTTGATCACTGGAATAAATCCCACAATTCCAAGCTGACATGGCATCTGTTGACCAAATGTCGCTCAGTGCTGAATGCTTTCCGTCCAAAAAAATTCCATTGTTGGTCGAAAAGGTGTTGGACAGCGACATGTTTCCTGCTTCCCTCCCCTCCTGTACACCCCTGTGTGTAAAAACAACATGCAATAACCACTGTGGCAACAAGTCCAAAGCCTCTTAACGGATTTAACTGCAGTTTAAGGGCTAGACTACCAGATTCATCTAGAAAAAAAAAACAAAAAAAAAAAACTTACCAGCCGAGTGAGAGTGGCTCATTAAGACTAAATTCTGATTGATCTGCACTTCTGCCCGGGTCGGATTAAAATCGACTGGAGTAAATTGAGCGAGACAACCACAACACTTGTCGTGTTGGACGGTTTTAAATGAAACTTTCCCGCAGAGATGTGCAAATGACCGACGGTAGAAATGTCCAACAAACTGTCACGCTTGACGACTTGGACAATTGCGCTTAAAACGGTGGTGGGTGTGGAGTGCTGCCTCTGTAAACAAGATGAAGTGAGGCTGTTCGTCAATATTATATCAAAAGGCCTCCAGTGA
>CALSCE010009101.1:6322-18876 GCA_943593645.1 Bovichtus variegatus
ATTTTTTCAACATACTATATTATGACTTTTTATAATTTTTTTGACATGCTATACTGTGACTTTTATATATACTTTTTACGACTTTTACATATTGTTTTACAAACTGTTGACACCTCTTTATATATACTGTGCATTTAAACTTCATTATATATTCAGTTTATGTATTTAATTACTGTTTAATCTATATTACTTTATTATTAGGGACCACAATATATAAAGTAATTAAAATAAACTTCTCATTTACCAGCTGCAACATTAAAGTGATGAACACATTAATGCATCAATAAATATAATACTGTAATATAATTTATATTATTCTGCATAATGAAAACTTTTACTTTTGTATATTTTGATACTTTTACATTGATTGAATGCAGGATTTTTACTTGTAACAGTATTTTTACACTGTAGTATCAGTACTTTAACTTCAAAAACTTTACTTTAAAAGATCAGTAAATAACAGTTTCTTTTCGAAATATGAGAAATGAAGCTTTATTGAACAATCTGACAAAAAACTGACTCGAAGCCTGAAAAAGTTAAATCGAACAACTCTATCAACTCTTTATTTATAAAAAAATACAAACAGAAAAACGTCAGCGCAGGAGTCCGTCAGTGGAGGAAGGTTCACGAGGTTTTTTACTTTTTTATTTATCGTCAGATTCGAGGACTCTGTGAACCCGCAGTGAACAGGCTGCTGCAACGCAAACAGCTGAGTCATGCTGCCGGGGGAGGGGGGGGGGGCCAGGGGTCAGAGGTCAGTGTACGACGGAGTTGAGCGGCTCGGCTCGGATGTTTCCTAAATCCAGCGTGGAGTCTGTGTCCTCGTCGATCTCCCCGATCACAGCCCTGAAACAAACACTTTGCTCTTAATCTCCACAAGAACTTCAACAACTCTGCACAAAAAACATAAAACATATATATATATATATACACACACACACAATGTTAATAATATTAATGTATGTATATAATACATACATTAATATCATATATATTAATATATTAGTAATAATGTTAATAATATTAATATATTAGTAATAATGTTAATAAATTAGTAATAATAATAATGTATTAGTAATAATATTAATAATAATGTGTTAGTAATTATTTTAATAATGTTAATATAATGTAGTAGTAATAATGTTAATATTAATGTATTAGTAATAATATTAATAATAATGTATTAGTAATACTTTTAATAATGTTAATAATATAATGTATTGGTAATAATGTTAATATTAATGTATTAGTAATGTTAATAATATTAATGTATTAGTAATGTTAATAATAATATTAATGTATTAGTAATGTTAATAATAATATTAATGTATTAGTAATGTTAATAATAATATTAATGTATTAGTAATAATATTAATAATAATGTTGACGTGTCACTTTTGGCTCATTTGTCACTATTTTCAATATTTTTACAAACCAAACAGTCGATTAATGCAGAAAATATTCAAATTAATCCATAATAAATATTATTTAATATTGAAAATGAGCTGCAGCTCAACAAACAGTAAAATCCTGCTTTTACATTAATACACGAGTAATAATAATTTAATATTTAACAGTATATTTAAATACTTTTAATATTCTAACTACATTTTTATATTTCCATACTTTTACTGAAGGAGTATTTTCACTGCAGGACTTTTACTGTAACAGAGTATTTGTACTACTTTTAAAGTAAAGGACCTGGATATATATATACACACACACACTTATATATCCAACACATTATAGATGGATAATTATTAAAGGAGACTCACACGTTATCTCCTCTGACGATGTAAAGTCCCAGCACCACCTGCTCTACGCCCTGACTGGAGCTGAACACGCGCTCGTGACTCTCATCCAGGATCAGGTTGATGGTCTGATCGAAGCCCTTCAGAGTGCCCTACACACACACACACACACACACACAGACACAGACACAGACACAGACAGACACACACAACTTTACTTAAAGTACATTTTGATGATAATACTTTTACTTAAATAAGGAATGCAGGACTTTTATTTGCAGTATTTTCAGTGTGTTATTAGTACTTTTACTGCAGTAAAGGATGTGAATACTTCTGCACACACGTGTATTTATTTATTTAAACTCACCACAATCATCCGGCCGTCTGAGGTGACGATGGCCACAGTACCTGAATCACACAGTCAAAGGAACAAAACACTTTTTGGGGACAAAACACTCACTTAAATTCAGGGTTTTCCCTCCTGCCATTATAAGGTGCAACCCCATCAAATGAATGTAAAATCAATGTAGAGAGCATCATAATTAACCACATTACTTTAGTTTATTGTTTTAGGCTTGTTGGGTGTTGTTTTGTACACATATGGTAAAAAATAATAATGTGAACTCGCATATTTTTAAGTTAAAATGTTCTTGCGGGAGGTCCCTGAACGCCCCACCAAATTCATGCAGCCAAGTTTTCCACACATTTAAGGGAAAACACCGAAATTACCGTTTTTAAATGAAAGAAAACACCTTAATGCACTGCTGACTCTTAACAACACTACACTCACTACTAAACAGAGACGCTACCCCGCTGTACGTGCATTAATAACATAAGAAAAAACACTCCTAGCTTGGACGATTAGCTAACTAGCATTTACTCATTCATTCAGACGGGGAGTTAGCATGTTAGCTAGCTAGCAGTAGCAGGATACGGTTAATGTAGCTCTCCAGGGCGGTGGACATGCTTCCTGCCGGGCTCTGCGTTTATTTATCCAGCAGCAGAGGTTAATATTAATATTCCCACCGGTTCGCAGGCGGTAAAACGGAGCAGGAACGTGACGGAGGAACAGCGGCAGGTGCTAACAGCTAACAGCGACAACACACCGGAGAACAGACCAAACCAATCCCCCGCCGATCCGCAGAGCAGGCAGGAGAGGAGAGCGCCGAGCGGCGACGTCACATCCGGTTTACGTTTTAATGGATGTAGAAGGGATTTAAAATGGTAATAAATGCAAATACACTTTGGGGGGAAAGAGTTCAATACAACCTATAGTCTATACATGTTAAAAGTCACTAATAAACTACTAATAAACATACTGAATAACGGGGGAAATGTCCTATTTTTTTTATTGGGGAACAACATGGCTTCTCTAATATAAACATGTGGATGTATAAAGAGATTTTCCCCAACAAATAAAAAAAATAATTAAAAAAACATTACAAAATTGTACATATTTATCACACAAGATGTGGCTCAAGATTTGAGCATTTATATAAACAAATGTGTTTAAAAAAAAAGAAAAAATACTAAATATCTATTACCAAAGTCAGTACACAAAATTGAGGATTATTTTGACAATGAAACAAATCATTAAATTATGTAATATGAAAATAAAAAACTGAAAATTTTAGCGGACTGTCAATTTATTATTTTTATTGGGAAATTTTACAGCATTAAAACCAAGTTCTCGTCCTTCGCTTAAACCTTAAAATGAAGGAAGCACTTTGAGTCTATCCAAATTATAAACAATATATGTATATGCTCATATAGCTAATATTTAAAAAAACTGATTTTATTTCCCACCCTTTTTTATATTATTGTCTTTTTTTTCAGCTAAATGTTTCACTTATATTGTTATAGCGTAAACCATTTGAAGTTACAAGATAAATAGTATATTGTTATAACTGTTCATTAGTTTGTATTTTGTAATACCATGAAAATATCTTGTTATAACAATAAACTTTTCCCGTCACACTGTGATACTGATCTGTTTTTCTCCATCTGCCGTTGCAGTGATACACTTTCGTATATTTAGAATGTTGTGCTGGAGAATGACAAATAAATAAACTAAAACTTGATTTTAAATAAACAAACATGGAGTCCAGTCCTCCCAGCAGGTCTTCATCTTTATTGTTGCTCAGTAGTCGTCCATACAAAGGGGGGTGGAGGAGAGCAGTGGAGCCCGACAGGACAAACACCAGGAACGTCATGCTACCAAAGTATTAAATTTGTACAAAAATACTTTACAACATCCCTGTTCCTTTAAAGAAAAAATACAGTTTGGTTGGTTGGTGAAGCTACATGGAAACTAATCTGACCCACTATTTTTAAATGGCAGTGCAATTCATATGTGTGTGTGGGTGTGCGTGTGTGTGTGTGCATGTGTGTGTGTGTGGGCGGATGTCTTGCTGAGGTGAATCACTAGAGTGCAAATCCCTGCAATGTTATATACACACACTCACACATACACTCAAACACACACACAGTTATAATATATGAGCGCAAACACAGTGTGTATGGCTTTTAGATCTCACTCATCAAACCCTCCAGAAGCCACGCCCCTCAGCTCTGCGCCTTTTTCCCATTGGTGGAACAGCTGAGCGCTAAAATAGAGGACAAAAGCTGCCATTTTAATAAATAAATGACTCGATAAAGAAAGAAATGTCAAAATAAAGCCTCAATTATTAAATAAATATGCACAGAAAAAGACAAATAAATATATAAAATGTTTTTCTTAATTTGACAAATTACTTATTTTTTTGACTAT
Source organism: Bovichtus variegatus (assembly GCA_943593645.1). Lineage (NCBI taxonomy): Eukaryota > Metazoa > Chordata > Actinopteri > Perciformes > Bovichtidae > Bovichtus > Bovichtus variegatus. The sequence continues at coordinate 10,844 of CALSCE010009101.1, forward strand.
ATCTTTTTTTTTTCATTAATTTGCATTTTAAATTATAAAAAAATGTTTATGTTTACATTTATTTCAATATTTTTTTCATTTCCACACATTTATTGGGTAATTTATTATTTATTATAATGGAATCTTTAGTCCTCCATAACAAATTGCTAACAGCGCTAATCACCTGTCAAGCCTACAACTAATTTTTTGAGTAATGTAAGCCATAAAATGGTGAATGCACTAACTGAATACTAGCTGTGTTAGCCCTGTGCTAGCCCGGTGTTAGCTGTGAGTTAAGCCGAATATTAGCTCTTTTTACCAGATGTTGGTGTTAGCCTTGTTGTAAACCTGTGCTAACATGTAGTTGTTTTTTTAGGAGTTAGCCCTGTGTTAGCAAGATATTAGCTGTTTACCAAGTCAGTCTTGTCTCCTGTGCTAACCATATACTATGCCATGCTTTAGCTGTTTGCTAACCAAACATTGGTAGCCTTAATCTAGGTGTGTGCTAACCATATACTAGCTGTGTTAGCCCTACATTAGCTGTATGCTAAATAACTTTTAGCCATGTTCTAACGCCTAGCTATGTTACACAGATGTTAGCCCTATATTAGCCTTGCGCAAGGTGTGTGCTAACCATACACTGGCTTGGTTAGACAAGTGTTGGCCCTGGGTTAGCCATGTTGGCTAGATGTTAGCCTTGTGTTAGCTCTGTGCTAATCATATATATTTACCTTATGGTGAACATACGTTTGCGGTGGTAACCATAGCTAGTATTAGCCTTGTGCTGTGTGTGTTAACCCTATGGTAGCCACATGTTAGGCTTATGCTAGCAGTGTGCTCGGTGTTAGCCACATGCTAACTATATGCTGTGCTTCAGATTCAAAACACAGTTAACTAAGTTGGGGACGTGTAGTATGGAGGACTAAAGCTGCCATTGTGAGGAATAAAAAAAATTAACAATAAAGAAAGAAATAGGGAAATACAAGCCTAAATCATCAAATAAATGTGCAGGTTAATAAAAAAAATACATGTAAACAGAAATAGAAAAATAAATAAATAAAATGCTTTTATGTTTATTAACGAATTACTTATTTTCTATTTATTTATATTCATATTTATTATTTCAATTATTTATTTATTGATTCATTTATTTATTAAAATGGCAGCTTTAGGCCTCCACAGTTTGATTGGTTGTCAGATCTTCGCGAGGGTTTCTATTGGCGGTTGCTGCTGAGGGAGGGTTCTGATTGGCCAGTTTAAATCGTAATTTTAGACTTGAGGTGAGAGCAGGAAGGTGTTGACATCACTCCAAAATAAACGCGCACACACACACACACACACACACACACACACACACACACACACACACGTATTTACTGTCACATGTTTCCTGTTTTCAGGTTTTTTTTTGTGTAACATCGTTGTTTTCGTGGTTATGAGGTGAAGGTTTTCGGGGGATGGTCTCGATGTGAACAGCGACGGCGACTGAACCTATTTTTTAAAATCTATTTTACATCTTTTCAGGTTCAGTCGCCATTTAAACAAACAAACAAACAAACAGAGAAAACTGACAACAGTCAATCAAAAAACACACCGATCAATTAGCATAATAGATCACTGTACTGGAGGGAGGGGGGGGGGGGGGGGGGGGGGGGGGGGGGGGGGGGGGCATGCTTGGCTTCTTCCTGGTAGCTGATTGGTCGACTTGTGAGAACCAATCACAGACAGGCAGGGAAGGTTTTTTTGTTTTCTGATTGGTTCCAGCCAATCAGCTGAATCTCTCAGAATCTGCCTGTCATCCTGGCTGCCTATTGGTCGAGGGTAGAAGAGGGGGGTGGGGCTTAACTGGCCTTGTGTTTAACACACACACATAACATACAAACACACGCACAGACACGCACACATACATACACACAGTGTGGCCAGTCCAACAGGTGTAAACAGTAGAAAAAGATTCTTATTGAACTGCTCAGTGTCATTATTCTCAACATGATTATTATTACTCTTCCTGTCTGCAGCTCGTTCATGGCACAGAACTAAAATCTTTAAGTGTCTTTCTGTACATTTCATAAGAGATGCTCTGATCAATATCAGCTGATAATTACTGACTCGATTTCTGTCTTAAAAAACATTAAAGTGTGTTAACATTGCCCGCTTTCCACCTCTAGGGCTGGGGATCCTTTCAAATGTGTCGATACGAATACCAAAGACTTTAAAAATCCCGTCTAAAATTGGCATATTTTTGTTGAATAAACAATCTCACCACAATCAAGTCCATCAAGTACCTTTGGAGGACGAAAGCTGCCATTATAATAAATAAATTACTCAAAAAAAAAAAGAAAAGAAAAGAAAGAAAAATTGTAGAAATAAATACCTTAATTATCAAATAAATGTGTAAATCTGTCTATCAATTTTCATATTTAATTATTTCCGAATGTATTCTTTTCAGTTTACATTTATTTCTGTTTTTATTTAATTCCCTATATATTTAATTTATTTATTTACTGAGTCATTTATCTAATTATTTTAATGGCAGCTTTAGTCCTCCACACTTTCTCATGGAATTATACAGGTTCAAATACAAATAAATTAAAGCAATTTAAGGACTTTTTTCATCCATTTTGACTTAGAAACTGCCAACGGTGCCAGTCTAAAAGCATGCTACATGCTAATGGAGATTTATTATAATGGACTTTTGGAGGATTTCATTTTTTTTCGTAGGATTACCCAACATGTCGGAATCATCTTGTTGTTGTTGTCTCACCTAACTCCATCCAGGTCTGATCTTAAACAACCATTTTCAACTTTACCATCTTAACACTTGTACTTGACCATAGCCATCTTTAATATTGTTTCTAAACCCAACACTCTGAGCCAAATAACGGTTCTTCCCCCCATAACATTGGACATACATCAATGTTTAGGAACAGAAACCAGTCAGTAATCAGTATTGGTTTGGACATCCCATGACATCGGCTCTCGATCGGAGCATCCCTAGTCTACTTGGCAACCCGTTTGTCCATCAGCAGGTTCTGGAGTCCCATTAGTCTTTGTGCTGCTGTGGTCCTTGGCCAGTGAAACCGTCAGCCATGGTGCTGATTCTAGTAAGACCAGATGGACCAGGAGCCACAGTTCTGGACTCGAAGCAGTTTTCACGGTTCTGGCTTGCTACCCATTACGACCATGATCAAGAACCATGTGTTGGACCAGTGAGTTGGTTGTGGCTCTGGCTTCAGTTGGACCATTTCCCAAGGTTCTGTCACCACTAAGACCAGAAGCAGTGAGTCTCGGACCAGTAAAACCATTAGCTGTGGCTTCAGTAGGGCCATGGTTCCGTAACCGCTTATGCTGTGTTCACACTAAACCTGATTTTTGCAAGTTTGACCGCGGGATCATTTGCGTTTATTAGTGTGGTTTACTACAGCGGCATGAACCTGAAATAAACAGACTTTGTTGTGATTTAATTGCAATAAAAGGATCAAAAGGACGATTTGTGAAAAGTCTTAATTCATGTCTGCAAGACGACAAGCGAACAACTTTTAAAACGCTTGTTTTCTGAATGGAGTCCGGATTGATCAGGGCTAAGCTAACATTCTAGCTGCAACGTTATTTTTGTTTATGCACATAGATATCTACATACTGTGTATAAAATCACCTATATCTAAGATGTTTTTTATTGATTACAGGTGGCCACAGTCGGCTACAATAATTCTTTCCTCTATTTTGGATTCAACGTCAGGACCTCAATGTTGTCAGGAGAATCTCAAATGCTGATCGGCTTCCGTGAACTTTGCCTCCTTACTGTATTCACGTCTTTGCATTGACTGTATGTAATCGTGCCGAGCAAAAACTTTGCTTTGCATTTGGTGTGAACACACCATAAGTCCAGAGCCCATGTGTCATGGCCAGTAAGACCATTCATTGGCTGAGGCTCTGGCTTCAGTTGGACCAGTAGCCCGAGTTCTAGGCTTGTCGAACCAGTAACCATTGATCTTAAACCCGTAAAACCATTGGTTCTGGCTTTAATAGAATCAGTCGCCATGGCTCGGGTACCCATTAATGTCGGACCAGTTAGACCAGTAGCTCTGGCTATGGTTCCAGTAGGATCAGTAGTTATAGTTCTGGTTCGAGTGACTCCAGTAGGAACCATTATGTAGAACTGGTTCAAGTGAAAAGGTGGAGTTGCTCCGGTCCATCAGTGTGCTTTCAGTTCAAAGGTCAAACTTTAGTGGTCAAAGTTCATCCAGAGGGTGTTTGTAGCACCATGGGCGGGGGCGGGGGCGGGGGGGGTCCACTCTGAACCAGTTTGGACGGGTCTGAACCAGTTTAATTTTGCTTTATTGTTCAGCTTGTTGACTTCTCCAGTCCAATCTGGTTAATTTAATCCAGTGTGTGTCTGCTATAAGGAATTATTATTCACCTGACCCATCCCAAGCCCCGCCCCCAACCCGTCTCCCGGTTGGCTCCACTTGATCGGACCGATATCATCTCCCTGGCCAATGGAGAGCTCCAAAGGGCCCAGCTCGCTGCCGATTGGCTGAGGGGAGTGGCCGCTGTTGATGATGCCGTCAGTGTGATTGGTCAGCAGGGAAGTGGGGTTTCGGCTGATGACAAGCTCCAGATGGTTCGGAGACTCGGCGATCAGCGGAACAACGAGGCAGCAGTCAAAGTCCCGGGTCCGCACGTGGTTAATCTGGAAGACAGTTAAACGTACACGCTTTAGTACAGCCTCACGTAGGTGCGAGCGTGGCTGTAATTACTCGTGTTTTTGTACCTGTAGTATTCGGTCATAGGCTCGGAGGCCGCCGTGCTCTGCCGGGCCTCCCGGTCGAATGTTGTTAACGTAGACGCCACGGTCCAACATACCATCAGAAACACTGAAACCGAAATCCTCCAGATCCGAGGCCTTTTCTAGAGTCAGCTACACACACAAACACACTCTGTTAGGACCGCAACCAGCAGATTAATGTGCGATAACAGATAACGGATATCTGGGCCAAGACTTCCTGATCTTCTTCTTTCTTTGTTGGGTAGTAATTTGGTTTAGTTTTTAAAAGGGATCTTGGAAATTAAGTGTCAACTTGTTGGGAATGAAAAGCGTTAACGTTGATTGAAGAAATGAATGTATTCGTGGCACACTTTTTAAATAACATACTTATTCATCTTTGGGCTTCTTCCAAGTATTTTCAAGTTAAAAGGCTCAAGTCACGAGTTACAGATGTTAAAGAATGTTTTGATTTTGTCAAGTCGAGGGTGAAGTCATCAAATCGATGTCCACACTGAATTGGAGTTGAAAGACGACGTCTCACGGCCAAATAGTTTTACGTAATTGGTCAATACGACATGGACTATAAACATAAACCAGAGCGCTTCTGATACCTAAATCTTTCCCCCACAGATTCTGCATTCACAAGCAGATATCTGTGTCTAGACATTAGTAACTTTGAAGAGTCACAGGGTCAATCGTCACCTTGTGGAGTTCCACAGGGTTCTGGTTTAGGATCTCATTGACTTCCTGCCTCATCTTCCTCATGGCGAAGGCTCGGCGCTGGGGGTCAGAGGGCAAGGTGTTGGACCGAGCGGTCACCTGATAAAAAGGTACAGGAGATGTAAACGCACGCTTTTAATATGTGACACAAATGAAAGTCTCTTGTGAGGTCGGGGGTCAGCCTGCGTTACCGTTGGTTTGGAGTTGCTGCGTTCCTGAAAGCTCGCCTGGCGTCCCAGCGTGCTGCGCAGTGGGGTGGGGTCGTGGTTCAGACTGAGGCTGGAGCCTGACATTATGGTAGCCTGGAGACAGCCAATCAAAAGACAGAAAATCAAAAATCAAACAGTTGGATCCATTCAGAAAAAACACGGGGGTCAAAGGCATCCTGGGAGTCCGACTTCTGACCCAAGCTGCCGTGATGACACCAGGACGGGCTGTTCTGCGGTGTCTCACTTTATATTTCTGTGATCTTTGTGTTGTTTGTGTTGAAGGATCTTCTGCTGTAAGGCTGAGTTTGAAATTGCATCCATATGAGACGAGAGCTGACTGGACTCTGCTGACCCAAAATGCATTGCGTCTCTTCAGACCAATGGCGGACTGCGAGGTTAAAATAACGAACTGTTGGATAAAATAAATACGAATGATGGCGAGTGACGTTAAAGTACAGCAAAGAAGAAAAAAGTGGAAACCCACAAATACAATATACTGTAGAAAATATATTTAGCTCTAAAATATTTTGTAATTTTAATTTGCCTTAAAATAAAAAAATTTAAACAGTTTTGTGATATTTCAAGATTTTGAAAAAAGATTTTTTTTCCAGGTTTTTTTTAAACATGCGCAAATTGAACATCCAAGACGTGAAGGAAACTGATTCAGAATATTTACTTCAGTCTGTTGGTAATTACACTAACAATTGTTCATTTAGTACGCAGTACGTTGGTATGCGATTTCGAACACAGCCACAGAATGTCTCTATAAATAAACTTGATTTGATTTGAATGTTTTTACAATAATCAAGAATCTTCTCACATCACTCAACACTCCTCAGCCAATCAGAATCAAGGACTCATCAGACGCATGCAGGACTGGACAGATCTGCTTCATGACTGGCGAAAAACAAACTACCCATCAGGCCTTGCACAAGCTCTCCCAGCATGCCTTGCTCAAACTCTGCCATGCCCGGTGCAACATGACTCTGCCACGTGATTGGTCGGAAGCTGGGTAAGAAATGTCACAATGACGTCACCATGGTCGGTGTAGCGTTGCTGCTGGGGGTGCGGTTAGAGTCACATTCAAGAACAGCTAACATGTCGGATGTTTGACAACGCTGAAAGTGTTCACAGCGACAGAGAGGAGAGAGGAGAGTTAGTATTTGGAGAGGAAGGAGGATACCAGAGTGAGGATGTGCGTCTCCTTTGCAGACTCCTGGAAGAGAAGGAGTCATTTCTCTTTTCAGCTTCATTACTCAACGTTTTTACAAACATGTAGTTCTCTCAGCATGAGGAGAATATGACCATTACTACGAACTGAGGTGGGAGAAGTACTCCGATCTTTTATTTCAGTAAAACTAGAGACGCGCAGACAGACCGGCCATCACGCATCACGGCGTGGAAGTTCGTTGCCGTGGAGGAACGACCTTAAAAACGAGGTTTTGTGCATGTTGTGTAAGTTATAATTCTTAGAAAGAAAGAAAATCGGCAAAAATCAGAATCGGCAGCTCAGACTTTTAAAAGAATGTGGAAATCGGCCAAGAAGAAAATAGCAAATCGGTGATTTTCTAAGTAAAATAAAGTTTAATTACTTAGTAAAAGCATTAACATCAAATATACTTAAAGTTGTTATTATGCCGAATTTCAGAGTTATGTATATTATATTATTGTATTATAATTATTGACGCATGAACGTGTTCATCACTTTAATGTTGCAGCTGGTAAAGCAGGAGCTAATTGTTTTATCTTAATCTATAATATTACATCCTGTTTTATTAGTTAAATATATTTTGTAGAGTCATTTAAATGATCAAATAAATGTAGTTGAGTAAAGAGATGTAGTGTAGTGGAAGAATAAAGTGGCATAAAATGGAAATACTCAAGAAAAGTACCTTGAATTTGTGCTTAAGTGCAGAACTTGAGTAAATGTAGTTTTTATTACTTTTGGCTATTTTATTTATATTTTAAGTTGTATTGTTGTAATTGTCAGATTTTACTTGTTTGCAGCTTTAGAATGTTTTTTATTCCTGTTTCAACCACGTAAATCACTTTGTAACTTTGTTTTAAAATGTGCTGTGTTCAGTAAATACTGTAAAAAAGATTTATTACAATTATAATTATTATTATTGTTATTAACAGTACTGCTCACCTCCAGTTCTCTGAGGATGCCGCTCTGGCCGCAGGTCTCCAGATCCTCCAGAGCCTGAGACCAGAAGTTCTCCTCCTGATCCGGTTCTGTCCCATCATGCCCCACAGTGAACCTGGGGGTCAAAGGTCAAAGTCAGCCAATCAGAGAGAGGAACATCGACCCACACACACACACACACACACACACACACACACACACACACACACAC
>CALSCE010009103.1:0-18921 GCA_943593645.1 Bovichtus variegatus
GGGGGGGGAGTGGCAATGCTGCTGAGTAAAGTTTGTGGATATTTCTAGAGGGAATTTTTAGCCCTTGAACTTTGTGGAAGAATCACAGAGGACGCTCGGCTGTGTGCAGATCGTAGAGAGACAAAGGTGAGATCGCCTGCAGTGAGTTTCTACACTAAAGTATTGTTTGTTTTATTGCACACCTGAAAAGAAAAGAAATGGGATTATAATCTAACGTTGTGAAGGTAAGAGCATGTTTCCTTTCCATGATTTTACTTTTTTTTGTGTCTGGCAAATAATCTACTGCATCATTTTTCAGTAGGACAGCTGATTCTGAACATTTAGTTTCTCTTTTTAACCTAAAGAAGTCACTGTAACTCTCTCCAGTTTGGATCCTGACTGACCTGCTTAAAACCTTATGATCGATCCAATAAGCTCGTAAAATCAATAAATAAAGTGTTTATTCATTCTGGCTAAAAAAAGACATTTTCTCTGAGTTATTAAAATGTAAGTGTGCTCTTATACGTAGAATAGGTGTCACTTTGCATCTTCACAGCTGTGCTTGAAGATTGTTGTTGTTTTGTTTTTCTTCTGGGGGGGGGGTCCCATGGTCCAACGAAGGTCCCATGGTTGAAAACAAACCCGAGACGTTGTGGTTACATGCGCTGTAACCACGTAACAGCGTCTACTTTGTGTTAATGTTTGTCATAGTAAAGTAAAAGCGTCTGAAAGTCCTCGTCTTTCTCTTCTCTCTTCACACCTGAAGCCTGCAGGTGGGACGCGGGACAGGAGGGCTCTCCTGGCAGCATGGCGCCCACCAACCCTTCCTCCTGCCACCTTCTCCTCTCCCTCCTCCTCCTCTCCTTCCTTATAACTCAACCTGCCCTCACCCAGGACCCATCGGCCACCACGGTGACAGTGTCCGAAGGAGACGCGTTAATCGTCCCCACGACGCAGGCCAACCAGACGACTCCCAGCTACGTGGAGACCACTCAGGACGCTCCTGTAGAGACGGGGCTGTCCACTCCTGCCAGCGGGGGGGACGGGGACGACGAGGACGCGTTTCCCTCAGGCGGGACGCGTTGCCAGGGCTACTACGACGTGATGGGCCAGTGGGACCCGCCGTTCAACTGCAACGCCGGCGTCTTTCTGCACTGCTGCGGCACCTGCTTCTACCGCTTCTGCTGCCAGTTCCGGCAGCAGCGGCTGGATCAGAACATCTGCTCCAACTACGACACGCCCATCTGGGCCAACACCGGCAAGCCCGTGGCCACCATCACCGAGGGCCAGGACGACCAGGACCGGGACCGCACGCACCTCATCGTCTACATCATCTGCGGCGTGGTGGCCATCATGGTGCTGGTGGGCATCTTCACCAAACTGGGCCTGGAGAAGAGCCGCGGAGGAAGTGCAGGAGGAGCGGCGGGGGCGGGGCACGCCGACATCAACTCCAGGTGAGGAGCGCGTGAATATATTTGAATGGAAACACAGCTCGGGGGTCCGTTAGTCGGCGACGTTTCGCATAGGGAATAGATTTAAGCAAAGAGTTGTGTGTATTGCATGCGTGTGTTTTCTGATGCATTTGCAGGCATGTTGGAAAGTTGGAAATTCTGACTTCACCCCAGCAGAAAACTGGAATACAAACAAGAGTAGAACATTTTCAAGATGCAGCTTCTTGTTTAATTAACATGTTGACACACAATCTGCCAGCTTGGACTTTGTACCTGTAGGCCTAGTAGCCCGTGTGTGTGTGTGTGTGTGTGTGTGTGTGTGTGTGTGTGTGTGCATTGCACGTGTACAAATCGACGAGTCTTTTCTAACCACATAAGTTCGAACAGATCAGCCACAACCTCGCAAAACCCGTTAAGAGCAAACACTCACTTTGTGCTGGAGGTGCAGTGTGACAGGAAAGTTCATCGATTTTAGTATCGAGTCAGAGCGAGCGGACGGAGTTAGTGTGTAAAGCGTTGCGTTTGTGTGCCATATAATCCTCCTTGTCTATTCTCCCCCACATGTATCACACCCCTATTTTGATTTTGCTCGTCATTTTCTTTATATGTTTTCCAATTCGGGATTTTTTTTCTTTGTTTTTAATTTCTTTGTGCCTGTTTCTTTCTTTTCCACATGCTTTTGTATTTCACCCCCTCGTGTACCATTTGCTTTGCTTGTAAACGTGACTTATATTTGAAATAAACAACAAAAAAAACCCTGAAAAAAAAGACCAATCGAAACAAACTATTTCTCGCTGAGTTGACGGAGCGCTCTGGGAACACTCTTTGTGCTTCTCTGCGAACATTTGCACAAAGGTTTGCCTCAGATGTGCAAGCTTTTCTAATGAGCACATGTCAAATCACTTCACACGCTTGTGGATTGAAAAAAACGAAGACTTGATGGGCCGGACTGTCACGTAAAACGCAGTCTTCATCAGCTGAGAAACAGATTATTTCCCACTTTAATGAACACATAACCTTGTGTGTAGCAGACATTTAGCTCTTGCAGTTTCGTATTCCCGTCTGATGCACATGCACACACACGTACACACACATTAAATACGTGGTCCAGGGTTCAATCTGTTCGCCTCAGGAAATCATTAAAGCAAACAGCGCACAGCATGGGCGCAAATATCCCCTGCTTTCATCCCAAACCCTCTAACTACCCTCCCTAGCTGCCTCTCCTCATTCTCTCCTCTCTCTAGATCTATTTATTTACATTTTTTTCATGTTTTTGATCTCCATTTCATCACGTGCCGCCACTCTTTCTTTGTCACACTGTTCATGTCACTCAAACCTCTTAACCGGCCTTCCTCCTCATCCATCCTCTCTGCTCTTCTCCTCTTTGCTCTTTCTTTTCATCCCCTTTCTCTCTCCTCTGGGACCCAAAGAACTGAGGCCGGTTTTCAGCCACTCACATCTTTATTCACTCCTCTCCTTCGTCTCCATCACCCCCAGCGCTCCTCTCCTGTCGGTCTCACACCTCACTCCTCTCTTCCTCTCCTCCTTCTGCCTCTCGCTTTTTTTTTTCCTTCTTATTGGTGTGCTTTTGCCTTTCACTTGAGAAAGTGGAGAGCCACATCCACCTCCACCGACCAGCAGCTCTGCGTGCTTGTCTCCCGTTAACCTGAGCCGCAGATAACACACAGTCAGGATTAATATTTCCTGCAGGGTAGCACCTCACTGAAATAGAAACACTCCGGCTGCACGAACACCCTCCCTCCGTGAGCCCATCTCCACAGATTAGCGCTCCTCCTCACGATTTAACAAATTTCACCAAGATTACAGCTTTACCGTTTCTGGACCGCTCTGCCTGCGCGCTCGTTTAGCTATTAGCCCTCTGACATAAATCTCTGGTCCAAAAAGTGTACGTGCAGCTAAGACCTCATGTACTGCACGCTATTCACGAGGTGAATCGCATGAACGTGTACATATATACGCCCACGCACTTTAGAGTTGGAAGCACAAAAGGAAACTTCGACACACCTGCTCTTATTCTCTTATTTTTTTATTTCTCGTTTGCTTTCCTTCCCTGCATCTTTCTCTTTGTCTCAACTTCCTGCGAGCAGAGGATGATTAACACTCTGAAATCCCAGCAGTTCTCCCGAATCAGCTTTGAAAGTTAACATCCAAAATGATCCTCCTCTCAGATTAGCCTCCCACACACACACACCTTCTTAAACATGAACCCATCCAAAACCAGGTTCAGCGTATTTGCATGCTGCACTGATCCTCAGCCAACAATTGCAACGGAGAGCGCCGCCTCCGGTCACACGCGTCACGTCTGATGAAAGGCCTCATCTGGAGCGGGGCTGGCCTTACACCCGCAGAGTAAACAAACGCCGATGACCTTCGTGATTTACACACATGCACTCGCAGTGATTTATAGTTCAATTAACAACAAGAAAGATAGCGGTGGCATTTAGGTTGCGTGAGCACGGTTCACATCACCACAGTGAGGGTCAGGACAGCCAGGAGGCGAGATGCAAAATGTCCACCGAACACAAAGCGCGAGAGGCCGCGGACCAATATGGTGGCAGAGTGTGTGTGTGTGTGTGTGTGTGTGTGCAAATGTGGGTAAGTGAGTGCAATCATGTGAGAGTGTGTGCTCATGTATGTTGTATATGTATCTATACGTTTCATTGTTTGTATGACCCAGCACCAGATGTTGTCAACGTGTGGGGGGGGACTTGTATACCGATATAATATAGATTAAATATAATAAAGAAATTAACCTAGTCGTGAAATATGTTCAAACCGTCCTCAGTATTATGTCCAAAATGATTCTTCTTGAACTGAAAACAATGGGCCTCATGCAGGAAACGATATACAAAAGTAAATTATATATATTTTTTTTTAATCGTAACCACGATTTGTTCTTATTTTCTTCGAGCTCATTGGTTTCTAAGAGACAAACTCTTACCAAGACAAGAAAAATCTTGTTTTCACAGTTTAAGTTTATTTAACAGCACTTTGATTTCACTCCAGCTGAACTTCTTCTAATGTTTTTGCATGTGCCTTTAAATACTGTTTATGGGACGTTACCTATGCTAATAATAAACAATCATCCACGCACCTCCAAGTTATGGTCAAACTGGATTCCTCATTGAGCACAGCTGCAGGGTAAAATCAGATTTGGATGGTTAAGAACATTTGGTGCATCTGGATTTGACTTTTTTTAAGAGCAAATATAAAATAAAATGTAAGAAAAATGTTCTGCATGAGGCAAAATATTTCAGGTTTTCATGCTGCATCCACGCCACATGAACACGGATCTCTATGTTTCACTGTGTTTGAATGTAGTTCATCTCCAGTGTGTGTGTGTGTGTGTGTGTGTGTGCACTGCAGTGGGCCTTTCATCCATCATGTTATGTAATGAAGGACAGTGGTGTCACTTAAAGGGTTTGACTGCTCTGCCCTGATTGAAGGCCGACAGATAAGCAATACTCAATACAACGTGGCCAAACATATGGAGCACAACCTCACGCAACAAATGGCACAACTTTTCCATTTCAGCCCCTGTGTTTCTCTCTCACACACTGCACTACAGTGACACCAGGATTTAGTGTCGAAGGTTGATATTTCAAGGGCCGATTTTGGCTCGTTGATGGGATTTTTAGCAACAGTTTCAGGGAAATTGGGGCAAAACTGAGCTGTGAAATAATATATCGCACTACAAATAACATCAGTTTGAAGCAACACCTTCAGGTTGTGTATTCACATGTTGGTTTTTTCTAATATGACACGTTTTATAAAGGTTTTTAAAGTTGTAACTAACTACTTTATTAATGCTTTAAAATAAAAAAAAGCCTTATAAATGAGTAATAAGCATTAATAAGAGCAGATTTTGGTTCTAAGAACTTCCTCCGACGGGTGAACGTATCCAGTTTAACTTGCTTTGTTTGAAAGCGATAAAGTCGTTGATAATGAGTTTCTCCGTTTTGAATTAGACATCAGATCTGCAGTTATAGAAGTCGGCTCCATTACCAATATCTGCAGGGGGCTGATGCACCATGAATTAAAGAGCGAGACGAAAACAACAACAAAGCAACTTATGGTGGAAGATGATACCAGCTGCAGGGATTATTTCACAACCTGCCAATAACTGATGTAGCCTTAATAGATCATTCATTAGCCATTAATAAAGCCACTAGTTATACTGTAATGTCTTTATAATGTATATATATATACATATATACAAATTAATGTGAGAATATGTAGGTCCAGCTGGATCCAGAGGTATCAAATCTATATAAAACCTGTTTTTCTTTTTTTTATAAAATTGCAATGTTATCCTATTCTAGAGACAGATTCTGAGTCTATAATGGACCAAATAACATTTGTAAATAGGAGGTAAAACCCCCATTTTTCCTTCTTGGATGTGCGTTTTGTAACAAAAAGTAGTGCTATGATTGTGGATCATATTCTGATTGCATAAAAAACAAAGAAAGAAAGAAAAAAAAAGAGCTTTTTTTACTCAGATTTTATGCTCATGCCCTAATGTTGGACACACGAGCCTCGACGACGTGAAGAATAACACCTCTACCGTGCTCATCCGACTCCTCTGATGAGCTCCACCTCTCATGTTGTTGCTGCTAGTTTCACTGCGACTTCCTCTGGTTTTAGGAGAAAGGGAAAAAAAGACACTCCAGGCAGGAAGCAAATCACACCAGTGTGAGCCCTAAATACCTGTGAGAAAATACCAAGTGAAAAAAGACTGAAGTTTTCAGCGAGATTCCTCAAAGTTTCCTCCTCGTCTGCTCCACTTTCTCTGCTCCCCTCCACCCCTCATGCCTTCTGATTACCTCCAGGGTTGAGCTGTCACTCTCTGTCACCTCTCACCTGTCACGACTGTGTGTGTGAGCATGTCTGCATGCATGTATGCTCGCGAGTGTGCACACGTATGCGCCCACGTCACCACTTTTCCCCAAATCCTCCCAAAAGTGAGAGGACATTTAAGTTGACAGCTTTCTGGCTGTATCAGATGTGACAATTCGGTCGCCCGGCAGCTGCTTTACTCGTTCCTCCTCAGTCCTGCAGGCTTTGCCGGGCCCACACACACACACACACACACACACACACACACACACACACATGGGTCAGCGTCCACTGACTCCAGGGTTTGTCTTTGTGGTCGGTCTGTTTATCGGGTTGAAGTAAAAACAGTTAAACATCTGAAAAGTTGAAAGACTGGCAGCTTTTTTTTCTTCTTTCTGTCATTGAAGGCAGCATTTACATTTTTAAGGCTGTAAAAAAAAAAAAAAAAAAAAGCCGAGATTAACATTTTGTCTGTCACAGTCAAACTCATATCAGTCAAAAGTGAAGTTCATAGGACGAGCAGACGCACAGCGAGCTGGCCCTGTGGCTCCATTTCATCCTCCTCCCAAACTTTCTAATGGGCCATCTGTCTGCAGCTTCAAACAGGCGAGAACCAGCTAAAAACAACCCAGATCACTATGCAAGCCACGTGAAAACTTTTAATTCGGCACAAAACTGCATTTCTTCCATTTTTAAGTTAGCTGAATAAAGAAAAAGTACTTTTTTAATAGGGTACTTTTGGAACTGAAAATAAATCACCCAGGAAACTAAACACGTTAGCTTGTTAGCATAAAAACACATCTGCTGGAGATGCAGCCTGCGTCTAGCAGCTGAATAATAACCATATACAGCTGGCTTGCAACCTTTTACAGTGCAAGGTATCTGCAAAAATATAATGAAAGAGGATTCAAAAAACCCACATGGCAGCCTCCGCGCTCGAGCGGGGAAGACTACGAGTTAGCGTGGAAACAAAACCGCGCGGATGCTACCTGCGCTAACGGTTTGCAGCCGAATAATAACCGAGAAATCAATAAAGGCTTCTGGATAACTGATAAATCACCATAGGATCACATTAGTTTCATTTTCAAGGTGGCTGAAAACATATTAAATGAAATAAAGGCTCCATAAGATAAGATAAGATAAATTAAGCCTATAATAATCCCCAGAGTGGAAATTCATGTGTTGCAGCAGCACAAAGACAGAAATAAGTAAAGATAAATTGAGTAAAAAATTACTAAAAATACATAAGAATAAATACAATAAGAGAAATCGATACAACTAGTAAAATAATAGAAGAAAAAATATGACACTAAGAGCAATTAAATGCAAAGTTACGAGGCAAAGTGACATTTAACGAGTTTTACAAATTAACTTTTATTAAGATTCTGCCTGCATCTACTGAACAATAACACACAACTGCAGAACTACATAACTGCAGCTATGAAAACTTTCTTTTTAAATCACGTATGTGTCACCAGTAATCCTGTTTGTGGTGCACATTATAATCACGGCTCTACACGTCTAAGAAACGAGCAGTCAGTAAATGTAGGTGTAAACGCCTCGTGGCCTCTATGTTCTTTAGGGCGGTTTATTGACAAAAAAGCACATGAAAAGCACGTTTGCCTTTATTTATTTGGTGCACAAAAAAAGTGTAGAAAATATATATATTTTATAATATAATAATAATAATAAATGTTTACCATTCACCAACTTTATTTTTAAAAAATGATCTCAAATAAAAATACTCATGATAAAAATGTGCAGGGCATTAAAAAAAAAAAAGTCTGCAGAAACACAAAACTACTTCTGTGTGCAGACTTGTGTGCATGTGTGTGTGTGCACGTGTGTGTGCGTGTGTGTGTGTGTGTTTAAGATGCAAGTTGTCATCCTCTCACTCTTTATCAGTAATCGTCAGTGACAGCGAAACTGGCTTTAACTGTACCTTTGATGAGAAGAGGCAGCGATGACTGACAATAGAGCAGTGACAACAGAGGAGGAATCAAAAAAAGATTGTGACGCGGAGATATCTGCCACAGTCATTTCACTTTCTCATTGGATTATGTAAAAGTTTTGTTTTTAGAGATACATTTGCATGAAGGATCTAAAACTGGAGAACGGTTTGGCGAAAAGACAGACGTCTCTGATCTGTCCCCATGTGTGTTTGTGTGTGTGACAGATAGTGTATGTCACTTAAAGTAGCTCATCTGTCACTGTTTGTTATTCATGCTCCACAAGCTTCTTTGTCACACAATGGCCATTTTCATACCAGGATATTATCAGAAAAATAAAAGCAAACGAAAGAAAATGTTACTTTGACTGGACCCTCGGAGATTAAATTGCATGAAAGCAGTAACAGGATCAATAATGTGTGCGTTTATGAATGAACAGGACATGAGGACGTACAGGAAACATGTCACGTGTGTGTCCTGTATGTAGATGTATTCAGGACAGTTTTACATCAGAATCAATGGCGTCACTCTGCAGCGAGACAGAGAGAGGATTTCTCTGTTTGGAGAGTTACTGTAATATTAACTAATCACGGAGGGTGCGTGCGTGTGTGTGTGTGTGTGTGTGTGTGTGTGTGTGGGGGTGATCTGGGCAGAGTAATTGGTTGTTATAAGACATTAGCCAAGTCTCATCTCAATGTGGCTGTGATGTGATGTGATGGGAGAACATGGAGGTACTGATCCCACAGATCCCAGGTTACATAACGGAGTAATAAAAAGTGCTGGGAGAAGTAACCGTGTACAGTACGTAGTGTCTTCCCCGTCACAGAAAAACAGGATCATTCTCTATAAATGCGTTCGTAATTATTGCAGTTTAGATGATGCAGTTTGCAATTTATTCTTGTTTAATTTGAATCATGTCTGCACGTTAACATTCAGGAGTTTATTTAATAACTTTGTCTATTTGCATCTGCAGATTTCTCCTAAATTCACAAAGTTACATTACATAAAGCTTAATTTTCATATTTAAACAAAACATTTTAGAAAACTTTTAATACAAAAAGTAATTGTGTTAATGTGAGTCATGAACTGAAGTTTCATGTTTATCTATTAGTTACATTTTTGAGCCTATTCACCTGTAGTGTGTACAAAATGTATGAATTTTACAATCATATCTTTAAAGGAGCTTTTCTCTAAAGGAGCTTTTTCTCACTCTGAGGCAGAAATCTCCACTTCAGTAGCTCTTACATACACCAAACTTTCCACTTTCATTCCTCTCTATATTCTGAAGCTTTTTACAGAGGGGTGTGTTCACATCTCACTCAGAGCCTCATTTATATCATATTTTATTCAGAAAACATGGAGAAATTATGGTTTACATTACTTTCTGATTTATGGAGAAATCATGCAATCAGGACAGTCAAGTCAATGCTGCATATTTATGACATCACTTACTTACACGTGCATTGATTGGGACAGCTAGAGGTAGAGTTTGAAGGATGTGACGTCAGTAACAAGCACATTTTTCTGATGTTTTATAAGTTGCAGTTGGACGTGCGAACAACGTTGTTTCATTTTGGTGAAAATCAACTTTGGATCTAATATGGCAGAAACAGGATGAGGAATTGTGACGCCATCATGAGGGTTTGGACAGGAAGTGGAAAGTGACCCAGGCTGCACTTTATTAACAAACATGCACCTGTTCATCCCTAACACCACTGATTTTTAGACTTTGAAGCTATTTCTGTCAATCCATCCCACCCTGGAGTCTTAATCTTTTAACCAGCTGCACGGCCATCTCCTCTCTTTCAAAAGGCATCCGCAGAAACTCTCATGAAGCTCAGCCAACGCTCCATAAACACTACATAGCCCGGAGACAGGTGCAGTTTTTTTTTTTTTTTTGTTGCAGATTAAAAGTCCAAATCAGCAAGTTGTTTGAGCGGCGAGCCAAGAGAAGAGCGCGTGGAGGCCCGAGGCGCTGTGCGGCAGTGAGTCAGAGAGGGGATGAGGAGCGGAGAGAGAGACTGGAGGAGAAGGAGACAAACGATATGGTTTAAAGACGGAGGGGGGGGGGGGAGGAGAAAGAGACAGATTTAGGGCTGAGTGTAGGTGAGGGAGGGGGCAGCGAGAGAGACAGAATAAGAAGACTGAAAGGAAAAAGAATTGAAAAGTGAGAGAGAAAGTGATTTACATCTTTGCAGAAGAGATTGTTTAAAGTCTTTTTGTTGTGCAATGCAAACGATTAGAAGGGGACGAATTCACGTCATAATCTACACACACACACACACACTCACACACATGCACAACATATAGAAAAGGATTCACAAGAAGATGATTAAGATCTGAATTGATTTGAATGAATGAATATGATATTCTCTTACTAAGACGAGGCTCCACAAACAGAGTGTAACTCATAAATGTGTAAATTTTAGAGTCTTATTTCTTGTAATTTATTTTTTTATTGTTCTCCTTCTTTTGACATGTTTCATCTACTTATACTTTAGTAAGCAATTTCCTACAACCCCAAAATACACTCAGAAATACACCATTCCTGGCTACATTTATAACAGAATTATTATGTTTTAGGGTGGATTTCTGCCATTACTACTGTTAATAGGTCTAGATCAGTCTTTCTCAAAGAGTGGTCCGCGGACCACTGGTGAGTATGTTGGTAAAATGTCATGGAAAAAAATATTTTAAAAAAAACTTAATTTTCATGAAAAAATCTTGGATGTGAAAAAAAACGTAATTTTCATGGAAAATTATAATTCTTTTTTTTTAAACGTAATTTTCATGAAAAAAGCTTGAATGTGAAAAAAACCTTAATTTTCTTCAAAAATGCTTGCATGTCAAAATAATAAAATGTTTCATGAAAAAAGCTTTTATGTGAAAAAACTAAAAATTTTAACAAAGCTTTGATGTGAAAAAAAACCTTAACATTCATGAAATATTTTCATGAAAAAAAAATATTTAAAAAAACCTTTAATTTTCATGAAAAAAGCTTGAATGTCAAAAAATACTACATTTTGTCATGAAAAAAGCTTGGATGTCAAAAAACTAAAAATTTTCACAAAGCTTTGATGTGGAAAAAAACCTTAATATTCATGAAATATTTTCATGAAAAAAAAATATTTAAAAAAACCTTTAATTTTCATGAAAAAAGCTTGGATGTCAAAAAAAGTAAATTTTCATTAAAAAAGCTTGGATGTAAAAAAAAGTAAATTTTCATGAAAAAAGCTTGGATGTAAAAAAAACTTAATTTTCATGGGAAAAAAGTATTTAAAAAAACCCTTAATTTTCATGAAAAAAGCTTGAATGTGAAAAAATACAAAAAACATTCATGAAAAAAGCTTTGATGTGAAAAAATACTAAATTTTTTCATGAAAAAAGCTTGGATGTCAAAAAACGTAATTTTCATGAAAAAAGCTTGGATGTCAAAAAAATATTTTATATTTTATATACATATATTTTTTAAAAGCAAGGGTAGATTAGAAAGAATAAAAAGCAATAAAAACAAAAAGAGGAAGTCAAAGTTGGGAGTGAAATTCAAAGGTCATGCATGCAAAAACGTGCACAAACCGCGCACACGTGTACCATGTGTCCACATGAGGTACCTTTGGCTGATAAAACAAACGTGATTATGATATCTGACGCCGAAAAAATTAAATTTAAAAAAAAGCTTCATGCCTTCACCAAAAGTCCCCGTAGGACACACTCTCTGTGACTCCCGGAGATCATCGCACGCACAAACACTTTGTAGATGATCAGAGCAGAGGCCAAAGGGAAACTTTTCTATCTGGCAGAGTGTGAACAAGCTGCCCCTGGCTGTTGTTGTCAGGTCGGTCATACTCTAGGTCGTGTGTGTTTTGTGCACCTGTATATATCTGTGTGTGTGTGTGTGGTAGAAGGGGCTAAACACATGACTTCGTTAGCAAAGGAGGCAGAGGCACCAGTGTTTGAATTATTGATCAAGGGAGTGAATACCATCAACACTGTAAATTCAGCAAATGCACAGGGAGAGGAAACGTGTTTATTAAAAGTGATGAGTATGCCCCTCTGTGTGTGTGTGTGGGTGTGTGTGTGTGTGAGATGCTGTCACTCCTTTGCATTTCTTGCATCCCAACACAACAAGCCCCGAGTCCAAACATGACCATATTGCAGGAAATCTTTGCCCGTATGTCGCTCAGCTATAAAAAATGCCCCAAAGTCAAAAACAGCTGACTGGATTTGACCGCAGAGGACACACAGAACAAAACACGTAGAAACACGCAGCGTGGAGATGAGCAGCGTTCAATAAAAACGTGTCTCATGCAGCAGAAAGGAAAAGAGTTTGGGGTCACATGACGGAACTAGTTTCAAAATAAAGGTGTCCGTTGTCTCGTGCATAGTCTCCAACACCACAATTGAAAAACGGCGAAAAGCTTTTGTGTAGCGATGCTACTAAGATGCGAGGATGCTGCCAAACAGTCATACAGTCACGCTATGGCAGCATCAGACTTTTGCCTCCAACTTAATCTCAACCTGATTCAATCAATGAATAGATGTCCGGATAAACAACATCCGGCCACTGTTCCTGGTCATTGATCCATCTTTTGCAGGGGAAGACTGAAGGAGCGTGACGGCAGAACGATAAAACTTAGTTTATTAAAGTATCGCGAACGCTCAGGTTCAGGGAAGGCCGCAAAATAACTATTCGGCATGTCTATAAAACAAAAGAAAGTTTAGCAAGAAATAAATCCATAAAAAACGTTTGTATGCGCCTGTTTGGTTTATTACAACTATTTACTTTCGGAGCTGCCTCATAATGTTGATATACTGTATGTATATTAAGTGAGTGAGCTTTGTTCTTGGAGAACTCCCCTCAAAGAGAAGAGACTTTTAAAATAATATATATTTCTTTAATTGATCAATCCCTTGACATAAGTATATGGGCCGTGCACTATGGCAGCAAAGGCAAGAAATACATCGAAATGATTCGCCGTTATCTCTGTTGACCTCTGTTAACACACACACACCACAGATGTATTTACACACCGTCTCTCTTTGATGCACAACAGTTGGAACACGACCGGGCACACACACACACACACAGGCAGCAGGCATCATGAAAGAAGTGCACACGAACATCCACACACGGGCACAACCTCCACTCATGGTGAAAACACACTCCCCTGGGAGGAGATGATGTACTGTACACAAATTGCTGTGCGTTAGTAGGTGTGTGTGTGTGTGTGTGTGTGTGTTCCAGGCTGTTCAGGAAAGCTGTCTCAGGGGACCAACTGTGCACATCTGGATAACAGCTGATGTTTGTTATCTCCTTCACTGACAGATGGATGTCGTTTTAAAATCAAGCTGTGCAGCTACTCCAATGTGAACAAATAATCTTCTTTTTATTCACTTTAAAGTTGAAGGCTGATCATTGTTTACGTGTCCCCCAGTCTTCCTGATTTTTGTGCAACTAATCAGGGCTCTTTTTGTGTGCGCGTGTGTGTGTGTGTGTGTGTGTGCATGTGTTGGTCTCCAGGACACTGACAGACCTGATGAAGCAGCAGGGAGGTGAGGTGAGCTCGGTGGAAAACGTTGCGTCCGGATCGCCCAGCGGAGGGAGAGCCAACGGCATTTCAGCCAGAATGCTGCGCAGCAGGAGTGGTGAGTAGAGAGAGCGTGCACACACATGCACGCACATGCACGCACATGCACACACAATGCACGCACATGATACACAGGTATATTCAGGGTGACATACAATATACTTCCTTTGCTACTATCTGCATAAGAAAACCTGCACGCACTGGTGTGTTTGTGTGTGAAGTGACAAATGATTAAAAATAGAAGACGAAATGACTCTCGCACATGTAATGAATTTCACTCCATTCGATTATCATGACAGAAGAGTTGAAAAGGTGGAAATGTAAGACTGAATTGTATGATTTTTTTTTAAATGTAGTCTTTGTACAAACTTAAAAATAATCAGGATCTAAATGTCATGCAAAAAAAGCCTAAAAGTGTAAAAACAACGACAGCTCGATTGGCTTCTTTGATAAAGTGACACAAGCAGAAAGAAATAAAACTCTCAGCTCCCTTGACTTTATTGAAATAATGTAAGGAACAAAGTGTAAAAACACAGAACTGGCTTTTTGCTGCTGTTCCCCTGAAGAAGATGTTCGTTTTGAAGTTCTACAAAGGTTTCTACGACAAACAGCACAGAAGAAGACAGACTAGAAACCATAAACGTGCAAACAGGCGTGCGTCACTCACGAACATCCCTAATTCTCACACTTAGCAGGCGTCTTTTAACAAACAGTGTTTGGCGCGTCCATTCACAACCTTTCGTCTGGAGAGTCTCTCCCCGTCTGCTGGGAATCCAGAGTTAAAGGCTGAATCCCACCGTCTCACGACTGACACTTTTAAAACCTGCTGGGAACTGGTAGTTCGACAGTTTCACACGCGAAAACAAAGAGTACAAAGTATCACACGGTTTAAGACACTAGCCTGTGATATTAGACACATAAACACAAAGAGTATACATTTTTACAGTGGTGGAGGAAGTACTCACATATTGTACTTCAGTAAAAGTAGTAATACCACAGTGTAAAAACTCTGGTAAAAATACAAAAGTATCCAAATATACTTAAAGGAAAAAAAGTAGAAGTTCTCATTCTGCACACGGCCCATTTCAGAATCACATATATTATAATATAATAATAATAATAAAATAATAATAATAATAATAATACAATAAAAAAATGTAAAGAAATTAATTAAAAAATAAAATGTTAAATCAAAAATGTAAAAAAATAAATAAATAAAAAATAAATAATAATAATAAAATAAAAACAATAAATAAACAAATTAAAATTAAAATACATTTTAAATTTTTTTAATAAAAAGTAAAAAAATATATATATAAAAAATGTAATTAAATAAAAAAATATATATATATCAAATAAAAAAACATATATAAATAAAAAATAAAAAGATTTTAAAAATGTTGCATAATTTGTTAGTTGATTTATATTTATATTATAAATCTTAATCTGCAAAGTAGCTAGTAACGAAAAACTATTAGATAAAAGTACAATATTTGCTCCAAGTAAAAGTATAAAGTACTGAGTTACATTCCAACACGACATTTTTATTACATGTACCTTCACTTCACTCGCCAACATTTGTAATTATTTAAAGGTTTTAAACCGTCCGCCATTGGACAGTCTGAAGAGCCGCAATGCATTGTGGGGGGTGTTGAGTATGTCTACGTCTCATACTCAGAAACTGATGTTAATCTCGTATACTAGTATACATCAGGCCATTTCTATCCTACACAAAATACACATACTATGCAGTGTGTGTATAACATGTGATTTCAAACACAGCCCTCGACTGCATCTTCTGTCTGCGATGAGATCAAAATCCGGAAAACACCCAAAGCTTCCAGAAGCAGGAAGATGTCAATCATCTCTTGTGCAGCTTATTTAAAATCTTACACCAATCAAGTCAATTAATTTCTTTTCTGCACAATATTCTGCTGAGACTTCCCTTTCATTTGTTGGGTTAGTTTGTTTTTACTGAGAGCTTTTCCAGTGCTGCTGTTGACAGGATTTCACTCAGATTCAACGCAGAACAACATACAGAGCTTATTTTTAAAAAACAAAAAAAATGTTTTATTGTGTCTGTTACACACTGTTGGTGCTGGCTGGTGAGACTTTTTTTTATTTAGAGGAGGGCTGAGGGGAGAGATGAAACAATAGCATCTTCATCTGTAAGTAGAACACATGCAACGCTGGTGCACGACACACACACACACACACACACACACACACACACACACACACACACACACACACACACACACTGTTTAATCAGTATGTTAATGTAGGCAGGCTGCACCCCTACAGGCAGCATGTGCCATTTTCCATACATTCACTACACACACACACACACACACACACACTGCAGCCTGCATATAACACCCTGACCAGGTACATGCCGCTCTTTAGTATGACAGCGTTAAGCGCAACAGTGTCATCATATTTTCTTTCTTTATGTTTGGACTGTGCAGTGTGCCCGTGTGTATGGATTAGTATGCATTTTTTTTTTTTTTTTTTTTTTTTTACGTGCCTGCATGTGAACATGTATGTGTGTGAGTGTGTGTGTGTGTGTGCCAGAGGGAGGGGTGCAGTGTTTGATATGAGACGGCCCCCTGCGGAGTTCTTCTCTCATCTCCTGCTACGTATAATTTCACATCCTGCTAATGATATGAAATACTGTATGTGGTGACGGCTTTAGTGCAGAGTGTTTCATTGATCCTGTTCACTTGAAAAGAGCAGCAGCAGATTCACGGGCTGGAGCTAACAATAAAAAAAAGAAATAAATAAATAGGAATAACAGATGTTTGTTGGGATAATGTGCCACAGCGGCAGCTTTATTATTTCATCTCCTAAGTAACTGTCGTGGCCTGCAGAACAGTAACGAGCGGCGGCGAGCGTGCAAGAGAAATCCATCAAGTTGTGATGGAGTGAAGAAAGAAGAAAAGAGTCAAAGCAATTCAGTTCACAGTCTGTAATCCTCAGATACTACGAACTTTATGGCCCTGCAGTTACCAAATCATAAATATTAACAGACACACATCAGTTGATCTCAGGTGGCGTGATCTGAAATTAGCTGCTTGTGAAAGAAAATCTATAGAATCGTGTGTCATGGCGGCGTGACGGATAATTATCGTGGGTTTTTTTATGATAGATTTGCCTTCTGTATCATGTATGATGTTATAGACATCCTAAAAGCTGTGTGATCTTCAAGCACATGGTGGAGTCCTGCAAAGAAACCAAAATGTTGAGTGAGGGGTGGGACATGAGCCTGGATTTATAAGACAATAGGCCCCTGGAGACAGACATGGAAAGGTCCCCACAACGCCTCCTACATAAGAACATGAACCGCAGATTTAAGGAGACGTCTCTTTCTGGTCTTTCTGTCTCTTTTCGGTTATTTGTTGGTCCTTTTGCATGTCTTTGGAGACGTTTTTGTGGTGGTTTTGAATCTCTTTGTGGTCCTTTTGTGTCTCGTTCTGCTCTGTGACAAAAATCCTCATCATCCTCACTGTATCACGTCCAAACTCGTCCAAAAAAGTTTGAAATCCCAACTTTGCCTGAAGACTAAACACGTCGTCGCCTGAAAGCTGCACACACATGTATTGTTCTTGGTCATAACGCGGTTTTTAAACAAATCTGGCAGCTCGACACTTGAAGGTCGACACGTCAGCGCCTCACTTTGTGAATCACCTCCGTCCTTGACGAAGAGTTGCAGGAATCTTTTTTGCCTTACTTGTCCAAGACTGTGAACTCGCACACACTGTATGAGTAAGCAAATACAAAATGTTAAATGTTCCCTAATTGAGCCACAGCACAAAGTGGAACACAGATCGCCTGCACAGAAAACAAATGGAAAGTATCGGTTTTTCCATAGTTGACAAGATGGACACAGAGGCCTGTGGAAAAAGTAAAGCTCTTTACACACAGTAAATAAACACACTTCAACTGATTGGGGGGAAAGTTAAAAGGTCTGATTCCCTTTAAGGCCAGACTATGTAACTATTGAAGAAAGGAAACTACTAAATCTTCCTCTTTTTGGGTTTTTACGGCCGCAGCATTATCAAAACATCCTTCTCAGGAAGTGCGATTGTGCTTTGGACGTGACTCCTCACTTGAATTGTACAGCATTAGATTTGTCTACTGAAGTTTACTCATGTTCTATGTGTTGCTTAACCAACTTTCTCCTTCTCCCTCACGTCTTTCCTTGACCTTGTGAGGTTTTTTTCCATTGAGCTCCAGGAAGAGCCGACATGAACTGAGGACAGGAGGCAAAACATTTGGCCCAAAAGTCTCCAGCAAACATGACTCATTGTAGAAAGAAAGCTTAAAGCGAAAAAGCGATGACCTATTTGTCAAAGAAGACTGCAGAAGCAGCTAGACCCAGTAACAAATCACTCTTCGTAACACAAAATTCACCTTTTCTTCCCCCTCCTCTTCTGTCAGGAGACTTGCTTTTTGAGTGCTAGTCTCCTCTAAAAATGTTTTCCTGCACTCTCAACTCTTCCCTGGGGTCATGAGAGGAAAACTACTTATTCTTGTAAATGAATGATCTCAGTTTGAATCTTCGCCTGCTCGTTTCATGTTGATTATTCTGACAAAAGGCAAGTGTACGACCAACTCAGCAGATCGCACAGAACGAGGATTATTAAGTATGTCGGGGTGGGAGAGGCTTGTGTTTGTCTGCTGCAGTAAAAAGATGATGCACACTGACTTTCACATATGATTTCACCGATGAAATGCTGCGCTTTATTCTCTGCACTTAAGTCTGCTTATTCCTGCCGTCGCTCTCTCGCACAGACACACGGGGACGTTCATATTTCATCTCGGCGATGACTGACGCCACGCAATGCACTCTCTCCTTTATCCCTTTCACCGCGGCACTTAAGGCGGCTTTTATGTATCGTTTCACGCACAAATACACCCGCGGAGATGCACATTTAGACACAAAACACAAACCATATACAGAACCTGTGTTGACCTCACTGCTTGTCTTTGTGTTTCACGGTCATGAGCACTCACAATAGCAGAGCAGCAGATTGTATACAGTAAGAGAGTGTGTGTGTGTGTGTGTGTGTGTGTGTGTGTGTGTGTGTGTGTGTG
>CALSCE010009108.1:0-10858 GCA_943593645.1 Bovichtus variegatus
GTGTGTGTGTGTGTGTGTGTGTGTGTGTGTGTGTGTGTGTGTGTGTGCAAAGCGGGTAATTACCGACGCCTGCGCTTCCTAAAGGTCGCTGGGTGCCCGAGGTGACACGGAGGGCAAGGCACAGCGATCGATCACTCACTGCCCCATGGACACGCGGCTCTTCTCCGCTCATCTGTCACTGTCCCTCATCTTACACACACACACACACACATTCAGGCATACAGAGGAACACAAAAATGTGTACAATGTTCACACACTCGCACACAGACTTCTTCCATCTCATCCGTCTCCGTCTGTGTCTGGCTCGTCACTTGCGCTCTTTCCCTGTCGCTGGATGTCCGATGTAAAAGTCGTCAGATTGCTTTCATTTGTTAATCAGGAACATTTTAGAGGAGTTCCACTGCAACCTCCAAGTAGGTGCAGAAACACTTTTGCAGCAGAGTTATTACGAGTCAAACCCAGATCATAACCTTCCAATGCTCAGGTAGTTGCATGCGAGTAGAAAACAAGTGCTCTCCTGCAGCAGGCGAGTTGGCTCACGTTCACTGTGTGTTGGGCCTGAAGCAGCTCAGTGCTGTGTCTCATGGTGGATTTCTACCCCCATCTACTGGTCATCTTAGGAGGGGACAAACCGCCTTGTTTTGTTAAGAGGTGCATTTATTCTTTTAATGAGAGGCATTGTTGTTTAGTAATATTGTTATTTATTAGTGGTTATTCTGCTTACATGCAGCTTTCCTGTCTCATTAACACATCCGTAGACAAACGCGACAAATCCATTGTGCCGAAAACGACTCTGCAAGCCGGACTTGTAGCTGATTCTTTTCCTTAGTTTCATATCGACTTTCAGCAACTTAGCCAAGTCATCAGCATACATATAACTTTTTTTTTTTTTTTTTAGTGCGAACGCAGAAGGCCAGTTCTCAAGCATTTCCTCATACCAGTTTGTTCATCGGCTGTCCAAGCTGTACGCGCTCTCATATGTGTGTGTGAGTGTGTCTGTCCACGGCCGTGTGTGTTGCACTGTGGTGTTTGTGAGTGCGCGATCAGTACAAGCCCGCCTCTATGATTAGCTGCGACCTTTCGCCCCCTCTCCTCTCCCACCCCCACCCCTCCCTTCCGCAGAGGAAGCCTGCTATCCAGTCAGGCGCGGAGATCAAGAGCCTAGGGGTGTGGCCAGGGCCCCGGCCACTGGCCAATGAGGTCAGAGAGAGGCAGCCTAAGTCCCTCCCCCTCGGCCTGTACTGCCTGTACAGGGGCCTTGTGATTGGTGGCTACGGCAGCGGCATAAAGAGGCTCCTCCCACAGCCCTTACGGAGGGTAAGGCACTCCCTCCCTCCTCCGCTCCCCCCTCCCACCCCCTCCCTCATCTTTCCGTTCTTTTCGAGAGGAAAAGAAAAGAGGGCCCATCAGATTGGGTTCATTCATCCCTCATCTTCTCCTCCCTCTGCCTGCTACCCTCCGTCTCTGCTCGTTGCCTGCCCGATATCGTATCAGTGTGTGTGTGTGTGTGTGTGTGTGTGTGCGTGTGTGTGTGCGTGTGTGTGACCTGCAGGTTGCCGGTTCAGTTACCCCCCATGCTGCCTTGCTCAGTGGTTCTGTGGCTGCTGGCTGTGTCGTTCCATGGTTAGTGGTTTGGTGCTGTCGGTCAGGGAATGTCCAGTGTTGTTTTGGTTGTTGTTACCCGGCATGTGTGTGTCCTTTGAATTTGGTGTAACGTCATCTCCCGCCACCCCCCTCTCTCTGTTCCTAGGACTCCTACACAATGCCGCTCACCTCCATCCAGTGCTGGCACGTCCATTGTGAAGAATGCTGGCTCAGGACTCTGGTACGCTCAAAGAAACTCACACACTTGTTCACACTCACACACTCCTCCGTGCTGCAGGGCAGCGCCTCATAACGTGCACTTATTGCAGCCTCATTTCATAGTCAGTGAGTTTCTCTCTGTAGCTGTGCCCCATAGGGAGGAACTAAAATGGAATATTCCTCAAATTACCTGTTCTCTCGCACACGCACACACACACACACACACGCACACACACACACACACACACACACACACACACACACACACACAATCCAGGCAATGCAAACACTTCCTGTTCTCAGTAGGGCAAAAGCTTACATGTAATGGTCCCCAAAAGGCTTGTTAAATGTTAAAATAAAGTGGTCAACTTGAACCTCCAATGAGTTCCACACACCTCGGGTCTGCGCGCGCACACACACACACACTCACACACACACACACTCACACAGGCAGTGGTTTGCTGGTTATTAGTTAGTCTAATATATTCAGTAGTGTGTAATTAGCTGGTGCTAATGTGGTAAATGGAGCGCAGTGTGTCTACTGCCGGGAGGATAAACAGTCTCCTCATTGGCTTTCTTTCATTTCTTTGCTGCTCTCTCCTCTTCGCTCCACACGTCCTTCATCGTTGTCTTTTTTCTCTCTCCTCTCACTCTGCTCTTTTTTCCCTCTTCTATTACCTTTCCTCTCTCTCAGGCCTCTTCCTTCTCACCTCAGTGGCTCTATGTAATGAACACCATCAATTATCAGTTGTGACATGTCAACAATTACTAACAAGCAGTTCCCATTGATATTATACTAGTTCTAAATACACCCTTAGCGTAAATACAGGACCAAACACATCGAGAGAGGGGCAGAAACCAAAATACTTTTTCATTTTAAACTAATGAAAGTCTGACAGCGTAGAGCTGAGCCTGACGGAGGTTAAAACCTGCCCCACTAGTGGCGAGGATCCTCCATTTTCAGCCATCCAACAAAGTTTATTTTCTGCTGTTCAAAATAGTAAGTATTGCAGCTTCACAGCCGTGTGTGTGGCTATTGATTACTATTCTACGGTGTTTTTTCTGGGAAAATTATGGCTTTTTTTTTCTCGTAATAGTTTTCTTTTGTGTTTTCTCGTAAATATGCCACTTAAATCTTAGAAAGTTCTCTGAATAGTACCTCCCACCCCCCCCTCGGGTACATAATTATAATTTTTTTTACCTCCAATGGCCCTAATGCGCTGTCATACATTTCAAATGCCACATACCTGATTGCTGATTTGTTTTACAGTGAAAGTAAAATAAGACGAGAAAGCACATGGCCCTCACGATGTGCCGCCTCTATTCAGGTTTAATTGGGCATTTAGATATGCTAATGATTGTCTGGAACATGCATCCAATATAAGATCAATACTGAGTCATGAAGAACCTCATGTGGGTGCAACAACACGGTCTGCATGTTTTATAAATTACTTGTAGAGCTCTAATTTTCTTTTATGACATTTTTTAAGGGAGGCCGTAAGAAAACATTCTTGAATGAGGCCCATTGTTTCCATTTGTGTGTGTGTGTGTGTACTGTGTGTGTACTGTGTGTGTGTGCGCTGGCACGTGTGCACGCTGCCGTCGCAGGTCTAATGTATGGGGCATTAAACTCATAGCCTGGAGACGGCTATAACAGCGGGAGGGCCAGGCTGATCAAAGCAAATGCCTGGGAATCTAAACGTCAGCCCAGCCCCTTTTACCGCTTTAATGAGCAAGGCAGCTGGAGCGCAGCGTGACGGGCACACACCCACACACACTTGCACACTGAACGGGAGTACACAGCTTCGACAGGCGTGCAAACAAACAAAGAGGTCTAGAAAAGTCTCAACCCATACCCAGAGCTCCAGAAACCTCCGACTTTTCTACACTTCCATCTCTCCTCTCTTCTTCTCTCCTTCTTCGCCTCCGCACTTTTCCTTCCTCTTCTCGGTTTCTCTCTTGAGACATGAAGAGACTTACGTCGAGTGCTCTGGAGCCACAAATCCTCTTAGCGGGAGCGTGTGAGATCTGTCAGACTCCTGCACCACCTCAGTCCTCTCGAGTGTGTATGCGTTCGCCCTTCAGACTACCTTTCAGCCCGTGCACACACTCCAACAGACTTTATTCAGTGGCTTACAGGAAGAGAAACCTATAAACCTTTTGAGGTCAGATGAACCTGTACATTTGTACTGACCAGCGAGGATTTAGAAGGCACTCCGTTATGAGATCTCTGCATTCTGTTGCACTTGTGTAAAATGTCACACATTCACTCTTGTGTTTAACACATTTCCTACACACATTACAGTGGACTGATGGAAGTCTCCACATGCCAAAGAGATACTTTTAGGGTGCTTCTGTAGCCCAAATATGTCCTAACAGGGTCCGACTTCTGTTAGAATTCATAACATAAAAGAAGCAACCATTGCTGCTTCCTCTCCTAGTTAACTCCAGATGTACCTCTCGACTTCCTTTTTTTATTGACATAATCTCTATTTTAACATTTATATTTATTCATACATCTGTAACCAATGCAAACAACGGCACAGTGAAAAGTGCAGGAATGTGCCCGCAGCCAGCAGTTACCACCCGGCACAAGAGAGGAACAAGCTGACTGGTTCCAAAGAGGCAGCGGGGAAGAGAAGTGGAGGACAGTGGTGGAGACCACCCAGTCACAATGTGTTGCACATTATCACCTGCTGCTTTACTGCAGATGGCACACTATCAAAGCAGGGCTGAGGGGAGGATGCTAACACGGGGGTTTACATTCACGCACAGGGAGGAGGGAGCAGTGGTAGTTATGTGAAACTCACCTGTCGAGCTCTGTTAAACTGATGCAGCCCCGTGATCTTGGTTCAAAGCGTCTTCTTCTACGTCACCAATAATGATTCTTTTTCCAGTTAAGGTTGTAATATATAGACCTTGAAAGATGGCCCTCACACATTCTGAGAACTTTGTTTTTATTTCATATATTCAGAAAGTATAATCCCGACTGAATGCATTGACCTACATGTCACCTTTTTGTTCTGACCTTTACGTTTCCTAACTGTCGTCTCTCCATCCATCACAGGGCAACAAGAAGCTGTGCCCGCAGTGCAACACCATCACCTCGCCCGGAGACCTGAGGCGCGTCTACTTGTAAGGAGCACACCCCCATCCCCCACCCCCGCCTCTTCGTCGTTCCGATCCATTCCTCCTCTCATCTTGGACTTCATCGCCCCCCTCCCCGTCGACCGTCATGTGTTTATCCCTCTCTCGTGGCCTGGGTCTGTAGCTCCACACCCTCCAAGAGCGAACAGAGACGAGACGGCTGTCTTTGAGACTCCACTGGCTCTTTGCAGGAGGTTAAAACTGGATTATAGTGAAAGACTGAGCAGTGTCACGGACTCTGGCTGGCTGCCTGGTCACCTACAAATAAAAAAAAAAAATAAAAAAATGACAAGACTGAGACCTGCGATGGTCGACAGGCTTGTTCGCTCCGCCTCACTGACATGACTCCTGTACATGTGACGTGGGCTGTCATCCACTGAAGGACTTTTAGTCAGTGGAGAACAACACCCAGCTGAACCCTGCTGAGACGTAGCTCCATGCTG
This sequence comes from Bovichtus variegatus, assembly GCA_943593645.1. Lineage (NCBI taxonomy): Eukaryota > Metazoa > Chordata > Actinopteri > Perciformes > Bovichtidae > Bovichtus > Bovichtus variegatus. Next base: position 5,394 of record CALSCE010009108.1, read on the forward strand.
CTGGAGCTGGACCTGGAAGGAATTTCTTAATACAGAATATAAAGACTTCTCCCCCCCACCCCCCCTCTCCCTCTAGCTCTTCTTTGACATTACGATGGTGCTGGACAACAGGCTCTACCCTGAAGACTCGACAGAAAGCTTCTTTTTCCTTTTTTTGTTCCCTAACCCCAGAGAGAAAAATCATTTCTTCATGCCCCTGTTGCTTAAGAGAATAAAAAAAAAAAAAAAAAAAAAAGGGCCTGTCCACTAAAACTGAGCTTTCAACCAAACTGAGAATAACCTCACAACCTTGAAAAGGAGTTTGACTCCTCCTCCCCCTCTTCTTCTTCTTCTTCTGCTTCTTCTTCTTCTTCTCTCCGGCCCTTCCCCCCCCCCCCCCCTCTCTCCTTTTGTGGTGTTCTAGTGAAGTAAAACCAAAATTTCTCCCCCCCTCCAAGATGCAGTGCAAGCACATGTAATATAGTTCTATGTATGTTTACAATGTTGGGTGTAAATGACATAGAGTTCACACACACACACACACACACACATGCACACACGTTACCATCAGCAGACACACACAGAAGTATATAATATCAAAGTCCTGTTGTAAGTTGGAAGGGTCTGGGAATGATGTTTGGGGGGAAAAAATGGCTGGAATAAAAGAAGCCTTCTGTATTTTTAAAAAAAAAAAAAAGATCATTTGAAGATCCGTTATTTCACTGTACAGGAATGAAAAAATTTAGGTAATAATAAACTACACAAGACTAGATGGTCGAGACTTAGGCTGTGTAATTTTTTCTGCAGTGCCCTAAACTGTAGAACATGAAGCAAGGAAAGATCTTTTGTTAGTTTTATCAAATGAAGAGATTCCTATTGCCCAAGATTTACTGCGAACAAGCAGAACGATGGAACTGCTCTCCTGTTGCAATGATGTCCAACTGAGCCTCTTCTTTTAACCTCCATTCCTGCTTCCTCTCAGTCGGAGTAACATCATGCTCAGATCATAGTCTAGAAATGTTTTTGTTTTACCCGTACATGTCTCAAAAGAAAGCTTTTTCCATTGTTCTCATACTGCTACGCTGCAAAAAGGTCCCATAATGGCAACCCCGAAGGGCAGGTTCTTTCTAGCTATAACGGATGAGGGAAGTCACTGGAAAAGAAGGATGGCCAAGGCTGAACTGGCAACTTCCAGAACCCGCAGCATCCTCCTCCCCCCACCCCCCCCCACCCCATTTCCCTTTACGGCAGCAGCAGCAACCAAGGTGGTGGTGTGCTTTGTGTTTGTAAAACTATGTATTCTGTGACGTCTGTATTGTTGTAAGAAATGCTGAAAAAAAATGAAAAAATAAAACTTCTCAAATACCACGAGTGGTCTTGTTCACACAAACTGGGTGGTCAAATAATATGTTACAGATTTCACTGAAATAAAGATGAGGAAGATGGCCTTAATGCAGAAGACACTTATTCTGTTTATGTGCGTTTTTAATGGACTGAGTCATCAACTCGTGTATTTTGTGTTTGAAGTAGTTTATACATTTCCCACAGTTTAAACACTTTGTTTTCAGAGATGAATGGAGTCGGCTCCTTTTATAACAAGACAATATAATTCTGGGGAAAAGAAAGTCTGAGTGGATCAGCTCTGATAAATGTGTTCTTCTCTACTGATGAACCTTTATTTTCTTTTCGCTCTATTCACTTTGGTTTTTAGCTCATGTAGTTGCACATCCTGGTAGTTCAGTGTAATTCCACCTGCTCCAAATAAATAGGGGGCAGCATCTCACCTGTAAACTGGGTCCATGCAATCTGATGTTTATATTTTAGCTGTAGTAGTTTGGCATATTTATTGTATTCAAATGTATTCTTTGTATTGTGTACTGCAGTTACTCCTGTGTAATGTCAGTCAGTCAGTGGGGAAGAATACCGAAATTCAGCCAAACTGCGGGACACTGATGTTAACGGGGCTGTAGTCTGTGTAACTTTACGTTAGTTTGTTTATTGGACTAAATCCAAAGTGGCAGAAGCTAGAAAACGACCTGTATATTCGTCTTGTCTTCCCGGTGGCGGCGCAGCCAGGAGAGCCTGCCGGGGGAGGAGAGAGGGGGGAGGAGAGAGGTCGGCAGAGCCGGCAGCCTCCTCCGTCAGACGGAGCCCCAGCCCTGCAGTCACACGGGCTGCTGGAGTTTGTAGTTCCCCGGGGCTGTGGCTGAACTCCAGCTAGATGCTAACTGAAGCTAGTGGTGCGCTTGGTTTTCTGCTACTTTGAATGTATTCCAATAAACAAAGTATAAAACACACAGAACATGGATGTAATACTTACAAGGAGTCAGGCAGCTGGACTTCTTCTCCCTCTGCACTGAGGCAGACTGCTGCTACACTGACTCACTATCACCTCTAGAGGAACACAGTGGTATTACAGCCTGGACGCAGCAGATATCTCTGCAACACACAGACGTCTTTGACTTAAAGTCAACACTGTCACCTCTTCACATGCAACTTAATGCTTTAACTTTAAATTCTGCTGTATCTTACACATTGAACCTTTAATCACTGGGCAGGAAATGAGGAAGTGATGCTGCGCTATTGCATTCACATTGTGATTCTCCCGTTGCTCCCGACTGTTCGTTGATTCAAACTTGTGCCAAAGATGACAAATTGCACAAGAGGATTGTGTCGGTACTACAGTACGTAAAAGGGATTAAGGCCACGTGAACATTTTATTTAAATTCTGACCACATGTGAAAGATTTGAGTTCTGACCTTAATCTCCAAATTCTGTCTTTATTCTCAGAATTCTCATTTATATACTTGAATCAAAACTCAAATACATTTTTCACATGTTGTCCTAATCCTCATCCGTACGAAACCGTAATATTACGAGACTACGTCCATACTTTTATGATAATAAAGTCATAGTATTTCAAGAAAATAAAAAATCAAGCAGGTGTGACTCATGTAATGCACTTTCCCAGATAAAGTTGTATTTTATTAAAATACCTAATTATTCTATAGCACAAGAGAACTGGTAGTTCTGTGGTCATATAATGAAACTCTCATGTATTGTTTGCTGTGTGCATGTGTAAATGTGGAGGTCAATAGGGGCTCAAAAGCACATTTTTGCCCGAAGGTCCACAAACTAACCAATGAGTGTGTTGCTTTACCTTACCACATACAATTGTGACACCAAAATAATATTGTAGTACATTCATGACACAATACAGAATTATTTTCATAGTAATTTGTTGAGTGTAAATCTATCCACGTAGAATATCTTCAGACAGGCTGGCTGAGACACAAGGTGAAATTTTCCACGAGGTGAAATAACCACATGTATATGTGTTAGATCATCATGTCAGAGTGAGGCATGAAGACAAGTGTTGTCAGATGCTAATAAAGTTTTATTTCGAGCGAGGAAACCACAGCAGGAGGCGAGTCTTGCTTGAAACCCAACTGGTTACACTGATCCCAAAACCACAATGTCTCAGAGCGCATTCCTGCCAGAGCCAGTGTGAGTGAATCCATCCGAACCACCATAAACCTATAGCGTGAATGTAAAGATGTAAAACTGTTAGGTAGCTTTCATTAAGTACGTGCAGTCTCCAAGCCATGGATGAATTACGGACCGGGCCTACACAGACCCAGGGTCCTACACAGACCCAGGGTCCTACACAGGTCAAGGGGCCCAAAGTGGCCTTCACCTTCAATAAGTCAGTCAAAGAGACACATACCATCCAGGAAAAGTCTCAAAATGACCACAAAGAAACATAAAATGACTACAAAGAGACACAAAAAGACTACAAAAATACCAAAACAATTCCAAAAAGACATGCGAAACAGCTGCAAAGAGACACAAAGAGACTCACAATGACTAGGGAAAGAGACATAACAACCACAAAGAGACAAAGGAACTACAAAGAGACTCAAAATGACTACAAAGCGACACAAAACAGCTACAAAGAGACTCGATACGACTACAAAAGGGGTCAACACAAAAAATAACTACAGAAAGACCAAAACAATTGCAAGGTGACACAAAAATATGTTCTTCGAATATTGATATTTTAAGACCATTTGGGGAGAACACGTGCGAGGACACTAAACAAAACCTGACACATAACGACATTTTCATTGTGTCGCCCTGTTGATCTAGGAGTAATAACACAGATAAGTACTACTGTCAGCTGATGTAGGGTCGGTAAGTTCCCATTTCTCTGGTTATGAAGCAGATCCATCCAGAAGCCAGCATTGCCATCTAGAGGACTTTCACACACAGCCACTGCTCTTTCCATAAAAGTCCACATAATCCCACTACTGCTATCAGGCAGCTGTCGCCAGATGGTGCCAGCATGCTCGGGGAGAAAAGGAGTGTATGTGCGCCTGCCTGCCTGCCTGCGTACCCTTGTTAAACAGTGTTATAGGAACCAACCCTGCCAAACATCAGAGCTCATTTAGCAGCCGCCAGTAACAAGAATTACAACAGTATGATCTCTTTCACCACGCTCAGATCTGCGTCCAAGCCTTCTTACCCCAGACCGACCAAGGTGAGGCCTTATTAGACCCAGCCCTGCGCTCCTGTAAGTGCTGTCAGATGCTAATAAAGTTCCAAACTAACCCTTCAATAAAACACCAAAGTCACACAATAACACAAACAAACTAACCGATCGAGGCAGCGGTAGACCAGCTACGGCCGTAATATGCGAGGTAAAATGACTGTTTTTGTCAGAGCAGTCTGGTGGCTTTAAAGAGAGCATAGATGACGGATTCAGTCCTGTGTTGGAAAGAGCTGTAATATTCTAAATATAGCTAACACTGATAAACTGAGAATGATTTTTGTTTTAGGTGACTGACGTTAGTTTTGCTGCTGACCCCCATCCACAGCTGTACATTGCTTTGCTTCTATCTATCTCTGCATACATGTGGCGCGACACCATCTACTGTACACATCTACACATCTGTATATCTACTGCGTGTATCTACACATCTGTATATCTACTGTATGTATCTACACATCTGTATATCTACTGTACACATCTATAAATCTGTATATTTACTGTATGTATCTACACATCTGTATATCTACTGCGTGTATCTACACATCTGTATATCTACTGTACACATCTACACATCTGTATATCTACTGTGTGTATCTACACATCTGTATATCTACTGTACACATCTACACATCTGTATATCTACTGTGTGTATCTACACATCTGTATATCTACTGTACACATCTACACATCTGTATATCTACTGTACACATCTACACATCTGTATATCTACTGTACACATCTACACATCTGTATATCTACTGTATGTATCTATATATCTGTATATCTACTGTGTGTATCTACACATCTGTATATCTACTGGGTGTATCTTCACATCTGTATATCTACTGTGTGTATCTACACATCTGTATATCTACTGTGTGTATCTTCACATCTGTATATCTACTGTACACATCTACACATCTGTATATCTACT
>CALSCE010009109.1:3463-16901 GCA_943593645.1 Bovichtus variegatus
TGTGTGTGTGTGTGTGTGTGTGTGTGTGTGTGTGTGTGTGTGTGTGTTTCCATGTGTGCCTTCGCTGTCTCTCCGCTCGTCACAAACATTACTGTACTGGATGCATTTCCTGAGTTGTCAGATCCCAGCGTGCGTCCTCGTCCTCCCTCCGTCTCCTCTGGCCTCACGCAGAGAGGAAGGAAAATAAAAGCTCGTCACCAAACGCCGCCGCGCTTGAAACGCAGCGGAGGCAGAATCAAAGATTGCGATGTCGTCGCCTGATCTTTTCACCGCCCGCTGTTTCCCGGCAGCGCCGCGGCACAGTCGGAGCGGCGGGGACTGAAAACTGCAAAACTGTCAAACTTTTAGAATTCAATCTTTACGAGAACGACCTTAAAGGAAGATGGGATCAGATTCTCTCCGCATGTGTTGCTGCTAAATGGAAAACTTAACATCTTGGCAGTTTGTTTGCTACTGTATGCTATATTGTCTTTCCTGCAGTCTAAAAATAGCGTTAACTAAAAATAACCTGCATTAACTATTATCACCTCACAGTTGAACCCCGTGTTATACTTGTGCTTCTTCTTCTCCTCTTGTTCCTTCTTCCTCTACACTTCCTCCTCTTCTCCCTCCTATCTTCTTGTCCTCATCCTCTCCTCTGCTTCCCCCTCTCTTTTTGTTTCATTATGTTCTCCCTCCTCTTCGTCACCCTCCATCTCCTCCTCTTCGCCTCCTCTTCCTTTGCGTCTCCTTAAACTCCAGCTGAAAACATTTGTCTTCCTCGTCCTTCCTTTTCTTTCTTTCCTCCTCCTGCCCTTCTTTCTCCCTCTTCTGTTTTCCTTTCCCCCTTCTTCTTCCCCCTCTCTCCCCCCCTCCCCCCCCCTCTCCTTTTAAACCCCCCCCCCCCCCTCTCCGGTCTCTCAGCGCTCTCAGGGTTCAGCGGGTTAAGTCAGGGATTTGCTTTTGTTGATCTCGGGGGCTTAGGCTGATTAGTGCAAAGCATGTTTTTAGATAGATGGATGTGTGCAGATAAGGAGGACACACACACACACACACACACACGCACACACACACACACACACACATGCGCACACACACACACACACACACAGTGCTGAAGAAATGTAACAAACACTGGAGTCATATGGACGCAACCTGCATTCTCCGGTTCTGTGTGTGTGTGTCTGAGCATGCACACATTTACAGTATTTTATGTGTGTGTCAGTGTGTGTTAAGGCCAGGACGAGATGATGGTCCCGGCCCACACACACACACACACACACACACTAGCAAATAGAAACTGATGGACAACACAGATGAATCACATAAAAAGACACAAAGGATGAGGGAAACACTGAAGCCCACTCTCTTCTTCTCTTATTTATTTTCGCGTCTTCTGAGCGGTTTCTCCTAAAGTCTGAAGGTCGGGCGCGATCGACGTGTTTGGTTAGTTTGCTTTGGTCCGATCCGGAGTGGAAAAGTTGACTTTGTCCCGTTTGGTTCCTTTTGGGTTCACACCAGACAATTACGAGCCATCCAGGCCTTGTAAACAAAAGTCACACGGACTTGCGAGCGGCTCATTTATTGGACAGAGTTCTGGTCGCCCTGCCAGGTCAGAGAGGGTTTAACTCCAGTTACGCCAACCTCAGCATATATCGCACTAATTAACCTTTGAAAATCACTTACCAACTCATTAAAAACGTCTGAATTTGAGCGTCGGTCCAGACTTTAACTCCAGAATCCTGTTAGTTCTGCTCTGCTTTCCAAACACGAGCTTCTCGCTCGCTATCAGATGTCAGCGTTTGTCTCTTTGCACCCGTAAACTGCTGCGTTGCGAGCTGTTCCCTGCAGAGCTTAGATCACGTAGTCGCTCCGAAGAAACCACGTTTTTTGCATTCTGCTTGGACGTAGCGTCAAGGCGGAGGTGGTTTTGTTCACACACATTGACTGTAAAGTCTGAAAGCTTCTGAGGATGATGCTCCATGATCACATTTCATTGCTCCAGGTTGACTTATGTTCGTTTCAGAATGTAGACACTGTTTACAGGTGCACGCTGTGTCTGTGGGAAGCGTTTCAGATCTCCTGCTTTCACTTTACCACCGGTATTATTTCAGGGAGCTGTTCACAGTCAGAGAGTTTGAGTAAAGACTGAATGTTGTCCTGAGGAAAAGGTGTCAGAGACGAGGCAAAACGAAATCCTTGCTTCCTTCTTCGTTACGTTAGATGATGCTGATTTTAGCGACTTGTGTATTACTGATCTTGAGACAGCGTTATATGTTTGAAAGAGCTTTAAATGCCCAGCTGATGTAAATCCATGAGCCTCGAAATGGAAAAACTTTATTTGACACGGGATCTTGATTCTTTTATTGCTTGTTCAAGACGCCGTCATACCGCCGAACATTTACTCAGCACTGTAACCGGATGTTAATGCAACGCACCTTCAGCTTTAGCTTCGCTGCCTTGACGTACGCTAACACTAACTCGTGCCTCAGCATGAACTCACACACAAAAATGCTGTTTCCTTCTCTTAGCTTTGACTTCCAGTTGCCTTTATGAAGCTTAAATCGCTTGTTTCTGTCTAAGTGAACATTCACCTGAGAATACTTCATTTAAAATATGCTTTTTTTTTTTTTAAACTGGCAGGTGGAAACACTTGACTTTAAAAGGTGTTACCTCCGGACATAATTTCACAAAATTTTGTCAAATTTGTCAAACTCTTGAGAAAGTGTCTGTTCCCTTTGACAAATAAAAAAAAAAAAAAAAAAATCGAAAAATGCTGTTTTATCTGTGCAAAAACGCACGTCGGCTAATCTTAAAGTTGCTTTTGAAGCCTTAAAGTTAAAGCATCTTAAAAGCAGAAACAAAGACAGATATAAGTACATCCTTCTGCCATAATACTACTAACACTGAGTATTAGTATTAGACTGGAAACACAGACGGCACCAGGACAAACTGTTGTTGTCTAAGCGGGTCAAACTGACAGTATCGGTGATGTTTTAATGTATTCTGGGAGAAACAGACTGAATGTATCCCAACATGACCTGTATGTGACTTCATATCTACACCAAGCAATACTGTGTGCACCGCATTAAGTCAGTATTATCAATAAAGATGCATTTCTGATCAGTGCCGTGTGTTTCTTCATTTCACGTATCTGCAATGTCGTACGGCTTCATCCTGTTTATTACCGGGGCCACTTACCAGCCATAAAAAATATGAGCATAGTGTCATTTTTACTTTTAGGGAACATTGCTTCCTAAACGGAAACTTTGTGTTGGCTCTGTCTACTTGAAGTGAACTTCCCGAAAAGTAGAAGACGGTCTGCACATCGTTTTGAACCTTCGCACTCCTCGGGATTGTTTTCCTTTTTCACACCAGCTGCGATGCCAAATCGGGCCAGAGGCGTAAAAGTGTGGGGACTTCCTCGGACCACACCCACCTTCGAACTACAGCTACACACCTGTAAAGTGCCGTGAAGCCGTATCGCCCGTACAGCGAGAGAGAGAGTGAGTGGGATTAACGTGGAAGTCTGCTCGTGTGTGTTTAGCTCGCTGACCTCGCTGCGAACCTGCAGCGTTGACAGAAGTTGGACTGAAAAGCCGCTTTGACCGATTCCTCTCTCGAGCTCCCACAACTCAACTAAATTATTACTTTGCTTTCCCACCTCTCCCTCGTTTCCTCCCTCCATCTGCTCCTTCCACTCGTCTCCGTCCCTCCTGATACCACATCACTCCCGTCCCGTAACCTCTCTCTCTCTCTCTCCTTTTCCTTTTCCTTGTACGTCTCACGTTCTCTCTTTCGCTCTCTTCCTCAGGGGTGTTGTTATGGTCAACGTAAACTGCAGGTGAACCTCTGACCACAGCGTGTGTGTGTGTGTGTGTGTGTGTGTGCGTGCAGTGTGGGTGGGCTGTGGCGGTGGTCTGTCTTCACTCCTCCATCTCTCCCCTCATTTTCTTCGACCTTCGCTGCCTTCCTCCTCCTCACCCTGTCCTGACCTCCCTCTCCTCCACTTGCCTCCATTTTTACACTTCCAGTATTTTCACTCCTTATCACTTCTGCGTTCATTCACTTTACTGAGTTTGTGTTCTTTGGCTGTGTTCACGCTGCAGCTGAAAGTGTCCCCAATGTATTTCCTTTCCTCCCTGTAAGATTGGATAGTTTCTAATCTGACGAGCTGCACTGAGACGTTCTACTTCCTTTAAATTTAATGCAGTTTGACTTTGATTTTGAAACGTGTTTATGTTGTGCGATGCATTTAAGAAGTCAAAATAAAATGACATGTCATAATTTGGTGTGATATTTCAGCATGTATGTGAAAGTTGATGAACTGGACTGCAGTATTGCAGTATTACTTTTTTAAAAAGATAAAAATAATGTCGGAAAATGAACAAAATGGAAGAGAAAATTGAACGGTGTTATACTGCAACTGTTTTGAGGAATCCATACTCTTATTACTTACTTTTATTTAGTTTTTTAATGACTTTCTCATTGAATTTTTTGGTCTGCTTTCGTGTTTTTGTTTGTTTTTTTGCAGCATTTAGCATTTTAATTGCCGCCTGTATGCTTCACTTTTTATTCCCTTCCTCCGAACTTCTTTTCTTCTTCTCTCTCCTCAGCCTGTTGCTATGTTAATCACACTCACTGATGAAATAAATGTGGTGTCTCTAAAAAAAAAAAAGGCTCTGTTTACAGCCAACCTGCATAGGTGCATTCTCCGACTGTGTGTGTGTGTGTGTGTGTGTTCAGGGCAGCTTTGAACACGGAGGGGTCAAAGTGCACCTCATTCACCAGGCGGGATGGAAAATGACCGGAGGGGAGCCTGGCAAACAGGATTCCAGTTGTTTCATTATCACCACACACACTCACACACACACACACACACACACTCGCACATGTAGCGGCGAGTACAACATCAAACACTTGCAGCAAGTAAAACCACAGTAGCCCCATCTGTACCTGGGAGTCTGTCCTCCACACTACCAAAGTTCAGACCGGTGATATCAGCTTACAAACTCTCACACACACACACACACTCACACACACTCACGCAGACTCACATGTGTACAGATGTGCGTTCACGGCGCAAATCCCAAGATGTCTGTCCGTGGGCGCTGATGTTCACTGTTTGGTTTACATGGTTCTTTGGATGAATTTTAGGAAAATAAATTGTAGTTGTGTGAAAGACCACACCACACTGTGAAAATACTACATTCACTACATTCAAAATCTTACTTAAAGAGTAACTTTGGCATTTTTTGACATATTTTCTCATGTTTTTGTGTCCAAGTGACTTATGGGGGACAACATTTTTTTTTAAATGTGTCCAGTATTGCAATGTTGGGTAGTTAAATCTACACAATGCATCATATTCTATAAGATCTTCACATGTTTGTCTCTTTGTCTCTGTCCTGTGTGAACCACGTGTCTCTAAAAAGTCAACTTTTCACGAGTTCCTCAGAAAAACAGCCTGTTTTCAGCTCTGTGACGATGCATTTTGCAGCTGATCCACGAGGCTTTTTAAAGACTTTATTTATCTGAAGAAGAAGGAGGAGAATTTTCTCAACACACGGAGGAACACTTCATTTTCCACAACACAAACCAGCAAATGTTTCACAAAAAAAAAAAAAAAAAAAAACTTGTTTTGAAATGAATGAAAAAGTTCTACAGGGCTTTTTAATTTGAAACAGACAGGAAGTGTTGAGTTTAAACATTTTACAGGAGCGGATCAGAAGAGAAGGAAGCTTCAAGTTCAAATATGACCAAATACACTTATTAAATATAAAGTATAAAGTATAAATAAACGCCTTCTACACTCTGCACTATTAGAGCATTTACAGTAATTTAATTCTACTTTCAGGATCTGCTATTTAATATTTTGTTTGCATGTGTAAGGTGCATGTGTTAGTACCTGTCTGTGCGTGTTCACTGTGCATCGATCTGCTGCTCATGCCTCGCGGCTCCGGGAGGGGGCGCGCGCGCTCTCCTCGCCCCTTCAATCAACACGCGCGAGAGAAGTCAGAGCTGCAGGTGCTGCTGCCGCCTCCTCCACCTCCACCTCCACCCGCACATGTTTCAGGTAATGGTTCATGTCTCGTGCTCAAAGCACCGTGAGCTCGCGGACACGTGTCATTGACAGTTGTTCTCACAGTAGTGATGTTTAAGGTGAAGTGAAGACACGTGTTTCCGGACTGTTTCTGGACAACAGTCGCATCTTGTACCTTTTTACTCGAGTACTGTGCACGTGCACCTTCCACGTGCTCGGACTTTACTCAGTGTTTGTATTTTAAGTATCTTTTTCCACCTACTCCACTACATTTCAGAAGCAAACATAACTTTTACTCCACTACATCTGACCGCTTTAGTTACTTTTCTCCTCTTTTGTTGAACTGCACAACTTTAAACTACAGTGGCTCTGTTGCTACTTAAGGACACTTTTGAGGTACTTGTACTTTTACTTGAGTATTTTCATTTTGTGCAATTACAGGATTACACAATTTCAGACATTTTCTGTCCAGTTAAACCCTGTATCTCCAGATGAGTGTGTGTGATGAACTGAAGGATGAAGAGAAGATTCTTCTTCTTCTTCTTCAGCTATATAAAGTCTTTAAAAAGCCTCGCGGATCAGCTGCAAAATGCATGGTCACAGAGCTGAAAACAGGCTGTTTTTCTGAGGAACTCGTGAAAAGTTGACTTTTTAGAGACACGTGGTTGTGACAGGACAGAGACAAAGAGACAAACATGTGATGATCTTATAGAATATGATGCATTGTGTAGATTAAACCACCAACAGGATGTAAAGGAGGTCAAAACATCTGCAGCAGGAATATTAATCCAGAAACATCAAAAAAACATTTTACTGCACCGTCAATACTTTTACTTTAAGTACTTTCAGTACATTTAGCTGATAACACTTGCATTTATTTAAGTAAGGTTTAAAACGCAGGACTTTTACTGCAATAAAGTAATAGAGTACTTCTTCCACCTCACAGTTCATATTATAGATAATTAAATGAATTCAGATAATAAGAAGATCTAGTCAGTCAGTGTGGGAAAAAATGTTTTTTGTTTAAAATGTAAAACTCATTAGAATACTCCCCGACACGTCTGGAAATAATCTACTTTTACGCAACGTAACTGACCGTATCTCTTGTGTGTGAGTGCTTCGCTGCGACGGTCGGCATCGGTGTGTCTTTGCAGTTGTTTGTTTTCTGTAGTCCATATACCACCAACATGCGGCCGTAAACTCATTTTACACGCCATGCTCCTCATTAGTGTTTGTGTTAACTAGCAGTGAGGAATGCAGTTTGAACAGCTCAGTGGAAAAAGCAGTATAATTTAACAAGATGTTAATCACCAAATTGTTGAGGTGTGTAGTCACTGCGTGGAGCTGCGTGCTGTGACGTCTCCCGGGGCTCAGGTAGGAGAGGGTGGTCTGCTTTACCTCCTCCGCGTTCATCTCCGACTTGTGATCTGAGCAGCCGGCGGGGCCTCGTAACGAAGAATCTGATGTTTGACGCTTATTTAAAGGGACAGTTCACATCAAAAATGCATGGGGTGAACTGTCCCTTTTTTTAAATTTAAGTTACACCTGTTGTTTCAGCAGCATCTTCACATTAAAGTAAACCATTTAAACTCTGTTTTGACTACACAGATGTCTAAAACGCGTGTTTCCCTCGCGCCCTTTGTCAGCGACTGACCACAGTTTGGACTCTCTCTGTTTTTAGAGTCAGAAGTCAACTCATTGGCTCAATGTCATGTGACACTTTTCCAGGAAGTTGCAGCATGTGTTTGTGCTCCCATCTGCAGGCACCCGCTGCATCATGTGCAGGTATGTTGTTGTTTCACACTAACATGCATTTGTAGATCACCTCTGGGGGAAATAATGAGCTCTGTGTCAATGTTGGACGCACGTTTTACTTCTACTTCATCTCTAATTCTTAGTTATTTGACCGAAAGCACCTGCTTGTCAAGTTAAACTTGTAATTATTGTCCTGGTGATAAAACCTCACAGGTATATCTGCATGAGTTTGATTTGGAAGACAATTCTTTACAGAAATATTAATGGTAATTGCAGACAAACTGTGTGAGCAACTCATGGGGTAAATCTGACGAATTATATAACGTTTTTGGACTTTTATTTCATATTTGCTTTCTTGTGAATGAGTCATTCAGTGGGGCTCTAAAAAGTGTTATTTTAAAACAATTTGAGAAGGGGAAAAAAATCCATTTTTGATGGTTCATTGACATAGAAAGTATAATATGGAGCTATGAAAAGCCATTCTTCCATTTTAAGAGGGAATTATTGACCTAGAGGTCAGTAAAATCATAACTCCCCTTTGGTTTATATGTGAGTGTTGGGGACTGAATGAACATTTTTGGGTTGTAAGGGGCCTAAAACTTGTGTTTTAACCTAAAAATAAACAATAAAAATAATAACGGGACATTCAAATCTCGTCTTTTTGATTTCTGAAAGCTGAAATAAATAAAAAGTCTTCCCCTGTGCTCTCCCAAAGACTGCACAACCTTCCAGTTAAGAAGAATAAGGTGCTCGTTAATGTTAATGTAGTAAATATATTTGACCGTCATAAATTGATTTCTTCTGTCCTCCATGTCGCACATTTTTAGTTTTTTTTACATTTTGACAAAACTGACTTTTGACCTTGGAAAAATAAGGAAACTGTCAAAACACATTCCTGAATTTTCCCAAGATACCTTTTTCTAAATGTTCTGTCCCTCCCGTACCTTAGATGTCCTGACCTTCGCGGGGAGTTCAAACAAACTCCCTAAAGTTACGAGGGTGGAGAGCCGAGCTGGAGGAGGAAGAGGAGCGTGAGAGTAAAAGAACGGACGTCCAGACTTACTCTGAAGGGACTTTTAAAGGAAACGGCTTGGACATTGTGAAGAACAGTAAGTGTGAAAACACAAGCACCCTCACACGTCTTCAAGGTCTTTGACGGATGTCACTCACACACACACACACGCACACACACACACACACACACACGGTCCCTAAATGTCAAGGAGAGGCTCCCGACATCTTAACACTCAAACTGCTTGTCCATTTCCTGTGTGGGACAGGAAGTTAAACAGGTCAAGGAGACAAAAACGCCCTGTTTTTTTTATGTGTTGCTGAACACATCGGGCCTCAGCACCGCCATTACTGTACGTGTGTGTGTGTGTGTGTGTGTCCGTGTGTGTGTTGTGCAGTGTGGGAGCTGTAACTTTGTCCTGTCTCACAGTCCCCCCCCCCACCCCCCCCAAAGTCCCAACAAAACAATGCCTGTCTTTGTTCAGCCCGGTTGATTTCTATTGTTTCGCTTGGTGTGTGTGTGTGTGTGTGGCCTTTATCACACACACACACACACACACACACACCGGCTCACGCAGGGTGAGATTTCACCAAAACAGTGGGACGTTATGATTACAAATTAGAAACATCAGCGCTAATAAGATTTCAGGACGTTTAGGAGGGACTTTTATTTTGTCTCGTTAAGGAAGTGGGTGTATTTATTTTGCTCGCTCGTTAGAGGCAGCCCTTAACGACCTTTGAGGCTGACAGTAAAAACGGCGATGAAGTGAAATGAAGTGTGCTGTGGCAATCTGTTGGAGAAGTCGTGGAGGTTTTTTTGTCCTTAATAGAGCACAAAACTACTGTACTATAGTATTTTCTCATGTTTGTGTGTTTTTGTATAAATTAGACGTTGTGTGTGTGTGTGTGTTTCCAAGCATGCATGTGAGCGTTTTTTGCACAGGTGTCAAAAGGACACAATCAAATAGATGTACTTGTGTAAAAATGACTGGTAAAAAATCAAAAATGTACTATACGTCGTATTAATACAATTCGTAGACTATTAAACTTAAATAGTCCAACTTCAAATAAAAATAAAAGACAATATACTTCAATGTGCAAATCAGTTTTCAATGTCAGCAACAGAATTTACATCATTTTTTATCAACATTGTCTGTCCCATCCATTTAGGTTGAACCAGCCTTAATAATGGTAAAGCACACACTGCACAATATGTACCAATACACCCCACGATTACGTAAAAACTACACTCCCTGTTTTTAAAATGTAAGGAGTAGAAAGCCCAGTA
This sequence comes from Bovichtus variegatus, assembly GCA_943593645.1. Lineage (NCBI taxonomy): Eukaryota > Metazoa > Chordata > Actinopteri > Perciformes > Bovichtidae > Bovichtus > Bovichtus variegatus. Next base: position 13,540 of record CALSCE010009109.1, read on the forward strand.
ACAAAGTATTTGTACTTCGTTACTCCCCCCCCCTTTGCGTTTATGCCTGCACATGATGGCGCCCGCATTGTTTAGCATTTTTCCGCCTGTATTTGCTTATGTGTAAGTGTTTATATGCGTTTTTGAACATGTTTGTTGTCAGTGTTTATGTGCCTTCTTGTGGGCCCACTGTTTGTGTGTTTTTGTTTGTTTTACGGTGTGCTGCTTTCTGGTGGTCACAGTTACACAATATCCCGGATAGTAAAGTTAGTTTCGTACTGTGATGATTGCTCTATAAATCTTAAGTGCACGCAGAGTCTGTTTGAGAGCAGCTCATTGTTCATTGTCTCGTACGAGAGGCTGAAGCCGGCTGGTCACTGAGCTCTTTATCACTGTTGTGTCCTCATCCGTGCTTTTAAAAAGAAAAAAAAAAAAAATCCGTAACGAGCTCTGCTGTGGGACCGTTTGGCTGAGCCGTGTTTGTGTTGGTGACACTTCTGAGGAAAGGTCGACTCGTGGTAAACGGCTCGTAGCTGCAGGCCGGACCAGCTCGGCTCCAAGACCAAGTCCAGTCCAGGTCAAAACTGCGTCCAGAGCGGGGCGAGATCAGGTCAAGAGACGTAACGTATTCACGCCCAGGACTTTGAGAGGGTCCGTGTCTGATTGTCACCTAAGAGGCCATTTCACCTCCGTGTGTGAGACGTGAGTGGTTATACATAATCATAATTTCTTTATTTATTAAGCACTTCACACTTCACATAGCAAGCAAAGAACACATAAAACATAACATAAAACACCCAGCAATAAAAGTACGAAACAAAACCACCCAACTTTTTTTTATTATTTTTTTTTTTTTTTTTCGAAATGGCCGCGAACAGAATAAAAACTAATATCAGATAAAATCAGGGAAGTGGTGCAATAAAAGTGTTTTAAGCTTAGAGTTAGAAGAAACAACAGGTCTTAAGACACGTATACACACATACACACATGCACACATACACACATACACACATGCACACATGCACACATGCACACATACACACATGCACACATACACACATGCACACATGCACACATACACACATGCACACATACACACATGCACACATACACACATACACACATGCACACATGCACAATCTATGCTTGTCTATCTATTTAGGACAATATCAGGAGCTGTAAATTCATACTTAACTTAACTTAACCGCCCACAGGCTAACTGTTTCCCTCTGTTTCCAGTCTTTATGCTAAGCTACGTTAGCTGGTAGCTTCATATGCATGCAGGCATTGAACAATCCCTTTCCTCCCCAAAGGCGACGGGACGCGATATTTACAATTTACAATGTGGGGAAATGTATCATGTGTGTATTATTAACATGATATCAATATTAGATTTCTTTTTTATATCATCAATAACGGTAAATGGAGTTACAGAAATGACAGATCTGATATGGATACGCACCGACGATCAGAAACGTGGATGATATTGGAGTCATAGATGACAAATAACTCCAGAAACTGTCTGTTCCACAGAGCTGCTTTAACCTTGAGCTACCTTTTTTTTTTTATATCTTCTCCATGAAGCGTTCAACCCTTTGTTTCACATCTCACACACGTTATTTCTCCGTTTGATGAGCGGTCACGAGAGCGATCCGTCAGCGGGCCACCCTGCTTTCAATATATAGAATAATACATGCACCTTTTTTTTTTATACCTCGCAACATTAAACCCTTCCAGACTCCTCAATGTCACAACCTTTTATTGATCCCGCTCGATGCCAGCAGCTCCGGACCACCATGGTCGTGCAGCGGGTTTAATGTGTGTGACTGTAGCTCGCAATATTCTGTGTGAGATTGTGCTTTTGTGCGTCCTGATTCGGGCTCTATAACTGATGCCAACGAGGGGAGACGAACCTCAGTTTAATATTTTCATCCACTTATGGTGTGGTTAGCTTCACTGCATGTGTGTCTGTGTGTGTGTCTGTGTGTGTGTGTGTGTGTGTGTGTGTGTCATCTCCTACCTTGTCCTGAAACATTAGAAGGCTGTGGAATGTCAACCGGCTTCGGAAAGAAAGAAAAAAACACAAAGCTGGAAAACCGTTTCCAGCCAAAAACTATTCCAAATCCATTTACTTCACTCCTTTTTATTAACTCTTTTTGCTCATATGTATTTTTCAACCTTTTATTCCCTCACTTCACTGACTCCAGTCTGCTTTCTTTTAATATGTTATTCCTTTTTAGATTTTTACTTTCCTGCTCTAAGCTCTCGTCGTCATGCTTCTTACTTATTTTATTGGTCTTTCTTTCCTCTTACTCTTTTTCTTCGTTCCCTTCATTGTTCTCGCTGTATGTCTTTTAATTAAATGTTCAGTTTATGTGTAATTCCTAAAGCCGGGGCTTATAGCAGCGCAGTAAAAGTTAAATCAGTGTAGACAACATGTTTGGGTCTGAATGACGAAAACGACCAATCAAACGACTGGGATGCCGGCCAGTTTCATGATGTAATATCCTGTTGGGTTTAATCCTTTTATTTGAATGTAACTTTCTTTCTTTTCTTCCCTTCTTTCTTTCTTTGCATCCTTGAGTTAATGCTCCACACACACACACACACACACACACACACACACACAGTCTCATATCCTTTCACTCACCTCTGTAAATGTGAGCAGGAAAAGGGGGGTTAGACGTCAGAGAGGAAACGGCCCAAAAATTATTCCAATATGTTTTTATTGCTGCGATTATTAGATTTCATAAAATAAATCCATTTTAACTGAGTTTACCGCTTGTTTTCTCAGCCTGTCTCAAAATGAAGCGCGACCTTGTGTGCGTGTGCGCTCCGAAACTTAACCTTTAATTACCAAATCCTTTTCGCATCTGTGTGTGTGTGTGTTTCTGATGCTTAATGACATTCGTGTGTGCGCGCGTGTGTGTGTTTGCATGATCAAAGGCTACAATAGATCTATACATTGGTGCTAATTCTGAGCCACAGCTCGGTTTAGTTTCCATTGGCGACCACTTAACATTAAGACTATTTCCCCTACTTCAGCATAGCCCTAGTCTACTCTAATCTGCTGACCGTGTGTGTGTGTGTGTGTGTGTGTCTGTGTGTGTGTCTGTGTGTGTGTCTGTGTGTGATTTAAGGTGTGTCGACCATTTCATGTACATTACAAGGGCCAGTGTGGCTTAAAAACCTCCTACTGTGGTTGCTATGACTCTAACACATGTTGCTCTCTCACACACACACACACACACACACACACACACACACACACACACACACACACACAGGATGTTTCACATACTTTATTAATTTAAGGTTTTATGGTAAATGTAAACTGTAAGCATGCAGCCATCGTTACAGTAATTGTGTGTGTGTGTGTGTGT
>CALSCE010009113.1:0-60412 GCA_943593645.1 Bovichtus variegatus
AAAAAAAAAAAAAGATAAATTATGCAGCAATCTTCAGGCAGCTTGAAGCAAATTGTGCAAATTTGAATAAAAGATTAATTGTCTGAACAACCAGCTGTAAATTGCATTTTACCGTACATTCTTGGCTAATACTGTTTAGGCTAATTGTGCTCTCTAAATTGTTCATCCAGAAAATTCAATGCTGAGCCACAGCAACCTCATAACCAAGCCCAGAGACATCTCATGAATCCACCATTCGCAGCACATGCACTATGGCCCTCAACAGGTCCTGGAATTGTTCCGTATAATACCTCTCTTTGTTCTAGCATCATCATTTCTTTTTTATAGCAAATGAATGGTGAGTCACCAAATTGGCTCCTCTGGGGAGCAATTTAGCCCATTCGCAATTAGCGAGCTTGAGAATGGAGCAGGAAAATGCCTCAGTGCCGGCAGTGACAGCGGCTCCCAGGGGCAGCGAGCACCGGAGGCAGACTGCACGTTGATTCTGAAAATGTTCAGAGAAAACTATGAAATGTGTGTGTGTGTGTGTGTGTGTGTGTGTGTGTGTGTGGGGGTTCTTATGGTTAGACATCTGGCTATTTGATAGGGCGTCACCACAACTGCAAAACTGTCGATATGTTTCCACTTGAACATGTTTACATGCTCTAATGTTAAGATAACTCTTTATTTTCCTCGTACTTTCTATTCACCGTCTGTCGGAAAATCACTCAGTTTTCTGCGCGTTTCAGCGGAATTTACGTTGCTAGGCTACAGGCTTGGGTCCATGTTAACTTCCTATCAGCTGATGTCGCTCGCACGATGAAACTGGGCCACATTCAGAATGTCGACGTTCAAAACTGTGAGGAATTGTATAGTTGTGACATCACAACGGTGCGGAGAGGCACAGATACACAGTATTTATATCACGCTCAGACCTGCTTTATGATAAAAAAGACATGAAACTCTACCTGCAGAGGTGACTTATTTTTAAAACAGGCGTTTTAGTCATCTTACCATTTTCATTTGTTGATGCAAACTCAAACTGCAAACTTTGCACGATATTTACGAGTATTTCCCGTTTTTTTTATACTTTATAAATTTACCTCGACGTCATTGTTTGTTTTGAACCAGTATTAAAGGTACTCGACCCCTTCTGCACTTCCACGTTAAAAACCTTCCTTTTGCTTTTAGTTTTTAATTGTGAAGCATCTGCAGAAAGTGTTGGTTTCCCTGAACAGAGAAGAAAAAACACCGAGCAAAGTCTAAGCAGAATTATTTAGTGAGGGACGACAGTGTTCCAGAGCAGCACAGTGTGAGTGTGATGTGCCTCTGTTCTTGTTCTGGTGGATGGTGCTGTGGAAATGTGCATTATGCTGAGTTTACCATGTGATCCATCACAATACAGATAATTCCCCCATCTCCCTTATTTATTTATGTTTTGCTGGAGCAGCGACCGTGTTTTATTTGTTCAGGGATCATTTGAAAAACAGCTTCTTATTCAATATCTTGTAGTATTCTGTAATAAAAGCAGTGGTTTCCTTTAGTTCCCAGCTGTAGTTACTGTTGCGCTGCTCACCCCCCATTAGCTACGACATAAAGCGGAGACTCGAGCACATGCACAGCAGTACTTTTGATAAAGTAAATCTTCTGAAGATGAGGAGGCTGTGTGTCAAGTCCCATTTGACTCCAACAGGCTTCCAAGAATGAAAACCATTTTTCAAAGTGACGGCGGCGAAGGTACAAAGAATATGTACTGTTACGACTGCTGATGAGGCCCCTGGACTCAAATCCCACAGCAGCGTGCATCCAAAGTTCGCCTCCGCTCCACTTCTCCTTTGTGTCACTCATATTGACTCATGCTGACTGAGCAAAGCCAATAAAAAAAAAACACCTGGCACACAAAAGAATGATAAAAAAAAAAAAAGAAAATGCGAATGTGAACAGCTTTTGGCAATGAGGATGGAGCATCTCGCAGCATAGTGCACCTTTGGGAAATTTCTTTTCTTCTTATTCTTTTTTTCGTCAGATGGCTTCAGGGTCTTCAAAGCCCCGGATGTTGATTTAAATTTTATAGACAGAAAATTTAAGCGCCGCACATTTGTCTGAACCTGCAATTTTCTTTTTATGGTTTTGGTTTAGTTCCGCAGTCAAACAAAATCAACAGGTCATTTAGGATCAACATGGAAGAAATTTCCCTTTAAAAAAAAAAAAAAAAATTATAATAATAACAATTTTCGTTATTATACTCTTGACTCCAAATCCCGTACGTTATCGCACTCAACAAAGAGCTCTAAAACATTCACCTCCGCTGCCTGATATAAATGTTCCCCTCAGTAAAAAATGATTTCAACAAGTCCTCAATGTTTACTCCCCCGATCGACTGCAGTCCCCTCGCAGAGTATTTTTGTCGGGAGAATAAAAGAGATGGTTGTTAAAGTTGGAAATTGTTCTGGCGGCTTGACAAAATATTCTGCCACTTGCTCGTTGATAACCCCCATAACTCCAAGTACCTTGCAGAAGTACGCTGTAAAAGATTAATATTTTTAGGGATCCATCTCCCCGGTGATTAATGGAGCTCCACTCACGTACACATCACTCCGACTCTCCCGCCCTGGAAACCTGCACCGTCTCTCAGGCTGGTTGTCCAATCGTTATTTTATGCTTTTACAGGTGGGCCGACTAAAAGCTACTTTTGGTTTTCACCAAAGCAATTTCTTTCAGAGACAGAGGAACAGTGAAAGACACAACTGCGTCTCATACAATTTATTTCCGTCGCTCACAGAAAAAGCTGACGGAAGAACTTCAAATGATTTGCTGTGTTTTCTGTCCCGTCCAATATTTATCTCCCTGCAAAGTTCACTTTTGCGTTATCTACGGTTATTCATATATTGAATATTTCGGCTGTTCAGAGTTTCACCGGGGATAAAATGCAATCCAATCTAAATGTGACAGGTAACATTTTTTTTAATGAAATAGGAAATTGAACATCTTTAGAATTTGACGTAGGAGCAGATCAAAGCAGTTTCTTTGTTCAACGAGCGAGCTCCCGTTTCCGTATACAGAAGCCATTACTCAGGATAATAAAAGCTTGCATCCAATCATTACTAATATTTTAAGAATGTGTATCTTGCTTCATGCTAAATATTTGAAGTTGATATTAGAAAAATGCAGAGGAGTTGACACCCTCCTTCTAAGTGAGACTCCATTTCTTTATCGTCTCTTTTTGCTTTTTCGCTGAGGATGTCGTTTTTTTTTTTTTTTTTTTTTAGCATAATCAAGTGGTGAAGTAGTGCGAGTGGGTTCTTATTCACAGCGCGGCTGTAAAAGTAAAAGTGAGATTGACAGGCTTGATTGAGCAGCATGAGCAGTTATCAGTCTTTTGTTATTGTGCGCTATTTGTGTCAGGGTCTGTGCAGAAGCCCAAAGCGCTTTTATAAATGTTAATGTGGTTCTGTTCTGTGTAGAATTTATTTATCAGTTAATTATTTTTGAGCTATTATTTTTGTACCTTAACTCCCAAGCTGCCATTTTGTTTCCTTTCTCTTTTTCTTTGTGTCTGAGTAGTCTTTTTTTTTGTGTGAAAAGCAGTATTGTGGTTTTATTTTTAAGCCTTTTTTCTGGATGGTTTGTTAAATTTGGCCTAAAGTTTGGTAATAAATGATTCAGAAATTGAACCACCAGATTCATCATATTCTTCATCTGGTTTATGAACCACCAGATTCATCATATTCTTCATCCGGTTTATGAACCACCAGATTCATCATATTCTTCATCCGGTTTATGAACCACCAGATTCATCATATTCTTCATCCGGTTTCATGTTACACAAAGACCAGCTTGGGATCATCACATGACCATTGTACCAAGAGTGAAGAGTGTGTAAGCTCAATTTAGGTTCCAGTCTTCTTCTATGGTCCTGAAGGTTTGGGTGGTAACAAATGCAACAAGCCTTTGAAGTCGGTTGTTTTTCAGTGCCTTTCAAAATAAAAGACTCATAAGTGTTTTAGTGTTTTTCTAAAGTTGGGTAAAGATCGTGGTTGAACAAAGCCAATGTGGATTGTTGGCAGAGGAGCAGACGTGAACAGCAGACTTTGGTTTTACAGTCGCATGCTGTTTTAAGGCCAACTTTCCACACTGACCTGCATGGGAAGATGTTTTTGCAGTGGTACAATAATAATGAAATGACACGTTTCTCTGTAACACCGCCATTACACGTGTTTCACATAAGCGACGGGTACGAAGCGTTGGCCTCGTACAAGAATTGCTCGGTTGCACTGGTAGGAGCCAGTTGACTGTCTATATATATATATATATATATATATAGACAGTATATAAAACCTCTCCCACTTGTAATACCATTCCCCTTAAAGCTTTTTCTGCACAGATTAGATAACAGTTGTTATTTATAATGCCTCTGAGAGGACTGAAGATTGTGGGGGGGGCTTTAAATCCTCACTGTGGACTAATGTAAAGCTATTAAAGGAAGACTGGAACAATCTCCACGTTAGTATAGAACTTAATGAAACTGCATTGAATTGTTCTGAGATCACTGCTAAGCTGTCAAAAAATCGACAATATGAAACATGAATTTAATTATAAGCTCTGGCTTTTCCCCCCTCAGTGTTCGCACGTCTGCTTTTTAAAAAGTGTGCAGACGATGCCCCCGCTTTACTTCTTGGCATTTTCCTCCTTGGAGAAGGTGAGTGCAGCTGACATTCTGCCCGTCTGTCAGCTCTCCCAAAGATGTCTCCCAAAGAGCAGTTTTACGCGCCACCATTATTAACGTACATGTATTTACAGGGAGATGAAGAGAGAAATCAGCCGAGCGCTCATTGGAACTCGATGAATCAGATTATGGGAGCGAGCCGCACGCGGAATGAACATGCGTGTTAGCGTCCATTGTCCGGGTCTGTGCGGGGAGCGAGGGGAGAGCAGGCGGTTTAATTCAGCTGTCAAGGAATGTTTGAATTCCAACATCTGACTGTGGAGGAAGTGAGACGTGATTCATGTCGGAGGGAGAGTTGAGCGGGTTTGAACGTTTCGGTCAACATGGCCGAGTTGTTGCGGTCTAATCTGCGCGGCTCGACGGAGGGTTCTCCAGACGGCGTTAATCAACCCAGAGGTCGATGATTATTGTAACTGTGAGGATTGGGAATTGGAACTTCCTTTGACTGGGACATCATAGAGTGTGTGTGTGTGTGTGTGTGTGTGTGTGTGTGTGTGTGTGCTAGTTGTAAAAGTCCTCTGTGACCGGGTCAGTGCACATCTCTGTAAATGTGAGCCTGCTCTTCCTTCCCACTGCTTCATTCTTTTTGATTAATGCATTGATGGCCAGCGCTGAGAGTCCCAATACGCTGCAGCTCAAGAGTGCGTGTGTGTGTGTGTGTGTGTGATTCTGACAGTTTGAGCAGGAAGTGTTATGTTTGTGTGCGTCCCCCCTTTCATCTCCCGTGCTGTCGCGACACTCTGCCCTCGGTGTGCCCGCCTCGGATGCCAGGCCGCTTCAAAGGGCTCCTCTCATTTCCAGTCCCGCCTGTAATTTCTCTTTTCAATCTAATGACTTTCACTGCAAATGGCCTCTAATTCTTTCTCTCGCTGCCATTTCGACCATTTCTTAAAATTTTGGATTTTCCATTAATGCTTTCTATTTTTTTTGTCTTTTTAACATCTGCAACATAGCAAGCAGATGCAGCTTTCTGTGTACTTTCTTAATTCATTGTACTAACCCTAACCCCGGCTCGGCTCGGCTCGGCTCGCTACTCCCTCACGGGGGAGTGCGTCCCACATAACCCTCAAATAAAACCCGTCTGGCTCCAAAATGGTGGAACGAGCTCCCCATTGATGTCAGGTCAGCAGAAAGTCTTCACACCTTCCATCGCAGACTGAAAACCCACCTGTTTCGACTGCACCTCGGCCAATAAAAAACTTAAATGATAAAATAAGAATTTGTTCTTTGTATGTTAAATTGGTTGTAGCTAATGCTTGAACTGTTATTTCTATTGTTTCTGTTTGTTGCTCTTACTTTGGTTCGGCTTATTTGAAGCTATTGTTCTACACTTGTATGTTTTCACCTGTTTGAAGCTGATGTACTTGATGATTCTTGAGTCGTGTCCTCATGATTGTTTGCACTTATTAGTCACTTTGCAGCATCAGCTAAATGAACTGTGATGTGATGCCCTGCACTTTGTTCTTACTATGTGTACAGGTCACACAGGAACAACATTTCCCTTCTATCTTATCATTGTTATCTTTCCTTGGTTTCACTCCAATCAGTCTTACTTTCCTCTCTTCTTAGTATCATACTAAAGTTTCCTTCTCCCCTCTCATTTCTCTCCCACATTATGCATTTCATCATCTGTCCCTCTTTTTGCCTTCCCCTTCTTCTCGTCTTCATCTTTCCCTCTCTTTCTTCTGTCTTCTGCCTTGGGGAACAAACACCTTGCTCTCATAACAAAGGCGTAGTAATCCGCTTTTAAAAATGTTTCTCTTTTATTTTCTCCTCTAGTGCTGTACTGTTTTAACTCTGTCTCCCTCATTGTCATTTCCTTTCCCTAATTACTAATCTTTCTTTTCTCTTGCTCACTCTTCCACCCCGTCATCTTGCTCTCTCTTTCCTATGAGACTTAAACCTCTCTCCTATTTCTCATCTTCTTATGAGGGTCCGAGCCCTGACGACGTGCTCCAAAACGTGATTAAACTTGGCACAAAATTCAAACATGGTGAAAGTCTACGTGAAATATGGGTCTTGCGCATGGGCGTGCCAAAATGGCTCAACGGCGCCACCTAGATCGCAGCCCCTGACGTGCGTTTCAAATACATGATTGAAATTTGGAAAGTATATGTAACATGTGGAGACGTACAAAAAAATTCAACTGGAGGTATATCGTAAACCCAAAGAGGAGTCGGCCATTTTGAATTTTACGCCGTACTTTAACGAACTCCTAGAGATTTAGTCCAATCGACTTCCAATCTGGTCAGTACCATTTAAAGACCTTAACTATGAAAAGTTATCAATATCGGGACTTTTCACCGAACGGTGCCGTGGCATCGCCATCACCCTCCATGCAATACATAATGTTGACTTGTGCGCCTGGTGTCCGATGGTGCCATGTGGGGGACCCCGTTCCCCGTTCCTCGCTGCTAGCAGCTTTAATTTCATTCTGTTTCAGCTGCTCCTGTTTTTGACCTCCTTGTTCTCCCTTTATCTCTTCTCTCGCAGATGAGATTGATATGTTGGAGCGTCTCTGGCTGTCGGGTATCTGCCACAATGATAAGATCGAGGTATGTCGTCTTGTACCTTTTCTCTGCTTTTCTCCATCAACCTGGCACATAGGCAGCCTCTGCACTGTTTTCAGAATAAATTAAATGTAGAATAACCTTAAACGTCAGTAAGGTATTCAGTGGGATAGTTGTCCAGCCAACCTGTCAGGTGTTACAGGTGTCACACGCGTAATGTTCAGGCGTATTTGCTGGTGTTACCAAATCACCAAAATTAGACTTACTCAAGTTATCATCAGTAACACCCGATATAGTTTGAAATAAAAAATATTTTAAGCCACTTTTCCACTTTTAAGCTGCTCTAGTTGTGTGGGATTTTTGACAAAAGTGAATTTTATCCTGCTTGTCTGACTGATTAATGTGATGCTGATTTTGACAATATGTGAAAAATTGTGATTTTTCCAATCTTAAAGCTAGCTAATGGAAAATAGAGTGGAACTTCTGTATGATGAATGCTTGAATTTGTCACAATACAAAAACTGATTTTCTGATTATCTGCAGAGCTTGTAAGCAGAAGTTACATGTAATCAAAAGTAAGCTGTAACCTGCAGGTTTGAGACTTGTTTTTGTTAAATATGATTACACAGCCACACTGCTGTTTGCCTTCAGTCAGTTTTGTGTTGCTTCCATACACACGTTACTGCTGCCTATTGAATGTCACCCTGCATTTTGTGATTGTTTCCTGTAGTTTGCTAAGATAACAATCGCATACCAAACAATACTGCACTACAGGTCTCGTAGTGGAGACCGACACTCAGTTTTACGTGTATGTGAAGTTATTTGCTGTTATGCAAATCAATAATAACTATTGATTCACAAGTGAGTGCAGCCTGGAAAGTTTTTGCTTGATGAAATATTTTGTGGTGACTGACATGTTTTGGTCTTTGCATCAGTGTTCTGAGCGCAGTGGCTCTAAAAATATCACAGATGGGTGCTTTGACATCCAGTGACAGCAAAGGATTCTGTATTTTACTGCTGGTTGTAATGAACTTTTTATCTGCTGTCTGGGAGACAAATTGGCCCTTGTTAGTGATAAATATACTCTTCTGTCTCATCTCTGCTCCTCCTTTATCATATGCTTTCCTTTTACCTCCTCTTTTACTCCTCTCTTTCGGTTCTTACCTTCTAAAACATTTCCATTCCTCTCCACCTGTCCCTTCTCCCTTCCAGGTGATGAGCAGTAAGCTGGACATAGACAACATGGCAGGGGTCTTCTACATGCTGCTGGTGGCCATGGGCCTCAGCCTCTTGGTGTTTGCCTGGGAGCATCTGGTATACTGGAAACTACGACACTGTGTGAAGCGATCTGGCGGGATGGACTTTCTCCTGGCTCTCAGCAGGGTGAGAGGAAGCAGCGAAGATCCGTCATACACATCAACAACACGTAGCAGCCTCAGTTGTTGGCTCGCAATTGAAAAACACATCAAAGAACATGTATTTCTAGATTTAATGATCCAAGCAACCACAAGAGGTTTCATGCATGTAGAAAACCATGTAACACAATACAATGTGATGAGCAAAATATGAAGTTCACATGATAAAAGCAAAACTTGAAACATTAAAAGTTCAATCAGAAAAACTAATTGAGAGAAACTAAATATTCTAAATGTTGGTCTTTCCCCAATAACCACACTATTACATGCTATTTGTTCTATTATTAATCCATAGGAAATATATGCAAAAACTGTTTTCTGACATGCAATCAACAAGGATACCAAGAGTGAAGTAGAAATGTAGAATTGGGTGTCATCTGCAGAACAACATAAACTAAAACCAAATGTACGAACCTTATGGCGGAATAGTCAGAAAACAATAGAGCCAAAGAATGAGCCTGAATGACTCTCTACCAGGGAGGACCAAGCTGTCTGTTATGTGAGATGTGACCCAGTATTGTGCCCAAGAAAGAGCCCAAACAATATTTACCCATGAGTACCAGAATATGTGTGTACTATCTCACATGCTCAGGTTTGTGCAGCCATTTCTCATTGGGGTGGATCCCAGATGGCAAGATTTCAAATGAGAACATACTATATCACTTGGAAAAATGGATGCTTTTGTGTAATCATTGTCTAGAATGCATATCACACCACCTTCTGAAGTTGCGTGCAGTCCTTTTTGTTGGAGTGTATTTATCCTCAAGACAGATGAAAGAATACCTGAGACACTGGTACACGTACGATTCATCTCATGCAAAACGATTCAGAAGTTCTGCCAGGTGCTGAGAGAACTAAAGGAAGTGAACTCTGAGACGTGCAAGGTTTTAAAATGTCACTTTAACCAACCGCTACAGCAGCCCACTGATCTGACTGATGTGCACACACTCAACCTGAGAGGGTACAACACATCAGTGAAATAACTGCAGGTTCACAATACACTGCTTGGGAAACATTGGTGAGTGATTTATTCAGGTGCAGATGTTATGATATACTGAAATGTCTAGAAGCGTTTAGGATCTCCTGTTCCCTGTGTGGGATAGATTGATTGTAGCTATAAAGTCCACTTAATTTAGAACCTTTTAGATATCGATCAAGCAAGGTTAATAAACAGTTTTCAGATACAGACAAGATCTGGATTGCAAAACAGTAAATACCAATCAATACTGGTACTTGTTTCTGGCACTCAGCAGGGCACAAGGAGGTAGAGCATCAAGGTTCTTTATCCATGGCATCACGCCAAGGGTCCATCGCAAAGTGATCACTTAGCTGTCACACAGCTATTTTCTTTGAGAGCCAATACAGTTTCTGTGAGTTCAGCTTGGGGTCCTGAAAAATATCTAGTACAGGTGCCGCGAAAGACTTTGAAGGGTTGAGGTGAAAGGGACGCAGGGTTTAGAGGAAACAATGGGAAGGTAATGAGGGAAGCTGCGATGAATTGACAGGAGAGAAGGGAACACGCTAAGAGGAGGAGGTGAGAGAGGGATGGAAAAGACATGAATGTTGTGATTTTGGAGGGAAAGTGAGGAGAAGTAAGAAGGTAGGGGAGGCAAACGTTGAGATAAGAAGAGAAGAGAGCCAGCCAAGGAGACAGCTGTGGGTTTGGATGGCAGAAGCAGTGGAGTATAGCAGGAGCTGGGGAGATGCCAGTAGGAGGGAAAGAAACGACAGGGACAGAAAGGAGGAGGGAGGACGGAGGCGTGCTGGAGGGGAGACTGTTGAAGTGGAAAGCAGGGTTCATAGAACACTGGGGGGATATTCTTGTTGGTCAGAAGACATTGTGAAGGAATGCTTGCTGTGTAAGCACCGCTGGTTGTAAGGGTGACACCATCGCCAAGACTGTGATTCATTTCCTCCTCTTGCCTGACAAAGCAGAGAAATGGCAAATTTATGCAAAGCGGAAGAGTCTTCTAATTGCACTATAGGAAGGAGGGCGAGGCAATAATATTACAGCCCTTACTTCTTATGTTATGCTTCCAACATATGAGGAACTCTAAATCAAAACTGTCATTTTAACCAGCAAAAACTGGAATCTTTGCTTTTTGCGTATGAAAAACAGCCCTATCGTACTCCAGCTGAGATCTTAAAGCATGTGTTGCTGCTTTTTAATTCCTTTGATAGTTCATTAAAAAACATGAATTTCCGTAAAAGTTCAAGGTTCCATGTATATGACATTTAGAGCATTAATATAGCAGTAAAACAACAATTTGTAATGGCGTCCCCTGAAGCCAGAGTTAAACAGACAACACAATATTTCAGCACAAACTAAGCCTAAAAACTATACACGTATAAAGAGTTAAACCAGTTCATAAGGAAGTGGTCAGTGGTAGCCTGTATGTATTGTTTGTCTCACCAGAAACAGAGATAACATATTTAAATCTCAATAAAAAAGGACGTTTTGTTAATGATAAACCAGCAAGCGAGTGCTTAACAAATAAAACCTGACTCTATACTCGATACTTTGCCTGATGTGAGATAAAGACTAAATGTAGTTCACGAACAATATCTTCACCAGGTGGTTTAATCATGAAAGAGCAAAACTAGAAAGACTAGCTAACAAAGGGTTAAATGTTTCCCTGGACATATCCCTCAGTTTAGTTTTTATTATAGATAGATAGTTTTTTATTAATCACAATAAGTAAAGTCATTTAGACAGCACTAATAGATGATTTCTCAGATGTCCGTATACATCTTGACCAATAAATAAAATTGAAGGGTTTCGGATCCAATATTGTTTGTTTATGATAGGTGTTTATGTTAAACAAATAGGCTATCTCTATCAGCATCAGCCTTTAATATCCAGTATCAGTTGGGCTATAATGTTTAATGTTTAATCGTATTTTTTTATTTAGCCTAGCTAAACCTGCTGTATGCAAGTGAAAATGTGCTCAGACCTCTGGCTGAACGTGTGAATTTGGTCAAATTCACTCAGGGTCCTGTTGACGACCCAGGTCCTGTGTATGTTCTGATATATGGCTGAAGTGTCATTCACTGAACACACTCCACTGTTTTATTGATAATTTGTATTGACTATGCGGGTGAAAGTACATTAAGTCCACCACAGTCTCTCACATCCAGATATTCCCTAACGGCCGTGCCTCCGGACCTTTTGGAGTGCAATTTCACCTCTCTTCATATATTCAGAGCGTACTGTCGTATTTTCTCGCATGAGCAAACTCTACTCTTATCTGCAGCATTCCTCATTCTAAGAATAAAAACAGAAATTCCACGCAAAGGGCAATCCCCAGTTAGCTTCTATCTCCCAATCTATGTGCTGTGCTTGCTTTAATGCCTCTGCAGCTGGCCTCTGTCGCCTGCTTTAACCCAATCAGTGACTCACCCAAGTTTCAATTTCACAGTGTGCTGCGCCCCATACTCTGGATACTGTGATATCACTTCTGCTGCTGGGACTGCTGATTCATGTGTCCGGAAGGGCCATTATTACAGTCTCTCCATCAGATCTGCGTCCCGGTGGGGAACAGAGATTTACACGAGAGCCCCACACATTTTGTCATTAAGATGTTACAGATATCGATGGATAATATGAATCATCTTCGCTTATGAAGAATAATAGAGTCTTTGTGATTTACATGGCTCTCTGCAGGACTGCTAATTGAGTCTTATCTATCTAAAGTGAGGTGTAAATATACAAAGGTAAGAGAGAAAGAGCAATTGAGCACAGGAGAGGTAGCATTGCTCATCTAACACGATTCTGCTTGCGGTTTAAATTTCAAAAAGATGTCATGAGGAGCAAGTAATTTACACTCTGACTCTTTAATTTTTATGTTTTATTCATATCAAACATTGTTTGTTGTTGCTGCTGAAAAAAAGCCCGACTGGATCTCACCATGCATGTTCGGAGCAGTTTATTAAAAGCAAGTGACAACGATCTTATTTAAACTCAAGTGGCAACAAATAACAGCGCCAAGACACGTGAAAATAAGGTTCTCTTTCCTCGTCCCAGGGAGCCAACTACAGGAAATAAACTGTTAGATTGTATGCAGATGAGAAGATGAACTTTAACATCAGATAAAAAGCAGTTTCTTCTGCTCTGAGGGTTTGGGACGATGCCCATATTCATCTGTTCCCTTCATAACAAAATCTCCCTTTTTAAGGATCTAAAGTCACACAAACACACAAAAAAAAATGACTTTGCTTGTAGAGTAAGCTGTAATAATTGAAACGAAACATGTTTCAAGTACGACATTGTTTAAGATAAGTTTAAATACACATACACACATTTCTTACTTCTGTAATATCCTTTAGAACTGTGTTTCTCTTCACAAACACCTGAACGCTGCAGCCCATCCTAGAGCTTTCAGTAACTAGAACAGGGTCTGTTTATTGTTGCACCTTAAATCTATAACTTTCTGTAACGGGAGAAAATTCTATCTTAGTTAAGTTCAAAGAAAATTAACAATTTGATTTTCTGTTAAGTAAGCAAGCTGGCAGCTGAGAGCAAAGGTGATTTTTCTTTTTTCTACTCAGCATTGCTTTTGTTCTCCCCAATTGTTTTGACTCCTCTCCAGAAGCTGTATACTCCCTCTACAATTACTTTTCACAGTGCTTTTGGATAAAACCCAGTCCTGTTCCAGCTGAGTGATGTTTTGTTTGCTGAAAGCTTTGTTTGGTTTGATAGTGTGAAAATTGACATGCCAAGAAGCTTGGTAAACTCAGTCCAAAGTTTCTCCAAACTCTCATTAATATTTAATGGTCAGCACTCCCTGGTGTCTGCCTTTAGAGGAGATGTGGTGACACAGACAACCAGAAGTAGAGGGAAACTACCTAGAGCCATTTCCCAGCACGCTGAGAGACAGAATAAAGATAGATTATTTTCTTCTTTTCAAACTGGAGACTGTTTTTTGTAAAAATGTGTTGAGCCGACAAAGTTACACATTAAGTGTTTATGCAATGCACTGAATAGAGATAAAAGAAAATAGGGTTTATAGAGAATAAATGGAAATACATTTAAATTTAAAGACTCTCTTGATGCTGCAAACAGTCACTGGTTTAACTGGATCCTCTGTAAGTTATTTATAGATATTTAACATCAAGTTATTCTTCAGCACAGCTTCCATATGTTGTTTTTTTAATCAAGACATGCTAATAACATGACTCCAAATATTGCCTTTATCCTGTGTTTTACAGCTACTGACTATTGTTAGTGTTTATACAATAGGAAATAACCACAATTATAACCACATACCAACTACGTTAAACCAGGTTATTTTTAGGCAATTGGTGGGGAAAAGCTAACAAATAGTTGTTTTGCTTTTACTCTAAACTGTCGGGTTTGTGTCTTTTTGCGGGAATCATTTTGGGTGTGCAGAGACATAAAGTCAGTCAAAATAATTTTTCAAGTGCACCTCAAGGTCTGGATATTTTTTGACAAAACTGGTTCTTTTGGTTTGTGTAGATTAAAAATTGGGAATGTCAGGCTCTATATTTCTGTGTCTCTCTTTCCCACACATGCACACTGAGTTTCTCCTTATCATACTTGGCAGCCTGCTGGTGTAATTACAATCTCTCTTTTATCTCTCCACCCAGGGAATGTACAGTTGCTGCCAGTTTGAGGATGAGACAGCACCTGGAGGTAGCTCTTTGCCCCAATACCACACCATGACCACCATGCCTACTGCAGCCCAACAACACCTTGTTACAGCCACAATTAATAACACGACTGCAATTGCCATGGTGCAGCAGCAACAGCAACAGAAGCACCACCAGCAACAGGGGCCGACCTATACGACCATGCTACCCGGATCGCCGCCAACTACAGGACACTCAGCAATGGCTATGGGACCCTCGAACAGCCCCTTACTGGAAGGCCCCATGCCCTGCTCCACCTTCTTGCCTCGCCATGACCGCAGACTTGCTGTGGTAGATCGCTGGAACAGGCCAAAGCCAGAGAAAGTCATGAGCGGAGGCGGTGGTGCAGGAGTGGGTATTGGCGGCATAGCAGGAGGGATCACTGAACTTCAGGCCCCGCAGTATCAGCTGAACCTTGGACAACACTGGAACCTGCAAGGTGGAGTTGCAGGTGGAGCAGGGGGAGGAGGTGACACAGGGCTAGATGAATATAAGCGCTACTATGGTCCTATAGATCCAGAGGGGCTAGGAGCTAACTCTGACCAACAGGCAGGGGGTCCCCAGCAGACTCCCAAAGCTAATCCTCGAGGCCCGAAAGCCTCAGGGATGCCACGGCTGCCTTCTAAAGGCCCTCAACAAGGCCCAGGGCACTTAATCCCCAAGCCACCTCCACTGATCCCATCTTCCCCACGAAGGCCTCCTTTCTGGCGACGAGGAAGCCTAGCTCAGGCAAGCAGAAAAAGCTCAGGAGGCCCCCTGTATGAAAATATACTCCCCCTGGGGAGGCGAGGAGGTGGGAGGTATGGAGCAAGCGATGGAGGTGGAAGGAGAGGGCGACGTCCTCCTCCACCTCCTCCTCTGCCTGTCCCTCTCTCCTCCCCAACACACACTCCTACCACTCCGTCCTCCCCATGCCATTTCTACTCCTCCTGCACCAGTGCCTCATCCTCTTCCTCTTCCTCTACATCATCCTCATCCTCTTCTTCTTCCTCTGTCTCACTGTCTCGGTCAAATTCCCCCTCTTCCTGCTCCAGTGACAGCTCCTACAACTCCTCCTTGAGTTTTCGGTATCGAGCAGGTGACCGGGATCTTACCGTTGATGACGATTATGACTCAGATCTGCTTACAGAGGAGTCCAGCCTCCTCCTGGGGACGCGGAGGAAGATTCGTTCACGTCGCATGTCATCGCGCTCGCTGCCGTGCAGCCCGCCACCTCCACCGATCCCGCCCCGGAAGCCACGCCTTCAGAGAGATTATGGCAGAGAGAGTAGAGAGAGAACAGGCAGCCAGCTGGCCCAGTTACAGGAGTGGTGGGCATCATGGGGAGACAAAGAGCGAGGGAGGGCAGGAACAACAAGTCGGGGAGATGGAGGAGTGGGAAGAGAGGAAAAGAGACACCACAAAGAGAGGGAGCGTGAGAGGAAGAGGAGGAAGAAGGGCAGAAAGAAGAAGAAGAGGGAAGACAGGGAGAGAGAAAGGGAGCGAAAGCGGCGCAAAGCAAAGAAAAGGAAGAAAGACGATAAGACGAAGAAGAGAGAGCGGAAGAGGTCAGAGCAGGAGGGAGGAGATGCTGAAAAAAGAGAGGAACTCAAATCAGGGACACCAGATTACCCATCATACCCACCCCTGAGGCGAGAATCTTTTCGGAAAAAGAGTGAAAGCTCAATCCGAAGCTATGGATGGAACATCCCAGGCGAAGAGGAGAGGAAGGAAAGAGAAGAAAAAGAGAGGGATGATGGGGACGACAGCAGGGGGAAAGAAAGACAAAACAGGAGAAGGAACAGCAAGCACTATCATAGCTCTAGCAGTAAGCCTTCAACATCTGTCAAGTTCTGGGGAGGAGTCAACCCATCCTCCGACACCATTCCATCTGCCTTTCTGCCCTTGTTGCCTGTCTCCTCTAAAAGGAGAAAGAGTAAAAGTTCAGACAGGGATGCTGTAGGAATAGAAGGAGAAAGGAGGCCATTGCTGGGACGGGACGGAAGAGGCGAAATGCATTCCAAGGAGGGGTTATCCTTCCACAAGTGGGAGTCTGAAGTAGAGGCTGAGGAAGAAGATTCTGAGCTGGAAAAGAGGAAAGCTGAGCGTGGAAAGAGGCGTGGCGGAGCAAGGACAATGTCCGATGAGGAGCGGGAACGTGATAAGGTAGTCGGGATTTATTCTGATGATGACGGTTCTTCAGGAGAGTTTGGGAAGTTTGAGAGGTACTGGGAGGATCATGAAGGCAGGGCTGTAGGAGGGATTGGTGGCGGAGGTTGGTTTTTCAGCACTTACCCCTCCAGGGATAAAGCTAGCAGCATCAACAGTAGAGATGACCTGTTCTTGGAGCGAGGAGAGAGGTGGGGGACAGCAGAAAGTGGATGGGGATCTAGTGGAGGTGGAGGTGCTGGTGCTGGTGGTGGTGGTGAAGGAGAAGGAGTAGATAGAGTGTGGGGATCAGGATCAAACTGGCCCCCGCCTCCGCTCACGCCACCACCTCCTCGACGATACTGGTCAGTCGACAAACTCCACATACAGGATGAGAAGAAGAGTAAACGCAAGTCAAAGGACAAGGGAAGAGGGCGTGCAGCTTGCTCCTCCTGTCATTCCCCCCGGCACCATCCGCACTCCCATTCCTCCAAATGGGCCCGCATAACCTCCCGAAGTGAAGAAGAGCTTTACCACCAAAGTTTTGGTGGTCCTCTGAAGCCCAAACATGACTCCTCATCCTCCTCCAAACCTGATCGCTCACAGAATCCATCCAAATCTGGCAGCCAGTCAAACCTCAGTATCCAGCAGCGAACACAGAGATCAGATAGGGAGCGAGAACGAGGACGACAATCATCCCCACCTCCGAGCCTCATACCAAACTTGGCACCCCCACTACCTGCCCTTCCAGCTCCTCCGTCCTCATCTCACCCTATCCACGTTCCTCTCCCTACCTCTTCCTCTTCTGTATCTTCTCCCTCTGTGGTCTCATCAACCCCAGGGGCCTCCCAGCCCTCCTCCATGGCTTCGGCAAGTGCTAAACTACAGTACCAGAGGTTGCGCTCTGTTCCCCAGCCCCAGAGGTTTCCTCAGTCTCCTCACTTACCCCTCAAAGCCAAGAGCCTTTGCTCGCGAAGGGGCTCAGCCCATTTCTCCAGCGTGGAGAGCGAGGTCTGAAATTCAACAAGGTATCAAAAGTCATAAGAGAGCCCTGCAAGGCCGAGTCTAAGCGGGTGATCTGGATCTGAATCTGCCCGGCAGCAAACATTGCTGTGTAGCCAAGTCAGTACAATATACGCACTGAGCCCTTTCCTAAAGTTCTGCACAAACAAACAATCAAACAAACAAACAAACCAGAAAGCCAAACAAACCCTATGGGGTAGGTCAAAGGAAAACAGGAGCAATCTTGTGCTTACTCTTGTTTCCTTACATACCTCTCAGTATGTGAAAGACCACAGCAACAACTTGCATCCTGAACTGGATTATTAACCAATTACACTAAAAGAAAATCAGACATTAAAAGTGGTACAACTGAAGGAGACTCCTTTGCTATAGACAGTAAAGGGCTTTGGATGTTGACGCAGAGCAGTAGTTTGTATTCAGAGGATTCTTAATGCTTACTGAGGGCTCAGGAACTTTGTAGTACTGTATGCCTGTTGCTCTCGGAAGCCTTTAACACAGAACAGTGTTCTTATATTTTTCCCTTAAACAAATCGCTTACCCCTACTTTTCTTTTTCCTTAAAAAACTGTTTACACCCCCGCAGAACTGTGACACCCTCCTGAGGCACCTTTGTTGTATATGATCAGTAACTTCTTGTTTTTGAGAGAGAGGAGGGTGATTGTCTTCTCTATGTTATCCATACACCCTCTCCTGTTCTCTTCTCTTTTGTTCTACCCTATCTTTTCCCCCTTTTTTCTATCTTATCACCCCTTATTTTCTTTCTCCTTTTCTCTGCTTTACCTTCCTTTCCTTTCCACTTTACTCAAGTGTCTGTCTTCTCATCTCTTGTCATCTCCTCTCCCGTCCTCCCCTCTTGGCTCCTCTCGTTGATGTGATTATTCTGTGTGTCTGTGCTTTTCTGTGTTTGTATTCTTGACAACAGGGTAAGTCAACTGTGACTGATATTCTACTGGCTTAATGAAAAGCTGAGTGCCAAACTAAAGTAGAGCTCGATATCAATCTGTACAATGTTAGCTGTTTCCTTTTATCTCACAGAGTTTTTCATCATCTCTCAAATCTGCGCACATGCAAATACACGCTCACACACATAAAAGTGCACACAAACACTCAACGTACATGCAGATGCAAGGACAAGCGCATCTAAACAAGTCATCTCATCTATCTCTTTCTTGAGCAATACATTATTCACCATCTGTTCATGTTACAATGTTATACTTTGAAACTTTTATTTTAATTCTGTGTTGTAGTTGTTGGTGTTATTGATTGTTTTCTATATATCAAGACATGTATTAAGTCTAATACAATGTAAGCACTGTGCCATACTACTCAAGCTGACCATGAAACGTTTTTCTCAACTACCTAACTACAACAATGGAGGCAGTGTCTTTTTCCCTCCCTGTATTTGACTGAATGTAAAGTCAGCCGCCCTCAAGTGTGCTGCAACAACAATTAAGACACTTGGAGGTTGAAAATTCTAGCATTCTGATGTTTAGCGTGCGTGACTAATTGAGAGTTGAGCTCATTGTTGACGTAGCCTGAGGTAAGCAACGGTATGCTAACCTTGCAGGGTAAGTCTACAGTTGTTGACGAAGGATTAGATCTGCAATGGGTTACAGTTTAAATAGTTTTTGGTTTGTTTTCCTCTGCAAGTCCTCCAAATAGGGCCAAGACTAGAATACAGCAAACATTTGCAAAAGTCAAACTAATCAACTGAGGATTGAGCAGGAGTGTGTCTAACATGCTAAGTGTAGCTACACAGTTTTGTTATTCAAGTTGAAAGATTGTTGCAGGGAAATAAATACTTATAGCCTTATGCTAATTGCTCCTGCCATATGTTTTGTGTAAGGTACGAGTATAAAGGTATGTCCTTTAATCAACAAGTACGGGGTTAACCTCATGCTACCGTACGTGTGGGAGTACAGTGTGATTCGAAAGGGATTATTTCTGATTGGTGCCAAATTACATCTAGTGCGAGTGCCGTTTTGATGTCAAAGAGACTGTGCCTATGTTGAATGCTAGCTAGCTGGTGAGACGGTTTTGAAGAAGTTTGGGTGACGGCGTATGAAAGATTAGGTATCACCTCCTGTGCGATTTTGTTGTTTTAAAAAGTATTTCTCACCATGTAAATGTGTAACCAAGAGCTAAAGCTTTTTAATCCATGACCGAGCTGACACCAGCAGTTACACTCCGATGTCAAGCACTTAGCTAGAGTACCGACATATATCAACCAACATTAGAACTTAGCATCAGGACACCGGGCATCAGTGGAGTTTTAGTGAAGAGGCAAGAACCGCTGGGACAACAGCATTCGTGCTTTTCAGTCGGTTATAACGCCTGAGCCATCTTTCCATTCACAGTTTGGACAACTCTTGTTTGCCTGGAACTGCATCTGAGCCATAATTTACTTCAGCTGAAGAAATCAAAAAGAGAACTTAAGTTTTTAACATAAACTTGTTGTGTAGAGTTTGTCTGCATTTCTTTAAAAAAAAAAATCTATATATATATTTATCATATATATAAATTTGTGGCGGTGGGTAGTGTTAGAGAAAATTGTTGTTTAGCATCTTGATATTTGGGGATATTGTTTCTCATTCCAAGTTCATTGCAATAATAATATAAATATTGTGTTAAAAACACATATTCCCTCATATTCACTGTCAACAGGGAAATTCTAGATTTACTTTCTTTAACAAAGATTGACTGTATTAAGCCAGGTTGGAGCAGTTCAGTGCTTTTGCTTATTCCAATCAGCAATCAACAGCTTATACAAATTTAAATGAAAGCAAGAAAAGCGTTGTGTGTGACATGTTTCTGTGCATTCACACCACAAGCAATTCAAGTCTGTTGTCTCAAGTACAAACAATCTCTGCAACCTAAAACATTGCTTGATTTTGCCTTTAAAAAGTTGGCAGCAGTCAAACCATTTGAGCTCATTTGTCTTGCTGTGTCTGTTGCTGAAACACTACAGCGTCAGTGAGCTAGCATGAACAGGTAATGGTAGCGTACTTACAAAACCCACTGCATTTTTGGCAGGCTCACCCTGCAGAGCTGGTTGAGGCAGAGACGGTTGGCTTAGGTCAGGCATTGACCTCGAGCATTAGGGTCAGGATAGCCCATTGTTAGGGCCATAGGTCCAGAAAGAATCAGGGCACCGGTCCCTCGCGCAAGAATAGATGCCTGGCCAATACTATTGTTTAAATGCAGGGTGTGTTTTGCCAAGAAATGCAGTGGGATTCCTAATGACGCATGACTTTCCATTGGTGCAGAGCAGTAGCTGCTGGTGGTGTGAACACAAAGCTTGGTTGTTTCCTCAGAGAAACGAGCCACCTATCTTTCCTTCTCTCCCCATGCCTCTTTTTTCTCATGTCTATCCATTGTGTTGTTGCGTGTCTGCAATTGTAAAGCTGGTCTGTTTTTAAAAAAGAAGAGTATCTGTGGATATATTTATTTCATCTAAAAAAAAAAATTAAAAAAATAGCATATCTAAATATATATGATAGTATATTTCAAGGCGCTAAGATCTATGTTATATAAGTTTGTCTACTAAATTTTCGGTATTATCTCAATGAATATGTCTTTTTTGTCTGTTTGTCTGTCTCTCCTTGTCTCGAACCTCCTGCCCAGCTCCCTACCCCCCCAAGCGAAAACAGAGACCAGTATGTAACTGTGTTTTTGCTCACTTAAGACCAACCATTCGCCTCCATTAGCTATCTCCTGTAGCTAACGCTAAGATTTCAACAAAGTGACAACGTGGAGGGCTGCGCGAGTGTCTTATGACCGTGTCACTGTAGCAGTGGTGGCGTGTGTTTGTCTACCCAGAGGGGCCTTTATTTTTGGTTTGGGCTACAGATTAACAACTAATTAAACCTTTTATGGATACAGCAGCTTTTACCACAACTCTCACTTATGTAGGGGTCACATTCTCAACCCTGTTTCGGGTTCACACCAGACCCTAGAGTTTTTACTGCAGAGTAGAGTAAGGTGACCTCTTTGAAACACAATGTAGCGAGCAGCACAGGCTTTTTTTGCATCTCTTAGTAGCTGTATTACTATACAAAAACATGCACAGCTACCCCTGCCAGTTAACCTAAACGGTATATATAAGGACTTTGATATACGTACATAGTGTGTTGTATCTGCCAAGCTGCTGTGCTGTAAAACAAAAAGAGAACAAAAAAAAAAAAAAGAATTATACACAACAAACACACTGTTTCTTTCTTAATTTTACAAATTGGTAAAGCTAATATGACACATGTCAGGGGCAGGGCTAAATCTGCTCGCTAGTGTTGTTTCCACTAAGGCCAAAAGTGTCCAAACCAGGGCTTTCTTTTGATAATCAAACCTTCAAACTTTTTGCCACTTTTATTCCTAAATGAACAACAATGATCCTGCACACGTCATTGGTTAGAACATGGAAACACTGCCTGAGATAGGAGATCCGCTCTCCTGGACAACTTTTATGTGCTTATGATACATTAGTGTAAGTAAGTATGGTCGAAGGTAAATCAATTTTCAACACTGTGTTTAATAATATATGAAGCACTTACCGGCCCTGAGCCCTGGTAAGCCCAGTTTTAGCCTGCAGTGGAAACACATCCACAGTTTCTGCCTGTACACCTCTGAACAATGTCTCAAGGCCTTGTATTAATACTGCTGTATTGACTGTACGGGATAATGGCTAGTTGTGCTACACTTTATTGTCAGTACCTCACGCACACACATATACTCACAGACCCACACACATGCACACACTGTCAGATTCACATGAGCGCACACACACACACACACACACGCACGCACGCACACAGGTAAGGGTGGTAAGGTGCTGCTGCCTCTCCTCTGCTTCAGCCTTCTGCTACCTGTGGAGATAATGACAATATAGTGCAGTACTGCAAGCAGGACAGAAATAAAAAAAGATGATTTTAATAAAGAACTGAAACAAATGCCTGACTTTTATTTTTGGTTGGTTGAGTGGGTAAACACAGATGAACACAGTGTGGATTGTTACTTTAATATTTAGAAAAACCCGCTGGAAGCTGGAGATAGCTGCTTCAGTGTTTGAACCCCAGCATATGGCGCACGACACCAGGAGAGCAGGGAAATGAAATCACAGTATAAGTCATTTGTTTACTGCATTTCCCATTTAGACGGATGTTCCTGTTCAAAGTGGAGAATACGTTTGAAAAGTCGCTAAATCTGGCGAGAAAAGCCTTGAGGCCTCCCTCCAAAGCCACTCCCCCAAAAGTATGATTATAATGAACGTAAGGGAGCCTACGGTGACGCACAATGAGCGCACGGGCGGACTGCTCGCAGTTAGACGGGCAGGTACGTAGACGGGCAGGTACGTAGGTTAACTCAGGCCGACTTATAACAGTCCAGATAGCAATGCATCCTTAACTGAATTGATTCAAGCAAAACAACACAGTCTCCCAGCTGAATGCAAACCAAGCCATGTTCCTTTAGTGGTTCCTCCATTTTCATCTTTAGGCTTTAGGAGCTCTCTTTCCTCAAAGGTATGACTGTGCGTGTCAAAGTTTAACTGGATTATGTAGTGACCCTTAAGGTTTATGCACCAATTTTATTTATTTCAAATTTGTTAATGAGAAAAAAAGTCAGTTGGGCAATACAACAATACTTATGAGCCGCAGCCACCTGCCACGGAGAAGAAGTCTCCGATCACAGCTGTGGTGAATTCATACTCTATGCAAAATTTCCATACAAAATTTATCAAAAATGTAATTGATTTATAATAGAGATTGTATCATCAATTTTTCCACCAGGTATTACTTTGCTTGCCGTTACAGGTGCACATAACACAATATTCAGTTATGTGAGTGGATCTTCTTCATCATTTGCACCCAAATGTAGTAAATGTGTTTGTGTTAGAACAAATCTTTCTTCTTTTGCATTGGTGACTCAACCGGGAGGGTTTAATGCCGATCTCAAGTGCTTCAACTGTGTATCATTTATAACATTGTTTATGGGAATACTGAAATTGGCTTTTACTGAACCAGAGGTGCCCGAAATAGTTCCTCAAACTTTAAAACTCCACACATGGGGCCAAAAACAAAAGCTGACAAGAAGTATATTATTCTGTTACGTCAAAACTCGATGTGCTTCAACTGCCTGCCATTCACTTTTTTGGCACTTTTCCCTATATAACCACACACACACACTAGAGACACAAAACATAATTCAATTACTTGTTGACTAAGGAAATTTTAACTGGCCAAAATAGTGAATCAACAACTTCATTAGAGTTAATGAGACATTTTTCCGTTAGAGCCTCAGTCCGCAGTAGAAGCTGATGAGAGGATTTTTCTAACGGAGTCAATAAAACTCTGGCTTGTTGCCTTTTAACAAACCAAGATGAAGAAACGATGATAAGGCTGAAAGGGGGAAAAGAGAGGGAAGATAGGGTTCTGGCTGCGAAAAATAAGACTCAAAATACAAAGAAAAGTGCAGGACAAAAGGCAGAAAAGAGAAACGAAAGAAGAGAGCAAGTGACAGAGAGAGAGAGGGGGTGGAGAGAAGAGGGGAAGAGCACACTGATAAAATAAGGACAGAGAGAAAAGAAAGAAAGGTGGGAGGAAGGAAAGAAAGGGAGGAGACGGCTCTCAGTTCTCGTGCTGTCTGCAGGGCGAGATAGAGCCGGTTGTCATTTCTGCCAACAATAGGCCACCACTGAGCGCTGCCTGTATTAGGAAAACTGCAGATATGGATAAATCTCACACACACTATCCTCTCTATCACTTGCTCTCCTTCACTCAAACACATTGCGGCTACACGCGTAGTCACACACACACACACACACACACTTTCTCCCTTTCACACAGCAGGAATTACCTTCTAATAGTCCCTCTGCCTGCCGCTTTACAGTCGTATAATTACACGGCAGGTTCAGGAGTTCAAACGTGTTGACTCTAAATGAGCTTTTACAACAAAGCACACACTCTGAGAGGCAGCTGTGTTCCCGCTGTCACGAGTGCTTTGATTAATGTCCCTCCTGCGGTGTAAACCTGCGTACACGTGTCTGCATGAAGCCCCCAACACTCGGCACATTCTTATGTGAAGGGTAGTAAAATGTCAGGGTTACAGTTCATCGGGAGAGAGCTTTTTTCTTCCCCCCCGGAAGCACTCAGTGTCACTTTTACGAGGCACGCTGAGCCGGTGTCGAACTGCATAGCGGACGTGGTGCGACAGTCTTTTATACTGCACATACAGTAAATGCCACCATGTGATGATGCATTCACTGCCGACCTAAGGAGTAGTTGGCTGTGAAAGAATACACATATATGTAACCCATATTTGTATTCAGTTAAAACAGGTAATATCTAATTATTTTTAAGGGAGACCATAGTTACAGTTCCTTAGATGTTTTCATGTTTTTGTTTTTTTTTCATTCTACCACGTCATTGGCAACAGCAGCAAAAGATGTCTTTAAAACCTACATTTGCTTTTTGCTTTGCTTTGTTATTTATATTTCAATGCACATATTGCATTGGCTGTTATCGTGGTTTGTCTTATCCCCCTTAAATCAAATAAATAAATCAAATATGCTACAGAATACAATAATATTTCAACAGTGTGAAACAGTTTATTTGTCCCTTTCCTGCTCAAGCGTTGAGCAACCTTGTGCACGAAGCCAGAAATGCATGACGTCGACCCCAAGCTTGCTTTACAAACACTTCTGCACTGCATGTAATCCTGCATAACCGCAATATGCTTCACACAAACACAATCGTGATAATCAGTCGATCTTGCTCTCAGGCACCGTATGTACTCCATCTCATAAAGGGGGCGTTTTTTTCCCATCAGCCATCAGTGCCAGGAGGCTCGGTTATCACAGAGCAAGATAAAGTGAAGAATGATCATATAGACACTGGTGCAGAAGAAGCCCTCGGAGACATGGATTCACACACACACACACACACACACACACACACACGTACACAGACACACTAGGTATGAAAAACCTCTCAAGGCATCGTACATTAGCAGGCGAGTATGTGTTTGAATTATAGGGGAAGCTCTGGGTTGTATTGATTTTACTGCTGTGTGGAGTGAGTTTAGGTTCTCTGAGGACACGTGTGTGTACGCACACACACACACACACACACACACGCACACACGCACGTCTGACCTGAACCTGCAACACTAGACCCTTCATATAATTAATAGACTTATATCATTGAGATGGATGATTTCCAGGTTACATTTGTAAAGGTTTATATTAATAAAGGTTTTATTATGAATGAACTTAGGCAGGAAATAAAGATAAATATACTCCGAGTTGTGCCCTTTTTTTGCAAAGTCCATGTTTGCCAGATATGGAGCAGCATGTGTTGCCCCAATTAAAAACGTCCTTTCCCATAATCCCTGGCGTCACAAAGATGCAGATGTGTACATGCCACTTCAGGACTGGATGAGATTGATTGTTGTTGGGAAGAGTGAGGAAAACAAAGTATAAAAGAAACAGAAACATGAGTAACAGAGTGACCCCCATGCAGCGAGGCCTGTTACGCTATGGATTTATTCTTACCGCAGTGAAAAGGCAACAGATCACTTGGGTTTGGTTTACTGCCAATGTCTACTTTAAACATTAATCAAACATTAAATGTCTATTTCTATTGATCAGGAAAGAAAACAGTGTCGCTGCTCTTTTGAAGTTTGATTCCCACTTTGACCTTGTTTTTTTTTTTTTAAATGACTATTTTTCGTGTGTACAGTGCGAGCCTGTCCATGAAAATACTTAAAGCATATTGAGGTCCACGGTCACAGTCTTTATCAACGGGTGAAGTCTGAGCCATCTGCTGAAGAAGACTATGGGATGCAGATGAAACGTTTTGTTTTTTAATGATATATGTTTGTTTTATACAAGCAGTGAATGTGTGTGTAGTGTTATCAGCTGGGAGATGTGTTCGAGCGGCAACTTCCACAAGATCTTAGCTTTTTTTTTGTCTAATAAATCTACTCACAACACGTATTAACCAGAACAGAATAACACCTTCAGAGTTTCTCTATGTCACTGAACTAAAATGAGCTTAATTGCCTTGTTAACTCATCGTCAAAAAAAAAAAAAAAAAAGTCTTTCCGCTGTTCCAACAACCACCAACTCTGGTTTGATTGAAATAAACCCCTTAATTCAAAGAGTTAGATGTAAAAATAATCTGTTTCTACACGCTGCTTTCCCCCGCTGTGTCTCTCTCTCTCCCTTTTTTGAAAGCAAACCATTAGAACACACAAAAATCGGCCAAAAAAAAAAAAAACAGCCAAACATACAACCATAATGGGAACAAATGACAAGAATTAGATTTGTCTCTTCTGTTAGATGTGGTCTATATCTCCAAATGAGAAAATACAATCAAGCTAAAAGTCCTTGCTGTATTTGTATGTCTCCCCTCTTACATGGAAAACTAGTAAATATCTGCTGTAAATGCTGTGACGAGGGAGCGAGAGGAGCTATGGGGCGAAAGTGTGTGCGATGATGGTAAAGTGCTCTCTTCAATTGCACTAACACCGTAATTATTGTGGTAGTGATTAATTGATGTTCAAACGCCACGTGTAGCACCTTTAAAAATCCATCTTTACCCTGTCTCCTCGCTTTCAGCTGCTTTTCCCTTAATGTCCCCAAAGGGCTTAATAAACGGCGATCTGCTCTTAATAGGTGCAATCACATTACCAGCACACGCTTTGATTATCTGTCTGATGGAAACAGCATATGTTACATTAAACTGACACTATGCTGCCAGCTGTTTGGAAATGCAGTCATCTCATTAAGTGTTTGCATATTCATTCATAATCTCGATTTGTTTTTTTCCACGCTCGTCCTCACAGACACTGGGGAGGAGCATCGAAATGTTTGCACACACAGCTCTGTTTCTACTTCTGCTGCTCTCCAAGCAGTGGCCTGCACATACACGCACTAATAGTCTAGATGAATTTGGAGGAAAATTGTGTATAAAATGATGCACAAGAATATGGAATATGTCTATGTGAAAGTTTTAATATTTTAAATGTTGGGCATCCCTGCTTTAAGATGAATGATAATGTTGCTCCACATCTGCAGGATGTGTAAATATGCTGCTGTATTATTCACCGGGCCAACTTAAAACGGTAATAATATGTCAGTGATGTGTTCTAAAATGGTTTAGTTATTGCAGGTTTAATATCTGATCACCACAGTTTAAAGTGTACAAAATCTAAGAAAATCCTTCTGGAAATAGGAAGTGAAGAAGAGAAAAATTGGAAGGAAATGCTAAAAAAAAAAAAAACACTTTTGAAAATAAGCCAGAGGGACAAAACAAAGTGGTTAAAGTACAGTTCGTGTTTTATTTTCGTGTTTTTATATCATTGATTTTGGAGAAACAAGCAACATATTTTTTAATTATCCAACCAAAAACAATCCCAGCCCCTCCCTCCGACAGCCAATCTGCCAAAACACATGGACGCTGCCGGAGGACGAGTCCACGAGAGACACGTCCGGGAGACAAACGCCGCGCATTCCCGTAACCGCTAACCGTGTGCAACTACCTCATGCGTCATTCACGTGGAGGAAAACACCGAACATTATCATAATGAACGTTAAAAAAAAGAAGATGGATATTGTTCGTACTCGCAGAGCACCGGACCCCGACCTTTTTGCACCACAGACATTTAATTATTACA
Organism: Bovichtus variegatus; assembly: GCA_943593645.1. Classification (NCBI taxonomy): domain Eukaryota; kingdom Metazoa; phylum Chordata; class Actinopteri; order Perciformes; family Bovichtidae; genus Bovichtus; species Bovichtus variegatus. The sequence continues at coordinate 28,097 of CALSCE010009113.1, forward strand.
TATATAATTATTCCATTTTATATTAGGCACTTTATTTATATTAGTATTACATTGTAATATATATATATATATAATATAATACATAAAAACGTAATAAATATTAACAAAAATGTCTTTCTGTCAACCCTCCGACACACATCCTGCCTTCTGAATCTAGGATGTCTATGGTCTGCTTAACGCACAGACTCACACTCATGCTGTGCTCTTTGCTTTCAACTTAGAGACACACACACACACACACACACACACACACACACACACACACACACAGCCACACACACACAAATAAGTATATGCTACTGTGTACACTCCTGCCCTGCGGTTCATGACTTCAACCACAATCCAGCACTTCACACACATAATGTTTGAACATAAAGTATTCTGGGCTTTCAACCGTTTCAGCGTGCACACACACACACACACACACACACACACACACACACACACACGCACACACACACACACACTTTCCTCATTATAATGTAGTTAACTTCAGTGGGTTTTTTTCGGTCGTGGGGAGGGGGCATTTTCTCTTCTGATGCAACATCTTGATAGTCTTGGCACTGTGTATGTGTGTGTGTGTGTGTGTGTGTGTGTGTGTGTGTGTGTGTGTCTGTCTCTCTTTGTATGTCACACTCTCCTATCGCTGTGTTTGTGTGTGCGCGCCCTCGACACACTCTGGGCTGCATGCCTGGAATACAAGGCGGACGTGATGGGAGGAGAAGAAAAGAGATCGCTCCCGTATCCAGGGGCAACGCAGGTAACAGGAGGATAAGAGGCGATGGCGCCGTGGACCCTCTCTGAGCCTCGGGACACGCTGGAAGACTTCCACAGCCCTGATAGCTTTTTGACACATTGCATCAGACACATAATGAAGAGGTTTATTTGTCAGATTTACATAACATCCCGGGGAGGTAGCAGCTACCACAGGGCCTGCACACACACACACACGCACACACACACACGTGCACACACACACACAGGCACCAGCAGCTGATTTCACTGATTAGTTCGTCCTGTCTGGTCAGTGAAACCACCTGGTGTCCTGATTGGTTGGAGTTTAAACCTGCATATTTTTTCGCACTCCATGACAGGTGATTGCCCGTCATAAATACTCTGGTAATCACACTGTTTCATACATTTATAGCAATACTTACTCACCCTGGAATCATACCTCCTGCAGGAATGTATGTTTTTGTATCACTACACCTATTTGAAGCTTCTGTACTTGCAAGATTCTCGCTGTTTACAGTCGCATCCTCATGATTGTTTGCACTTATTTGGACAAAAGCATCTGCTAAATGAACTGTAATGTAATGTAATGAATCACAGCTACCCAGCATGCACTTATTTGGGGATTTGCAGGTTAAAAGACATGTAAACGTTGGCACAGGTATAAGCCATACAAACCGCATTGCACTGATTTAACTCTACATGTAATCAGTGCAGAAAAAGAGGAACTGTATGGGGAAAACATTGCATTTCAATTTCAATCAGGAGAGGAAGGTGAATGAAGTGAAGATAATTGTTTATTATAACAGAATAGTGTGTTATAATAAAGCCTTGACAGAAAGTCTTTAGCGCTTAGACTACGGGGAGACTGTGTAATCGAGGGCCGTGCGCCCTGATCAGCAGCGCCATGAATCCCCCGTGGAGTCCACACGCTGGTGGTGGAGGTGGCTGATGATGAGGCTGATGAAATGATGAAGCCGATGAATTTGCGAAGACTGGGCGGTGATTGGAAGGTGGAGGGGCCCTCGTAACCACAGCGTGAACGTACCAGGCGGAGAGAGAATGTCATTATTTTATTTTAAATCTAGTTGCATTTTGATTTGCTTCTGGTTTTGGTCTGTGCATTAGAGTAAGTGGACTTCATAGATGACCCTGCAGACGGCAGGTTCTACCTCTCAAATCTAATTACTAACACAGTCTTCAAACGTGCCACACGACCAGACAACCCTCTGGATTAATGCAGCAGTTTCACCATCTAATTGTCAGATCTGGAAAACCTGCAGGAAATCACGCTGAAAGTATTCCTTGGAGTCCCCACACTGATGAAACAGAAATGGTCTTCCCTTTCTTTCCTCCTTTTCCATTTCTTCTTTGATGCAGAAGACAGTGGGCGCTGTCTTAGATGAAAAACGTATTTGCATTTGTTCTTTTCTGGCCTTTCATCCTTATCTTTGCGAGTCAAATTTTACCTTCTTTGTGGAAGCTCGTTAGTTCAAATTTCAAGGGAACAGAAAACGTGATTATTGACCCGGAGTGAGCGTGATGAGCCCTTTTCTTTCTGAAGACGGGACATATCACTGGATCACATTACAGCTCAAATTGAGCTCCTCGGTATTCACTACCCATTACATTTCAGGCCCCAATTACTGCGTCTCACATACGGAGTGTGCCTGAACTCAACCATACTTTAATAACTGATATTCACAAGTGTACAGATCCATCCAATAAACTGACTTTGAAAGGAAGAACAGAAGCAAGAATTCTTTACTTCTCATCATGTTCGCTTGCGTTTCACAAATACATTTGGAGTTTTGTGATATCAGATGATTTTATTGCAGCATCCCTTAATAATAATTCTAATAATAATAATAATAATAAAAAAGATTTGTATATATAAGACATGCAGCACAAAGTGCTTTACAGTAAAGGAAAAACAGACAGAATGAAGATGAAAACAGGGATAAAATGACAAAAGAAAAAACACAAAGCACACTTGATAAAATAAAAGATATGAACTACATACATAAGATGGAAAATAAAACCCACTGAAGAATAAAAATAATAATATCAAGATCAGTACCCATATTTATTTTCAGCATTCACATACATCAATAAACAACGCAGCAGCATCAAAGGGTCTTCTCTTCTCTTCTTTTGTACATCAGTGGTGGAAATTTACATTTTTCAGACGAAAACTCAAGAATTTTGCCTCAATTTCACTCTCTACCAATCAGCGCCTTGGTCTCTGAGGATATGAATATAGAAATACACACTATAAACGATTGCATCGTGAATTATTGTAAAGAACAATGGACTGAAAACACTGCATGACAGGGATAAGGGAAGTCACATGGATGGAGAGTGTGTGAGTAACGAGTGATGATGCTCTCTGGCATCACGTCTCAGTATCCTGAGTTCTTCCACCTACACAGAGAGTGTGTTTCGCTCTGTGCCTCCCTCCTGCAGCGGTGTGTGTAGAGTGTGTCCGTGGAGGTGAGCTCCACCTGTTCTCCTTGACGTGAAGGGACAGAATGAACCAAAAAAAGGAAAGTTCCTCGTAGTTAGAACAAGGTCACTGTCCTCTCGTAGACGATGATCGTGTGTTCCCTGTGCGATGACCCGTGTCCACCCTTGATGAGGTCAAGGAGGTCGTGTGACATCTGCATATTTAATGATGATGTCGTGGGTGGAAACAAAACCATAAGTGTAAAGTGCGTAGAGTGTAGATGAGGTGACGCATGCTAAAATATAGATTTGGATTATATTGACTTCCAAACCTCATAGTCAGTGTTTGCTTCTTTAGTAACTTATATTTCCTACAGGTGTCAATACTTTCATTTTTTACTCAATGGGTTTTTTTTCATTTTTGCTCGGTAACAGAACTGCACAAATTATTTGTGCTTTCCAATTCCACCTTATTGCAAGCATCATGTCAAAGGTTTGCTGGTCCTGGGAAATATTAGCTAAATGCTTTATTTATGTTTTTATTTTCCGGCAAATAGACAGTGTTTTCTGTGTAGTACTTGCTAAAACAGGTGGAAACAGGTGAACTTCTCCTGCACTTCAAAACAAAGTCAGGTTAAAAAAACATAGCAAAGCTATCACCTCAAGTCTTGAAGTGCTACAAGTTTTGGGGTCAAGTGTTTGTTTTTATTCGAGCATAAACTCAACAATAAAGAGTGCAAGTAAAATGCAACGTTCGGCCAAATCCTGCAAAGGTATCAGCTCAAAATAAAAAAATAAAAATGAGCACACAGTTTTTCCAGGGCTGATGTTGTAAGTACTTTAAGGACTGAGGCGTCTCACTCAAGTTTCCTTCTCATCTCTGTTCTTTGGTGCCGCTTGTTGTTTACTTTGGAATTCAATCAATTGGGAAATCGGCCTAATTCATTTGAGCTGAACGTCACGATTCCCCCGAGCTGATTGGAGGTTGTTCCTGTTGGCTCCTAATTAACAATTCCGAGCAGCTTGGTGCATTTCCCCTCTCGGCCAATCAGGGTGTGACGACGCCCTCTCTTGAGGGGTAAAGAGCGAGACGTGCAGAGTCGGCCGTTCAGATCCTTCTTGGACTTAATGCAGACCTAATGTCAGCTGATATGTATGATATGATATATGATATGTCAGCGAGGAGCGCTGCTCTTCAGGCTCTTTTGAGACTTCTTTTCTGTCTCGACATTTCTGACTGACAGGACTTTCTGAAACACAGTGAAGTGAATATTAAACATCCACTAAGTTCGTGCAAGAGTTAGTGATTGTCTAACGATATAATGAATGAATGTAATTCCTGCAGGTTTTATTATATTTTCACTTAAACACTCTTCATACACACTTTCCTAATTATTGAAGAGGCACTGTTTATTGTTGAGGGGGCATTTTGTAATAATAGAAGAGATCATTTTTTTTTTTTATTTTATTGTGAAGGACATTTTTTCAGATTTGTTTTTCCAAGTTGATATTTCTGTATCATGTGGTTGGGATCTGGGGAATCAGTACCGCTACAGCAGAGACAATGTTATTTGATAACTGCTAATATAAAAACTTTTTTATTTATTGATTTTTTTTAAAAATGGACTTTGGGCAAGTGGAACAAAAACCTTAACTTTGAACCCTGATATATTGCAGCAGTGAGCACTTTTTTGAAGGACACCAGTGGCGTATTGTGTCCACAGAAGGTGCAATTATTCTTCCCGTTTCTGCCCTGATGAAGATCCTGTGAGATTGGTCAGAGTTCTTCCTCTTCCTGACTAAATAAAGGCTTTGAATATAACTTATTTGCCGTATACTACTTTAAGAGGTAGCATAACGATGCTTCAAAGTCACTTTGAAACGCTGTGCGGCTTACTTTGGTACCGAAATCCCAAACCTCTCACTGTCACAAGGTTGACAAATGCGGACTGAGGTGATACGACCACATTTTATACTCTGAGGATACGAGAGGGATCAAATTGACAAATGAGACACATTGGGTGTGTCTCAAAGCTCTACGAAAATCCTTTTTCTTCCCCTCCGCTGCGTCCTACTTTCTGGGAAATTGATGTCCGTGCCGACATGTTGTTTGCTGTCTTGACAGCTAAAGGGAGGAGCGGGGGGGAAGTTTCCTACACTGTTTTGCGGCGTTTGGAAGATTTGACCTTGCTGTGATAATGTGAACAAAACTTGAGTGGGACTAGTAGAAATAAAATAATCTCCCTCATGACTGTTAACTGGTGGTAGTACAGTCAGTTTGTCCAGCACAGCCTGACTCTTGGGAAGGAGAACAAAGTATATTCAAATGTAATATTCCACCATGTTCTTGTTGAACCAGACATTTCTCTTTTGGAATGAAGCGATGCCATCGGCATTGCCGTCATAACAATAATTAAAAAGCTGGAAAGTGATTTATGTTTTTATTCACACAGGAGACAAAAAGAAACTAAGTTGACGTCAAACTTTCCGCTGAGGCAATGGATGGAAACAAAGTTGTTGGAGGTCAGATTCATTGCAAGCCAGGATGGGTTTAAAAACCAACGGCAATGTGGGAGGTACTGAATTTCATAAATAAAGTGAAATATTCCCCGCGTGCATTACACATCAGGAGCAGTTAATAATTCAAATAGTAGGTCTGCTGCCTCCCTACTCGTTTAAAGCTTGTCTAATTATCCCTTTTGGCTTTTTACCTTGAGTATATGCAAAGTGATATTACGTGATCAATTCAAACCTGAAGTTTTATTAAAAACCATAACTCGCAAGTATCTCTGCTGCCTCTTCCCATTTTTTATTTCTTGTCATTACCAGGTCCTCTACCGTTCCACAAGTGTTCATGCAGCATATTGAATATTGAATTCTGAGGGGGTAAAATATAGTTATACTCCCTTTTTTATGAGAGCAGATTAATTAAGACGTTCACGTCTCTGAGTTACGACGGGTCGGAGACATTTTCACCTCTTACAGTTCTTCAGTTTCACCCTCCGGTTGTGCCGTCGCCCGTTAAACTTTCACGTCAAGCTCCAAGAAATGCATTTTACTTGTTGAAGCTCGAGCTGCCGTGGAGGCGGACATGAACTTGTTTTTTTGAGTGCGTGTATCTCCATAGGCAGAGCAAATTAATACATTTGGCTAAGTAATTCTGCCACGATCTCGGAGTAAAAGGCGAGGAAAGAAAAGTGCTGAACTATGAACCCCAGCTCCTTTGCTGGTGCTGTAAAAGTGTCCTGTAATAGCTCGTTATCTCAATGTGGGGACGCATTATGCTCGTTGAGCTACACGCCGTTCTCATTATCTAAGAAATGTTCCTATTCACAGTTCACACTTTTTTTCTTTAACGCGTGGAACATTGGTAATTCTGTTTCTGTAAAATGTATGAATTCATGTTGTCGCAGGTTTTCATCCGTTGCCTAGTGAAGCCACAGCAATCATCAGCTCACTCAACGCTCAGCGTGCGGCCTCTGTCTCTCGCTTTCATTCTGCCCATCAGAGACCAAAATAGGAATATGTTTAATATCTCTTCATGTGTGGTTTGTGCATCCAGACCAATCCGATACACCATCAAACACTGATGACCTAATGACAGCTACAGTGTTCATAGATGGATGGACACGTTATTGATCCTGCATCCAGTAGCTTAAAGGACATGACATTACATATCACATATCTGCACCCCCACCATTAAAAGTAAGGAAAAAATTATAAAATGAAGAGACAAAATATAAGAATAAAGGCTGTTACAAATATAAAAGTACACAGTAGCATTGACCAGTGGCTGTAAACCTGAGCAGATTTAGTGCCAACAGTGCGGCGCAAATGTGCATGCAGATCTATAACCATAAATAAGTGAGCATTAAAGTGTCCAATACTAAAAATAAAAAAAATGAAGGTTAAAGTGTCATAATGCTTTAAGTCCCGGGTTAAATGCACTTGTCAGGTTGTTTGTGGTTTGGTTCCGCCTGCCATCACGAGAGCAGTTGTACAGTCCTGTGGTGTGTGGAGCAGGACTGAGAGTCTGAACATGCTCCTCTGGTGACGTGCTGTGCACAGGCCGGTGGCCGTGGTCCAGGATGGATGACGGTTTATCCTTCTCTCACCAGGGAGTCCAGCTCTGAGCCCACTACAGAGCCAGCCCTCCTCACCAGTCTGCCCAGCCGCCCTGCGTCGCCAACACACCACAGCATAGAAGAGAACACTGGTCACTGTGAAAGCCAGTTTTCAGTCTCATTAATGTTCAGTCCCCCCCCCCCACCCTCATGTTACCTTCCAGAAATATTAGTCAAATGAGCTGCATGCAGGGAGGTATACAGGTTTTATATTGCGGGGGGGAGCACTTTATCGGATTGGTAACTCTGTATCGACAGGTAGTCAAGAGAGATGGGGAATCGCATGCACCAGAAGGTCCCCAGCTGAAACCAGGATGTTGCAGTTCATCGTCAGCACCCTGACACCTAAGTACCAGGATGTTGCAGTTACTGGAATCTGAAACTTTCGGGGAAAAGTTGAATCGGTGCAGCCCGACTTTACCTTGCCTCCTAAATTAGAATTATCTAGCTTTAGATAGTAAGCCTGCAGAAATCATGCTGAACTTTCCACATCCTGGATGCCGCGTCGATAATTAAAGGATGATGCGTCGCTTCCTCTCTCCTAGACGCTTGAGTTCTCTGACAGGGTGTTGTACTCTGCCGTCTAAAGTTCAAGTAGCAATCCATCCCAAGAGCCGCTCTGTACGGAAACATAAATGTAATTGTTTTGTTTGTGACTCTTTGTGTGATCGTGAAAGTCGACTCTTTGATGTGTGTGATCGTGACAAAAGGTCTGAGTGTTTCCAGATCACAATCATCCTCAAGCTGCAAAGGTGTTGTTTTTTTTTCTCCTGAATCGCAGTAAAACAAATGTTTACCCGTGCAGCTGTGCTTCTTTTTGTAGAACTAACTACTCACTGTTTCTGCCTCCATCTCCCCCAACATATAATGTATACAGGATGTGACAATGGCTATATTTATATCAGTAAAGCATTATAAAATATTGTCAGTTTTGTCACATACTCTCTGATGTTTTTAAGATCGTATTCCTGGTTAAGATATATTTACGGTATGGCGCCGTACCGAAGAATAAAACGAAACATTCTGCTCTTTGTTTCTGTCGCTGGTAGACAAAGTTGTGTGGAAATCAGGCCAAGCTGGAGACACGGAGAGACTCAGAGAGATAGATTGACAGGAAAAAAAGGGAATAACAGAAATAAAGAGACCAAGATACACCCGGAGAGTTAGAAGGAAGTGAGAAAATATATTTTTGATAGGCTGAGGCGTAGTGAGAGGGATGACAGGTGGAGAGAGGAACAGAGGACGACGGAGAGGAAGAGGAAGAGGAAGAGGCTGATGGATTAAGACGTGTTTCCTCAAACTCCTCATCACCTTTTTTCCACTATTGCAATCATTTGTCCTTATCTTTGCCCTTCTTTTCATCTTCTTCCCTTTTTTACTATTGTCAATTTTTCTTGCAGTTTTTTTTTTTTTATTATTGCTTTACACTGTTAATGAGATGTCAGGTTTGACTTTGCAAGTAACCAACCACAGTTTGTGCCCTTTTTAATGACGAAAGAGCTGGAAACTTACATTTTACATTTTTTATTTTAAATCTGAAGCGTCATGAGCTGACAAGATGGGGACGCAGACCATCATTAAAGATGCACAGCAATATCTTTATTCCTTCAAACGTTTCCCTAATCTTCGCTTATTTTTCGCCTTGTTTTTTGGGTCACAAGCTGAAAAGATAAGCACTGTAAATCCCTTATTTGGAGGCGTAACGGAACGTGAACGCAGCCAAAACATCTGCTACAATTAACCACTACAAAAACTGTGCACACACACAAGTTATTAAAGTGTTCGCTGGTCCAGGTGTTGACAGGATGCGCACACACACATGCTCCTTCATCCTCCAGCCACGCCCTGAATCCCCCATTCAGACAAAAACACAACACATCACTATGTTCAATCTCTTAGGAAAAGCGCTGCATGTAAGGGTTGGACTTCTAAATACAACGTTGATCTGAACACTGACTGGTGGAGACAGCATGTAATGATTGAAGGCTGTACAGCGCTTCTCTTTTCACAGTTTCCAACAAAAGAAGAGGTAAAACCTGAGATGTTCTTCACGTATTGCAGCAGAGGAGACATCTGTGGGTCAGGGAGTTCTGTAGGTCTGGATAAGATGAGCAGAGCAAGGAACACTGGATTAATTAAACTGGATTAAAGAAGGAACGAGAGGGAGAGTGAAAATACGGAGAGATGTTTAGACGCTCTCTTTCAGCCTCACTGGGTTTTATTTTTGATTTTTTTCCTATTAGTCTCTATGGTTACTCTCTCAACCTGGACCTGATCTGAACATTAAACGGCGACTTCGCCAACGCCAGATATTTCTGAAAGCAACAGTTGGGATTTCAAATGCCAATATCTGAATTTTCAAATTTTAGAATGGTACAATAACGGGCAGTTTGTGTCATTTAAACTTGTGTCAGTGTAATGATATGTATCAGTGAATCCAGTGACTGTGTGCTGCTTTTTTTTCAGTAGTTCTAAGGAGGATGACTCATGAATTCAGCAAAGTGATCCAATTCGTCACCTCAATTTCGATTTTTCTTTTTTTTTTTCCAGGTGAAAATGAAGTGGCTATGAAAGCGTCTTGAGCAGGGGGGAGGGGGGGTGCGGGGGGGGGGGCTTGTTCTGACACATAATCTTTGATGCCTCACCACTGTAGCGCTCCTCTGGGGAACCAGCAATCAGAGCAAGTCTTCACACGAGTGACAGTGGAGCCCATATCAGTTAAATGACATCAGAACGCCATACGCAGTGACGCACGCTGAGGATGACAGGGTCTCACGTTGAGGCAGCTCGCTGATGACAAGCAGAGGAGATCACAGACGATGAAGAGGAGCGGGTGCGTGGTCGAATGACGGTGTTGGCGCTCTGTAGGAGTCTCCTCGCGGGAGATGCCAGTCGTCATACAACATCCTTTCTCAGCTTGTTCTGTGTGTTTTTAAATGCATCCCGGGAACGACCATGTTTAGATGTACAGGTGTGTGTGTGTGTGTGTGTGTGTGTGTGTAGGTGCAAAAAAAGAAAGAAAAACATTCTTCCTCTGATGGATTTCTACTTGATGTTGAATGTCTTGAGAACAGAAAGAAAGCTTCATCTTCATTTCGCAGGATGTGACTCCAAATACGTTTGTTGTTGTTGTTGTTGTTGTTGTTGTTGTTGTTTCAGATCTTATGGTTCTGCTGTATGGGAGATAATTGGCAATGATTGTTTTTATATGAGATGCAAGTGAGAGGAGTGACTCAAACCGAGGTTCTTGTTTGTCCCAGTGAAAAAGGATGTGTAGGTAAAACATCAAACAAAAACTTGCAGAACATAAAAGTATTATAAGATCTATCCGGTTAAATGAATGAACAATTTCTGTATATTTAATGTGTTCGAAACTAGCAGGAAGTGTAAAATATTTAGTTGAACTTTGTGAAATGAACTTTAAAAAGTTGTCTGAGAGAATTCAAAACGTGTTGCTTTGTATTAAAGTGGATATTCAAACGTTTCCCTCACTACATGGTATTTAATAGAGAATATTCTGAAAACATGGTTGAAAAATGATGTTGTGTTTTAGTGTTTACATATCTCAAGTAAATGTATGTATTACCTAAAAGTAAATATAGTATTTTGCAAAAAAGAAAGGCATTTGTTTTTAAATATGATGATAATATGTAATATATATACTTAGTATCTACGGTGATCTATGAGTCACATGACTAATTATATGAACATAAAGGCTTTGTTTTAGACCCGTATTTAATTGTTTCAGATTGGATTTTCCCTTTAACCCCGTCATGTTCACTGCTCTTTTGATTTTAGATTGTTTTATTATAATGTATATCAGCTGTTTAAACACAGATAATATTTTTTGTCTGCTGTATTTTGGTCTTTCACACACTGGAACACCTAGCATGATTTAAACTAATTAATTTATCGCAAACCTCACAGTTTGGAATTTGTGACCCGAACCAAAATGTCTGACATCTCCTGATAAAGGAGATTGTTTCAGTCCGTAGTCTTAACCCTATTAACACTGTACAATTGTGAAGCTGGTGTTACACTTTTTTTTTTTTTGTGAAAATGAAAACCTGCAAACTCTTGAGACATTGGTAAAAAAAAACTTAAAACCATTTAAGAAGCAAATTCGCAGGTTGTTCCTTTTGTAAGTCATGTGGCTGTGAAGCATTTGGTGTTTTTACCTACTGAAAAAGGAAAAAAGTCGAGGAAAACCAGGAAAGAAAAATGTAATACTAAATGTGTGTCTCAAAAGAAGTGTCTATTGAGCCCTTGAGAGGTGTTAATAGGCTGAGAAGCAGACATTGAAGGAGTTGCGTTGATAACAAGCCCTATGTACAAATATATTTCCCTTAATTAATTTGATCCCTGATGTCCCTGTTATTGTTTTCCCCTAAAACAGAGGCTACATCTTTTATTATTTTTTTTTTACTGTACAACAATCTCCCTGCAGGATACATCAGTAGTATCCTGAGGTTGTGACTTAATTAAGAGGCGAATAACGAGACATGAAGCTTACAGACAAGCTAGCAGCTCAGTGAAGCTGCACATTTGTGCTCTGTTGCTTTGAGGTAAATGCTAACGTGAGCATGCTAACATGCCGACGCTACATAGGTATTGCAGTATGTTTACCGTCTTAGTTTAGTGTGTTCGTATGCTAACGTTTGCTGATTGGAACTAAACACAAAGTGCAGCTGTGCGGCTGATGGGAATTTAATTAGCTTCGTAGGTATTCGGTGAAAAACATGAGTATTGGAGAAATGATGACGATAGGTGCTGAAAAGAGAAGGAATCGCCAAAGTCGACACGAGTCATCCTTTCTGGACCATGGATGTAAGTTTCAGGGGCCGGGTTAAGGCGCTCTCCGTGGTGCTGAACAAACAAAACCAATCCAGATTCTCATTACACAGCAACATTAACATTTTATTGATCTACTTTACTGCATGAACGTTTCCAAGCTGCAGCATTAACCCTCTAACCTCATATGATCATGAAAATAGATCCTGTTTCAAAGTCAAGATCAGAAACAAAGCATGATCCTGGGCCTCGGAGATCTTTTCGTTATCTGACTTCACTAACCCGAACAACCACGATCCCTACAACAGTGGTCATCAACTCGATAAGTCTCCCAAGGTTTCCCAGTCTGGCTATGAGTGCGTTCACATACCGGTAAACCAATCACAAACATGTACTATCAGCGGAGCGGTATATTTTACAAATGAAGAGCAAACTACAATATTAGACAAATACGAAGAAGTGAAACGCATAATGGGCTAAAAGCAAACACAGTAGATCTTGCTATAATGTGTGTATTCCTTTGAATAACTGAGTTGCTTGGATATATGGTATGGAAAAGAATAGAAGATATACTTTATTCTGACGGTTATGACAATGTTTTAGCCTTATTCATTCAGCTGCAACCCCAGTGGTGTGAAACGGACTGGGGTGCAAATAGAAAAAATAAAATAAAAACATAACTCAAAGCGATAAGCAGACTTGCTTTCATGTCTAATAAAGTGAAGTGACACAACTCTTGACGGGTCGCATTGGAAACTTGTAGCTCCAGAAGCTGTCACGGATCCTTGAATATATGATATTATAAGAGAGATAAAATCTATATAATCAATCATAGCTTCAAAGATAAGTCTGAAGCCTAATATTGCAAATCGATGCCCATAAAAGTTTAGATAAAAACTTTTTCTTTTGTTTCAAGTTTATAACAAGATAACTCAACAGCAGTTTAATTTTCATGACAGAAGTTTTTAATTGCGAGTGTAACATTGGTCTAAATAGTCGATCGCTCATTTTGGAACGAAAGTTGTCAACTTTGTCAGCTTCCCCGTGTTCTCGCAGTGTCTCCGATCCTGTGAAGGCGATAATTCCTCAAATTTGGTAACTTGTTAAATCATGGAATAATAAAGCGCTGTGCAGAGTAAATTAACGTTCCACTTCCTTCAACTTTCCACATCTTCTCCTTCCTTCCCTCCCCCTTTTTTCTGTCACTCGGCAGTCGGTGCGAGTATCACCTCTGAAGATTGGCTTGTCTCATTATTAAAAATATCCTATATCATATTGCATATTGATATGCGCTGGTGGGCAAATGTGCTTAACGTAGAAACTAGATAGTTTATATTTGTATTGGCTGACTCTCACCATATGAATACATTACTGAATAAATACATATTACTCCCAGTCACTGCAAAGCTCCTCATTGTATTAATGTTGTGAATTTATATGGCCTCAAAGTGAATTAAATAGAAATTCAATTTGCATATTTTATTGCACACAGACACACTTGAATGCAACCAAAAAGTTTTCTGTAATTGGCTTTGGTGTAAAGTTATGAAGCCTACCTGGGGTTAAACAAATAATAATACTGTGTAAATCATGGCTAAAAGATTTATACAGTGTATAGCAAATGATATATTTACCTGCTTAAAGAACAGACTCTTAAACTCTTTTTTGGATATCAATTTTGCCTTGATGATTAAATAAAAAATGTTTAAAAGATTCTGTTTGTAAGTGTAACTGATTGTATGTCTGTTATACAGTCATTTGATGAAGAGAAGATGAGTTAAAAGGTCAATGGAAACACATTTTTAAATGTTATAATTTTTGTTTAATTTCAGTCGTTTGTCTTGAATCGAGTAGTGAAGTTACTTGAACCTCTTCCTGATCTGTGCCTGGGTCTCAATGTTCGGTCCAACTCAGTTACTGAGCATCAAATACAACTAAACAAAACATATATATAAATTGGGCTCTCACAGACCCATGCATATGCATATTTTATTTCTATTTTCTTTTGGAGGATTTGTTGTTCTTACAAGTCATACTTTTTTTTTAAAACAGAGATGATGTCTGATTTTCCTTTTATACATCATATCCTAACCAATCCAATTAAAGCGGACATCGAACAGAAATATATTATGAAGTTTTGTTTTTAATTTCAACATGGACAATAAACCACACACGGCAGTTTGAACACACCCACTGAGTTGTTTGTATTAACTAATAAACCTGTCAGGCTTCTGCCGATATAATATTATGGTCAATGTGAGCTATGGTGCAATAAAGACCTCACTTATTGACCCTTTTTAACTGCACAGTCCAGATAAAAAATCCCCCCACTGAACAGAGGAGGGCAGTCTGGGTGGAGTTCACGCTCCCCATCAGCTCCTCGCTGGCCTCTGGTGACGGCACACGGCTGCAGGCACACTCACTCTAAATTACCACACACACACTGCATATGATCAAAAAACCTCATATGTGACATCCACCTGCAAAGGCTGACATACACACGACTGAAATCCTCTCGTGATATACTTGCACGTTCACGCTCGCATGAATAACAGCCATTCGTGCGTCATAATTACCTTCATCGCACACAGAGCTACCCCACAGGTGTGATTGAAAACCTTACATTGTACTGAGCTCAGTCTGATCCTTAACACCCCCCCCCCCTCCTCTCCTGTTCCTGTGAAAGCTATGAGAGGATTTAGCATTGATTTGAAGCATCGTGCAGCTGATGGGGTGCGGTGGCCTGAGATGTACCTCGAACGTACCGTCTACCATCTCTAATCACTGCACAGTGAGGCAAAGGGAAAGGAAGTGTGACGGTGGAGAGGCTGGAGCAAACAGGGGAAAATCAAAAATAATACAAAAATAATACAGTTTCCATACAGTTCTCACCAATGTCCATGTCCAAAACATCCCTACATTAGTATAAGTAGAACAACAGGGCGTAGAATAAACCGCTACACAGACCTAGAGTACAGCAAACACTGTGAGCATGGGTTTCACGTACTTGGAAACTTAGAATAATCTCCAGCTGCAAGTTTCAGCAAAGTGTTCAAATGCACAGCTGTTTATTTCAGCGGCGTGTTGAAGCAGCCTGGGGGCGCGTGTGCAGTGGATTTTTGAGGCTTCCTGTTCATTCTCACCGTAGCTGATTCTTAAGATTGTCGACCTTTTTGTAGAAAACAACCTTTGCGAGATGTCTTGAAAATAAAAAGAATAAAAAATACTGAGCATTTGTGTATTCTTTTGACAGCAGAGAATTTCATGGTTTCACTTTCAGTCAAGTCAACATCTCTAGACTCGAGACTTTTGTGTTTCTGCCATAGACTGTATATAAGAAGTGGACATATTCACCTCTTGGTTTGTGGACTACAGTGTTGAAGCCTCGAGTTTTTGCAATTTGGCCGTCGCCATCTTGGTTTTTGTCATCCAGAAGTGACACGACGGGGTGGAGCTAAGTACAAAAACGCACTGTGAAAGATGTAAGATGAAAACACAGAGGGCTCTGTCAATCACAAGGTAGCAACGCCCTAAAACATACCCTGCTTTATCACCTATTTTACTCTAAATACTATACTTTCCAAATAACATAATTATAATCTACAAAGTCAACGTCATGCTGTATTAAAGAAGACTTGAAACAAGGGATTGACACCATAAACTCATGTTTACTCAGGTAATAAATCAAGTGAGAAATAAGGTCATTTTCTCATAATTTCTATAGAATCTGATTTTCCCTGTGCACTTCTGCATTGGCTTTACTTTTCAGACCTGGAGGTTGCAGTTTGTTGAATCCCATGTTTGTTTGTTTGTTTTTTACCGTTGTCTCACTGAAAAAAAAAAAAAAATGAAATGTCCCTGTGAGCAATTCCTGTACTCACGCAGTTTAAAAGTGACAGAAGGAGAGCTGGTGAAGTGAATAAAAACTGTGTTAATGTTTCGGTAGCCTTCCGGGCTAACACAGCTGACACGCAGCTCACACAAAAGCATGCACACGCACATACACACACACACACACACACACACGCACGTGTCGTCTGGACCCAGCCTACTACAAGACACAGAACCAGATTACCACCATGCTTAGCAGAAGGAGACCTTATTAGTTTGAGATTCAGGGACAGAAAGAGAGAAAAAACATGCAAAAAACATCTGGTACCAAAACCAAAACATGGAGCTGATCACTTGGGGGAAGGCTGATATTTTATTATTGTATATTTTTCTATTGTTTTGATTTCTTATTTTCTTATTCCTTATTCCTGTACACATATAATTGAGTCCTACAGTGTTTCCTGCTGACAGGACTCGTGTTCCTCCCTCAGATCAGTAATCGATCCACTTCATCACATAACCCATGAAGCCATATCTCCGCTAAGGGCAGTAGATGAAGTATATTTAATGACTATATGTTCCAGTATTTGAACCTTGGGTGCATTTCAGTGTTTCCTCCACTAGAGGGTGCCAGAGAAAGTGATCCCCCCCCAGTCAGAGCAGGAGGTAGGGGAATCCTTTCTTGCTCTGCCTGCCTGAGTGACTTCCTCGCTGCTTCAGCCTGACCTAATAAATCACATTACCGGGGCCAGCAGTGTAATTACTGGCCAGCTGTCATGCCTCTTTCCTTTTTTCTTTTTTTTTTTAACTCTAGGCTGGACTATATGGACTGGACTAGGAGAGCCAGCAGAGTGGACTGCACAGCGATCCTATAAAGCAGACTGAACTGGACTCAGCTGAGTTACAATAATTTAAATGGGAATATTCACGATCCAGATCAGCACTATCGCAGCTCTACAGTTCTGCAGTGCGTGTGTGTGTGTGTGTGTGAGACGAGAACACAGACCGACTTCTATTCCTCACATTTAAGATTTGGAAACATTTGTTTAAGGCAGCAGATTTAAATTCCCCACAGCACAGAGTGACCACATTACACAGTATGTATGAGGCTTTACAGCTGGGTTGAGACTCGTTTTATATTTTGATTTATCGTATTACATTTGAAGTTTTAATGACTCAGCTGCTTCATACAGCAACAGAGAGAAAAGAGTCACAGAGACGTATGTGGAAAATTACAGTTTATTTTATTTCTCTTCCATGCCTATGATTGTTTGTTGCACTATTTGACCCTTTTCCCAAAATGTGATCACATTCAGAGATCTCAGTATTACGTTGGTGAGTCCAATGTTGCCTGAACTGATAAACAATAAAAAACAAAGTTATTATAAGATAAGATTGAACTTTATTTATCCCGAGGGAGAGTGTTGTGCAACAGTGTTTTATACTATATATATATATATATATATATATATATATATGTGTGTGTGTAGAAAAATAGAAAAATAAGATGAGCTGAGATGGGGTAAGGTGCAGTATTTGGCAAAATAACAACATAAAAAAATAAATAATAATTACCAAACCAAGCTAAGTATGAAGATAAACCATAGTGTCTCTTGGCTGTAAAAGCTTTCCTGCTCCGGCTGATTTGCTGAGTTAATTGACTGCTCTACCATCAGTACTGCCCAGGTTTCATTTCCCTGCTTCAGAGATGTTCTCTGTTAAAGACGCTTCTGATGCTTATTTCCACAACAACACAAAAGACTGCAGGTGGAACAGCAGGAGCTGAACCAAGACGCAGAACAGACCACACCGAGGTAACGCAGAAGTTAAAGCGTTAATGTGTCTACATCCCAACCTTCTGAGCCTCAGCTTCTAATTCACTACGGAAAAGTCTTCTAGAAACAGAAAAAGCACAAGTAGGTATATGCAAAAGTGTTGTTGAAAGCACGGACACTCATGAATGATGCATTTGTGTGATTCTTTGTTACAAAATCTGCAGGAAACCCCAAAGACAGTCCAGTAGTACTGTCCAAACACACAGAGGCTAGTTGCTGTCACCTCCAATTTAAGGAGCGATGACGCCCAATCATGCGTTTGTGTATCTGCTCTTGCAATACCTTTTATGAGGAGCTATTGTCTTTTATATTTTATTTTTATTATCCGTAACGGATGTTTGAAAATATGCCGCAGTTCAGACGACAACGTCAAACTGAGATCAAGATTTTCAGCACCTTGAAGAGAAACGGACAATAAACATCCTTTAATCTGATCTCATGGTGCGATAATAAAGTCAGAGCAGGCTGCCTAATATTGGTTTCTGCAGGAGGGCAAGAGTGTGTGTGTGTGTGTGTGTGTGTGTGTGTGTAGGTGAAGCTTTGGTTGATGACAGTCAGCAGGACATCCAGCACCCCCCCCCCTGAGCCCGACTCCATCAGAGAGAGAAGAGGAGACGAGCAGCAATGAGGACGATGGAGGGGGGTGAAAATGTGATTCCGTGAGAGCGAATGAGACGGAGAAGTAGAGGAGAGAAAAAGTGTCGGTCATGATTCTCAAAACCATGAATGTGTGTAAAAAGATTGTGAATATGACATGTTACGTGTTTGAGTTAAACATCAGAATGAGTGTGTTTGCTCTCCACAAAGACACACACGTTCTCGTCTGACCTCAGTACATTTGTTTAGGTTTTGGCACAAATTGACTTGAGTTTTTTTTGGGTTAAAATAACTTGGACAGTTATAACGTGGCCTTCAAGATCATTGTTGGGATTTGAGAACACAGTGACATTGCTACGACTAAGTCCGACGTGACAAGAAACACGAGCAGTAAGACGATCGAGACTTTATCCGGAGGTAAAACCTCAAAGTGAGTGCGCGTACGTGAAAGTGGAAGTGTGGTAGGTCAAAGTTGAACAAGCAGCTCATGCGGCGCTGACACGAGAGCGCGCTGTTCATTTCCCATTTTCCATTTTTCGACTGATGCCGTCATTTGCTGTCTCGAAGAAAATGAAGAGGAAAGAAAGGGTGATTGGGAAAATGGAGATGAAAATGGGAAAACGAAAGTTTAAAGATCTGTTTGTCCTCGGAAACGAATGCAATCCAATTGGAGTTGGCGCAGTAAGAACGAGCGCCACAGCAGGAATACTAATCGCACCGTCACCACGGGTCAGGGTGAAGTCAGGCTTTATAGTTCTTATTGTATTTTGGTAAACTGTCATGCAAAATCACTGACTTTTGAAAAACACATTCCCTTGAAATTCTCCACACAAAAGATGCCTCCAAACACTGCATTGGCAGAACAATTGATCGAAACATTTTTAAAACGCGAGGAAGTTGAAGCAGAATTGAATCGATACCACTTCACGTCTGGAGCCGTGATTTTCTCCTGTGAATGTAGTGGACGGAAAACGCTTCCAATGCAAAAACATGCCGATTTGAAGCAAATGTCCCCTTGAAAATGAATAATCACAGAGGGCAGGCCTGCCTTTTTAGATGTGCGACACTGCCATACATCACTGCAGCAATTAAAAGATGTTAATTAATGTAGGAGTCAACACGCCCTCCAGTTTCATCATCAGGGTCGTTAACCGGCCTCGCCCAGGCCAGTAAAAAGCAACACAATTGAATATTTATCCGTCTCGTCGCTGGGAATGCTGTTTCAGCGAGTGTTCGCGTGTGTGTGCGGGTTAGAGGGCGTAAAGGTCGGCCACCTTGCACTCGTCGCATCGTACACAGTCGCCCCCACCTGGAGCAGCAGATGGTGGGAGCTCGTAGTGACACCTGACGGAGGGGAAAGTGTGGTGGGAAGCTGCTAAATATTCATTTCACTGTCCGTCAGCTGCACACTTTTAAAATGTCAAATATCTATTTAACTCATTAACTAGTTCCACATGTTTCAGTCAAAACTATGACACAGAAATAGCAGTGTGTAAACATCCTGCGGGGAAGTTTAAAGGGTCAAGACATTCATGAAAACAGTGCAAATGATGCACAAATTATGTTTTTTTTACAGTCCACATAAATCTGCTGCATTTACCTTGCCTTTTAATAAAGTGTATTTCTTTGCAAATCCCTATGATAATCACTCTTTCACTCAATATGGTTATGTGAATTCCATCATTGATTTAAAATAATAACAAATAATATAAAAAGATGAGGTTCTGGAAAGTTTTTGAGATAAAAACACGACGAACCAAAAGGTGCATTTAGTAGCTGCCCTCGAGCTTTTGATCAAATCACATGATCTTCATAAGAGGACGCACATAAGTGACGGGAGAACACTCTGAAACGACCGTCCTTCCTCAATGTTGTCAAGAAATATTAAATAATATAATAAGTTATTGGTGAATAACCTTTAACAACGTATTGCACTTTATTGATGTACTTTATTGATGCCGTCTTTTTGTTTGCCTTTGTTGTCAGGGGGTCAGAGGCATAGAACAAAATCCCCGTAGTGATTAATGAGGGTCTTCTACTGCAGGAGACACCTGTGCTTTGTCTTGGTATCAGACAGGATACTGTACCCTGTGCATGATGAGCGCATCAGCAGCAGAATAGTTTGCTGCCAGCTAGTGGTCACACACTGCCACTACACTTTCCTTTTTTTCTCCTAATACTTGTGTCCTTGTGAATTCCTCAATAGTGGTGTTTCTGATTGCAAGGGTAAAAAGCACACGCACACACACACACACACACACACACACACACAGTTAGAGTTTTAGAGCGTGCAAACACATTTGCATAACTTTCTTTAAACATTCACATAAGCAAATGTACGTTTGAGGGTTATGAGTTCAAATAGGTTCTAGTTCAGATCATCAACACGCACACACACACACACACACACACACACACGCGCACGCACACACACACACACACACACTCACACACAGTCAAGGTCCAGCCTCCAGTCCTGCAGCCTGTCACAGATGTGCCTGAGCTGAGTGGCCGAGGGCTAAAAAAAAAAAAACATTCAGTCGCTCATCTGGCTGAGCAGGAGGCCCTAAATGGGTCAGAAGCATCATAGACCTGAACACACACACACACACACACACACACACACCGTGAAGTAGCCATATTTTAGAATTCTTCGGTCATATTTCATGATTTTCTTTGAGATAACCTTGAAAAACATAATTTGTCAGTGTCACTCACTGTCATTTAAACAGTTAGAATTAGAAACTTCATTTTAACCGAATTGATGACATCATTCTCTCGTTATGTAATTTAAGGTCATAGTAAGTTATAATATGGTTGTGTGTGTGTGTGTGTGTGTGTGTGTGTGTGTGTGTGTGGCTCCAGGCCCCTTTAAGCCTTGGCAGCGTCTGCCGACTCAACATGGCTCCCGGCGTTTTCACAGGAAGCAGCGGGGAAGAGAAGGCCGCTGTTTATCAGACTTCTCTTTTCATGGAAATCAAAACACTTCCACTAATGTAAATAAAAACATAGACATCTGTTTACATTTGGAATACACGTCTATTTAACCTTGACGTCAGAAGCTTTTACGACATTTGATCAATTATTGGAAGTGATCCCATTTCATGTAATATCAGTTTGACATAAACCTGCTTTTAGCCTTTTTTTTGTCATCCGGGATGTTATTTTGACCAACAGCTGTGATTGACATATTCGTCAATCGTTCTCGATGCTGCTTTAGCAGCGGCTTGGCATTCATCAATCAACAATTTGATACAGTTGATGTCGCTATATTCATTTAATTTCAGATTTGGGATGAGCTGCTGTGCAGTGATTATTATACATTTATTCTCATGTATTCACCTTCACATCCATGGAGACCGTAATGTCACTCAACATATTGCATTCTAATGTTACCATATGGAGCATGATCTCAGAGGAAATGCCATTCACATTTGTTTTTCTATGAATATAAATGTCAAATGTCATATAAATGAGTTTCAAATTCTGAGCTGGTGGGAGATTTGTGAAAGTTGCTGTTGCAAAAAAATAATAACTTTGCATAACTTATTCCATCACCAAAAATACTTCAGTAAATAGGTATGGTAGCAATGTCCTAATTGAGCCATTAACAATCCTTACTTATTGTAGGATGTTACGGAAATACATAGAAAAGTCATAGAAAATGGACAAACATGAGGTGTTGGTCACTAAATGTTAATAAAATTTAAAAAAAGATGTTACTCTGGTCACTAAATGTCAATAAAATAAAAAAAAAGATGTTACCCTGGTCACTAAATGTCAATAAAATTAAAAAAAAGATGTTACCCTGGTCACTAAATGTCAATAAAATTTAAAAAAAGATGTTACCCTGGTCACTAAATGTTAATAAAATTTAAAAAAAGATGTTACCCTGGTCACTAAATGTCAATAAAATTAATAAAAAGATGTTACCCTGGTCACTAAATGTTAATAAAATAAAAAACAAAGATGTTACCATGGTCACTAAATGTCAATAAAATTAAAAAAACGATGTTACCCTGGTCACTAAATGTCAATAAAATAAAAAATGTCACCCTGGACTATGATTAGCACTATTACTGCTAATACAGAGTTGTTGAAAACACTATGGGGACAGTGACACTTGTTATGTAACTACGACGACCACGTCAGTGCGCCTCGTTCCTGCCTCCAGTCTGATCGCTGCCATATTTCATTTCAAGTGTTTGCGAGCTCTTGGACGCAGCCTGAGGCGTGCGGCTGTCTCTGGCAACATTCATACAGAAACAAGTTCAACCGGGTTTGCGTGTTAAAGCTCCAACATCTGGGCATCTCACGTGCTACATGCGAAATCTCAGTCTAACAACGCTTCTCCTATGGATTCTTGCTTCTTTATCAGCGAGCTCCCAAAGTTCTGTGATAAGAAGCACGGACGCCATAGTGGGAATAAATGAAGTGGATCCTCACTGTTGTTTCTGCTGAGACTCTCCCTGCTGTGATACAGTACATGGAAGTTGGAAGGATTAAGAGAAAGAGAAAAGCCTGAGCCAAGACATAATGCCTCCTGTGAAATCCTCCGCACCCTCTGCAGACGACTAATTTCCCTCTCTTCTTAAATCCACTCTGCCTCTATCTTTCTCTTCCTCTATCTCTCTTTCTCCCACGGCGGGTCCCTCTCTTCGCCTTCTTGTCTCCTTGTATCTCTCTGCGGCTGTGCTGCTCTTAATGTCAATGCTAAATCCTGTTGACATCATGTATGTGATGTTTGTGTTCCTGTGACTAAGCTGATCTCGCCGGCTGATTTCCTTCATTGCAGCTGTACGGCAAAATGTTCTGCTCAGTGAATAGACGGGAATTTGTCCTGTGAAATTGGTGCATAAAAACATACTGACACTAAGACATCTTTACATATCAGCACGTTTAATACAATTATTATTTTTAAAAACATGGCTTTTTGCTCCGTCAAAAGGCATCACATCCTGGAGCTGTTTAATGCTATGATTGAAACTGATATTTTCACATCATAAAGACTTTTTAGACTTGCAGAAAAAAAAGAAAAGAAAAGAAAAATGACTAGATGCTGCTCCGGCAATGTGAGAAAAAGCAGATTTTCAGGAGTGTTAAGCCTCAACCTCATCTGCCTTCGTTCTCCTTCTCTCTTGGCAGCCAGTCTGCCGCCTGTTCGTATTCTTCTCCCCGTCCTTCGCCGCCGCCCTTCCCTCTCTCCTCTTGTTCACCTCTCCTTCATCCTCCCTCCTCTCCCGTCCTCTCCTTCGCTCTACAGCAACAATCATAATTGGTGCAGAGATGTACAATACAGTATTGACAGCTCACGCAGCAGCAACAATAATGCACATGCTGACGCACATTTTTCAAGGACAGCCGGGCCTCACGCACAGTCTGCCAGCACACAGGTTACTTATGACTGTATCCCTCTATTTAATATTCAATAAAGGGGCATAAAAAGGGCTTATACTTCATTAAGGTGCATAAAACGACTGAAGAAAAAGTCAAGTCATATTGATTTTCTTTCTTTAGAGGTTGACAGAGGTTATGTAGAGAGTCCTTACATCACTTGTAATGTGAATTAGTTTTCTTGCTTTTACTCTCACTTCTTACTTTTGCAGAAAAACCTGGAACCTTTAAGGTTACTGGGAAAGCACAACCATACGATCCAAATCACATGGGAGGCTCTCATTGCCTTCAAAGGATTATCCTGTATCTAAGGCGCTAACCTGACTAGCATGGTTTAGCGAACAGCTGTCCCACTTTCAAAGCCTCCTAGGTGAAACTCTTTCACTAATATGTCACACACTTGCTAAGACGTAGACCTAATCAGAGCATATTGAACTTACATGGGCATTGTAATGGAAATGACAACCAAAAAAGAAAAAAGATGGTCATTTTACTTCCCAGTTGCCCCAGTCTTGATTAAAGGCAATCGTAACAGCGCATGTCTCCGCGTACCGTAGGTCTCTATCATTAGTAATTCTGGTTGAAGAAGCACAATCATAATCACATCTGGTATTGACAGGGACTATGCTCCACTTGTATTATATTTCTAATCACATTCCATTTTTCTCTGTGTGTAAACACGGTGTAATCTGCATACACAGCACCGCAGCCCTGTACCTCTATTCTTCTTATCGCCCGACGTCGCTCTGTCCTCCTCCCCGTTTTCTTGCCCTTCGTTCTTCCTGGCTGTCCTTTGAAGATGCTGACCTTCCTGTTTGAGACTGTCGAAGCAGCAACATCGTTCATTTCTCCTTCAGTCAATCTGCCTCTCCGTCATCCTTGATCTTCTCTATCTATCCTGTAGCTCAGCTCCCATGGTGTGAAGCCTTTTTCAACATCAGTATCTCTTTATTTATTATGGAGTAGTACCGTGCGTGCGTGTGTGTGTGTGTGTGTGTGTGTGTTAAGGCTTCAGTGTGCTTCAAATTAACTACTTTGTAATGAAACATGTTTAAAGGCAAGAATATGTAAATGGTGGTGTCATACAGCGCGGCAAGATGCAATGAATACTGAATGAAAAAAAAAAACAGAGAAAAAAAAAGGGTTCGATCGTCCGATTTACAGCTTCTGAAAATGACAAAAGTTGTCAGACATCTTTCATTGACTGCAAAGCAAATAACGTTTTTTCTTTCTCCTCTTTTTCTTCCCCTGTTGTAAAGAGATTCTTCCTCATTCAACACGTGTGTCCTCACTGAAGAAGAGTGCTGGGACAGTCCTCAGTGATACAAACACGTTAGGAAAAAGTCTTTCAGAGTACCATTACATTTTTACAAATTAAGAGGCTCTGCAAGTCTGTGTTTATTCGCTCAGCAGCGAACATTACCAGGCCTGGCTAACTACACCCCACGACCTACAATAATAACCTTGCATTATTTTTCAAAGGCAACAGTCATATCAATAACTAACAACTTCAAACCCCGCGACATAATGAACTGTAATGTTGAAAAACAGCTGTCTGGAACATCCACTGTGTGGGAGCCAAGACGCTATATATCAGAGTTTAGAGTAAGAACACAGCTTGGTTTGGGAAAATTTACGCCCCAGCGACTCCAGCCAAACGTGTCACTGGTTATACTTTATCATCAAATCCTTTTCTCTTGTACAAGTAAAGTAAAGTGTTTGAAAGTACGGACATTAAAGCATTCATTTAACCACT
Organism: Bovichtus variegatus; assembly: GCA_943593645.1. NCBI lineage: Eukaryota > Metazoa > Chordata > Actinopteri > Perciformes > Bovichtidae > Bovichtus > Bovichtus variegatus. The sequence continues at coordinate 53,602 of CALSCE010009113.1, forward strand.
TGCTTTTTATTATGTTAGAATGTATAACATTTTAATACATTTTCTATTGAACCCTTAGAGACCCACATAGTCTCATATATGTCTTTTTTATAGTCTTTAGGGAGAGCGAGAAGGTCAAAAGTATATGCCACATAGAAGTGGTGTACATCATCTGGAAACTGAGATTAATCTTCAAACTAGACCAATCAGAGCAGAGCTGGATGACACTGATGGGGGACAAAGCATCCATAGAAAGGGCAAAACCGAAATACCAGCATCAAGATAAATATTATGCAGGTACATATTAAATCCAATGCATCAAAAATTCAGTCAAATCGCATTTCGGAACTCACAGACTTTTAGCATGTAGCATAGCATGTAGCATAGCATGTAGCATTAGCTACAGTAGCTGCCGAGAGTACCGTTATAGCTCCAGCCGACAAAATCCACGGCCATCATGTGTAGTAACGAGAAGTGTAAATGAGTGTGTAAAACTTTATTAAAAATCCAAAATGACAGAGGAGGTAAATGTGTAAATCCTGGTAAAGTGCAGACAGTGTGTGCAGTTGTGTGACAGGAGTAGCAACAGTAACTAAGGGGGCAGGGCCTAGTGAACAGTCAACTCTCATTTAAAAATCTCCCAGAGACCAGCACCCTGCCCAGTAACAGCACTACACTATGTTTTTGACAAAAAAACAAAAGATTTTTACAATTCCCTCCATTATCTCTATCAGTTGCCCCCTACATCTTATTTGCACTCTGTTTCCAGCTGTCAGTCATGTCTAATAAACATAATTAATTTGTCTGTTAGTATTCAACTCATGTTTTTTCCTCTGTGTTTTGTTAGACATGTTCCCTCTCCCTTCCCGCTGCTCTTCTCTCTGCTCCAACTGCTCCTCATCAGCCTCCTCTTGTCCTCGCATCACCCCTTCTTTTATTTGCTCGTCTTTTCCTAATTCCATTTCCTCCCTCCCTCTCTCCTTCCTTCCCATGTATGTTCTTCCTCTGTCTTCCTCCATCCCTTTTTGTTGTTTACCTTCCTCTCTTTCCTCTACCTCCTCCTACTCTCTCTTAATTCTTTACTTTCATCTTTGTTTTCCATCGTCTTCTCCTCCCTTTTCTTCCCCCTCTCTTTCCCTAATACCATCACCACCTCGTTCGCTCACTGTCAGACCTCTCTTCTGATTTTATAATCTCTGCCTCGCTGCTTCCTTCCTTCCCTCCATCCTTCACCTCTTCCACCCCGTGTTATTTTCCCACAGGAATTTCTCTGAAATCACCGTTGTCACAGCAACCAGATAATGACTTTGAAAGTATTCAAAACAAGCTTTCACAGAAGAAAAGGTGGTGCTTTCCAAGCAGGGTTACTACTGTTCTCCAACACATTTTTCTGACACATATTGTGCATGCAGCACCAGACACAAGAGCTTTTTTTTTATTTATTTTTTTTATATTTGCATATAAAACAACTTCAACTCCTGAGAAAAATATCTAGCTGCTCGATGTTACACATTCTTTAGTCTGTCTGCTGTCTGGTGCTGGGCAGGTAGCATACAGTAGATTTATCCAAGCTAAAAGAAACTGAACGGTTAATAGGTTAATAAGAGCGCCGAGACTGAATTCTACAGTAAATGTGCTGTAAAAACACAAACAATTTGCGTAAACAGGCTGAAAAGCCAGTGCTGCAGAGGCTAATGATATATTTGGTTTGCATCACATAGTCATTTGATTAAATATAAATATAATATAAACTGATTATGGGAGCTTTAAAGTTCTACAGCAGCCATTTTGCATGGACACTCTGAAAGAGGCAGAAAGGCTAGTGTCTACACCAACGGGGAGTTTTTTGCTTTGTTGGGGTGGCTGTTGAAAACCTCACAGTATTTATTTCTGTATTATAATATACAATCTATAGCTAACTATGCTTTGTTCTTATTAGGATCTAACCAGGGGTGCACGTTAAAGCCTCGTGCAGGCGCTCAGGCACATGCACACGACACAAATACTGTACACATGACGAGCAGTACTGTATGCACAGAGGCAGATTACACACGTGCATGAACGCATGCAAACACAAACACACTTGAGTCATTTGACATTTACACAGCTCATAATATTATCGTGAAATGATGATGCTCCTGTAACATCTTTGTTGTGGATGTTTGTGTGTACAGGTGTTTGGATGGAGCTTAGAGTGACATTTGCATCTACCGTATGTACCCAGGCCCCAAACAGCAGAGCAAATGGCACAGAAGTGTCAACGATGCCACACTCGTGTGTAGATACAGCTCCGCAGTTCTTCTGCAAATGATCCCATGCTCTTTCTGTCTTTCTTCTGTGCATATTTTAAAAAATGCTCATCAGATTTGTACTTTGAAAAGTGTATTCCAAAAGACAGTTCAGGCAACATCATGTAGCATGAAATGTGTGTATGAATATAAAATTGAGGGAGGCAAACAAAGTATTGAATAAACAGACGGAAAACAAGACAAGACATGAAACAGATTGCAGAATAAAGCAAGAAAATAACAAGTGAGAGGAAAGGAATCATTTGAATCCATCATTATGATTGCATACAAACAGAACATATTGTAAATATATCATATAAATAAAACTAACTAATGCTTTTCTGGTGGCAAATACAAGCTATTTTCAACAGAGAAATAAAACCCGCTTAAACACACAGTGCTGTACCACACCAGTAAACTGCAGGCAACGGAGCGAACCATCCCTCATTACCACACCACCAGTGTCTGCAGTCCATTGATGTAGAAATCCCTCCTTTCTGTGCTGCTGCTCACATGTGTAGATCAATGTACAGCTGGCTATATATAGCACTGCTAGTGTATTGGATTTCCCTGGCAGCGAGCTAAAAATAGAGTGAGGGGCGAGGAAAAAGGGGGCGAGAGAGACCCCAAAGGAATAAGACGAACACAGAAGGATAAAGGAGGAGGAGGAGGATCTATGTGGACTTGCTGAACTTGCAGCTTTTCTTTTACCTTTTTCATGCAGAGTCTTGCTGTTGATTCTGATCACACAGTATTCTTCTAAGGGAAATAACAATGTACAATAAGCCTGTTTTTATTAGCTCACCATCACAGGAGTTTCTCGCCTTTCTGTCATTGATGTTTTTACGTCCAAACAACACAATTCTTCAGGACAGTGGTGTGTGACGGGGCTGTGAAACGCTGGACATTACATTTGTGGATCAGTGCCCACTTATCCCTTTAGCATCTTGGTGCTGAGGGAGTTTTACTTCAGTTATCCCACAGTGGAGCTCTTAAAGGATGCCTCAGGCAGAAGTAGTAGGTTTCCTCGTCCATCGGGAGGTTTTTACGAGCTGTGCTAAGCAGAAGCTTGTGTTCAGCGCTGATCAAGTAGCTGCTGCTGTAGCTGAGGCTGCCAGCTTCGTGTTATCCATCTGGCTGATTGGGATTCAGGAGAGGTGGTAGTCACCCTTATATAATTTCTATGAGAAAATGTGTTGTGCTCAGGGTTGATTTGGAAATAGGTGCTGAGATTATGGCTGTTACTAATTCGTTTCCTTCTAGTTTTGCATGTGTAGATTATTTTCTTGACATTTTTAGACCAAACAATGTCAGAAAATAGTGGAACTTTCCCATTACAATCCTACAGAGCCCAAATTGACATTTACAAAGGTATAAAATAGAGATGTAGCGATGGATCGGCCACCGGTCGAAACCGGCCAGTTGTGGTGAGCGGTGGCCGGTGAGCGATCAGTCTCATACATCCTGTTTTTGCCATTCAAATCTTCACACGTGACGCATTATGGTTTTACGTTGCACACACAGTAATGTCAGTACAGCCACACACCCACAGCATGTGATCGGTGTGGAAGTTAAAGACATAAAGCTCACAATTTGTAGCACCTGCAAGTCCAAAGGAAGCCATGGAGGAACAATCTTAAAACAAAGTTTTGAAAACAAGAAAGTCCTGTAACTTGGTGCAGTGTTGGAGAAGATGTAAGTTATTTAATAATCAATGTTTTATTATTAAAATATGATTGAAGTTCTTTTTTCCATGAAAGAAAAGTAATACAAATGTGTGTATGCTGTCAATTATAGTTCTTAAGAACCAGAAACATCAGGTCAGACTTAAAAAAATCTGAATCGGTGAAGACATTTGCAAACGGTAAATCTCTAGTAAAAACAGAGAAAAGTTGCACATTTGAGAAGTTGTTTTTTGTCGGCCTCAATGGAAAAGCCATCCTTAGATACTCTTATACTGATCCTTTGTACAGACTTCTTTTGTAATCAAGAGAGAGAAGTACAAAGATGAAGAATAAATGCCTGATGGGAAAGACTTACAAGGAGTGTTCATGTCATCAACACAGTTGTAGGTTAAATGAAGACTAAAAATACTTTGCATTGAACAACGCAACATCAATTACATTTGGGTTTAACATGCACTTCTGTATTATTAGGTTCCAAGTCGGATATATCGGAGCTTTCCGAATGTTTACCAGTCAGAATTGTTGACATGCTATTTAGAAATCAGAAACTTGGAATTCCTATTACTCTGATATGACACGAACATGCCATGAGATGTAGCCCATAGTACATAAATAGAGACACAAAACCTTTGCCTATCTTAACTATTTTATTTACAAAATACAGCTTTAAACTGTAAAAAGAGAAGAAATGTGGAAAACAAGTGTAGGTGAGTCGATGTGTAAGAAATGTGTTGTGTGGATATAAGTGGGAAAAAAATCATCAAGTGACCAAATTCTGTTCATGGAGGTAGCCTCTCCAAGGAGCATGAAGTGGCAGTTTGTATAGTGGTTGAGGAGCACTGGGACCAGATGCTGCCAGTTGCACTGAATGGACAATCAGACCCACCAATTATCTACCAGACAGAAAGGCCAAAAACAAATAGGTACACTCAAGCAGACCAGAGGCAGACATACAGTATATATGTTACTATTGGGCTGAACGTGAAACGTCATTTTCTGGATGTCTAGATTAAACACTGGAGCTGTTTGAACAGCATTTCAAGTATTTAATCTCCATTCCAAGCAAGATTTTACCCCTTGAAATATAGTCATTGGAATGCTGTAAAAAACATTCATAAATTCAACCCAGGTTTACAGTAATTGAAACATCTTTTTTCCCTGCAAATCACCAAATTAGTGTTAGAGGTAACATATTCAACAGATATTTAAAAAAAAACAGTGAAAACAATCTAAAATAAATAGTCAAAGTATACTTTATAAAAACATTTATTTTCAGCTAATCGATTTGGTCGTCAGTATTTGGCCAATTAATGTTTTAAACCACTGTGGGTAGAAATATTTTGCCAGAAAACAGTTAACTTAATACACTGACATGTTAGTTACCTTCCTCATGTTATAGGTCTGATATTACGAGGAATCAATCAATAAACATATTAATTGTGGATGTATTAAGACCAGAGGGAATCTTAAAATGACCAGTTTCCTTCACTGAACTCTTACCTTTATATAATGATTGATTATCTTGTCTTTTAAAATAGACTGCTGCCTCTCTGCAGGGATATTAGTATTGATTCAGGGATATTTTGCATTTCTCTTAACAGAACCCTTTTTGTTTACTGTACAAGCCTGAGGAAAGTAAAAGGAAGTGTTTTACACTAGGGTCTTTCCTCCAGTGTCGAAACAGAAAAGAAGTCTGAAGGTGTGTCCGGACCAAATGTGAAGCAAACTATTGCCTCGCATTACTTGCGTAAATACGAGTATTTTGCAAATCGCCCTTAACAGCCAATGTGAGTTTTCCTTCCTGAAAGGAAGAGGGGCTTATTCTTTTATTATTTATATACCTCACAATGGCTAAAGTGTGAACATTTCTATACAGATATGTTGGATATGGAGTTGTGAAACTGTACGATAGCAGTAAAGTTTGATGGATGCACCAGTAGTTATTTTTTCCCTGATCTGTGCAGCAGCAGAAGGCAATTTGACTCAGGACCAGTTGGCCTGGCTCGGGAATAACCAGTTAAATAGGCCATGTGCTCCCTCGCTATTACCATGTTTGTGATTATGAGTCACACATTACTCCATAAATGGCAGGAAGTTCCTTAACCCTCTGCTGTTCTGGGCCTCATTAGAAGTGTTTTCACTGGAAAGCCAAGTTTCACTTGATAATCAACTCTGTTTGAGCTTTCCACCATGGAAACACAAAAACAACATAAATCTAGAAGACTGTAATCTATTGAGTTTAACATGATTCAGAAATGGTGTGTCTTCTGCTTCTATTCAAAGCAGATCACAATAATAGGACAATAAACTAGATTGTCCAAAATTAGAAACAAAAGAAATACACAAAAGAGTGGAAATCAAAAGTGTATTTTCATTGACTGACATTGCTGCAAGTAAATGTATAACTACTATTTAAAACTCAGGTGCTATACAGAGAAATTAAAAACACATATATACACAAATATATACAACAAGGACAGATAACAGAAACAACATGGATCAAATATAAACAATTAATCAGTCAAATTCTCATTTATGTAAACAAAATAAATGTAAGGATGTAAAACACTCTATATACTATCTCTACCTAGGAGAAATTATAATAATATTAAATTGTGTTAATATACATCTACTGAGTATTTTCATAATTTCAATGACTAATTTCATTTCTTGATGTGAATCTTATGTGAGAACACAGTCCCAAGAATCTTTATTTGACTTAATTCATTTGGCTTTTAATTTTCTCAAGGTGATCAACAGCGGACTTAAAACATTTTGCATCACTCAGTTCCACTGTAAGGTATAACAGAGTATCATCAGCATACTAGTTCCACTGTAAGGTATAGCAGAGTATCATCA
>CALSCE010009118.1:1365-13183 GCA_943593645.1 Bovichtus variegatus
GACCTTACCTCCAGTAATAGTGGCCTCTACCTCAGGAGGATAGAACAGCAGTTCCTTGGATGAGGGTGTCACTGTGATCTTTTCTCCAGCCCTGTACAGTCACACGGTCTGTATTAGCTCACGGCATCAACACGTGGGTTCAAGACTAACCAAGGCGCTGAGACTTGGTGGGGTCATTATTAGTGGGAGCCAACCAGCCGCTACATAAGAACGTTGCACAGTGATAATAGGAGCTATGTGAGGGAACATGTCAGATTCATTTTCACCATATAACATTTTTTTAAATCGCAGTTGGAGCAGTTTCAAAGCTTGTCGGTATAAAAGATGAGCGTCTGTGTAAGAGAATGATGGAAGCCCCAATAAGCATAAGTGAGGAATAAAAAAAGATCTGGTTATCCATTTTTTTTTTTATTCTGATCTGAATTGTTGTCTCCCATGTGTTAATGACTTGAGAACAAGTGGAACGATGGGTTTTTGTCAGGCTAATCTTTCCAATTTACTTTAAAAAAAAGGTCAAAAACAAAAGTCTTTGCAAGTGAAAAACATATTGTTTTCGTCAGGATAATTTTTCTGTTTGTTGTTGTAATAGTCATTTCGGCCACAATAAAAAGGCACAATATTCTAAATAGGACTACAAATATTTTTTTTGCCAAAAGAAAGGCATGACACATAACCTGCTAGTTTGCCAACACTCAATGCTTTTAGTCTAAGTAACTTCAAAAAATGATCCTTGCGAAACACCTTTTTTTTAAAAAAAAAAATTTCCCCCACCTGTTCTTTAGTCATAAACACAGGAGAGAGAAAAATCAGATCTGGATCATCTGAATTTTTATTTCTCACTTGACTGGGATTCCATAGAAATATTTAGTTCTTCAATAAAAAGGTCAAAAGCCACCAGTCTGTGGACAATAACACAGAAGTTTACTACGACTCCTGGAGGTGCATTTTCTGAAGAAACATCCAATCACCGCACTTCTGTTACATGGAAATCTAAAGACAAGTGGAAGTTAAAGATTACCCTTTATAGAAAACTGATAAATCTGATCTACGTGTTCAGTTCCTGCAATGACGAAGCTTTTTAAAATATGCTGTGGCTTTAATTTGCGCCTCTATCTGACCAATAGCAATGGCTCGTGGCTACTGTTGCATCAAGAGCCATCCACCAAACAGACATATGCCAAACTAATGTAACCCAGAAACATAGAACCGCAGCCGACCTGGCCCAGTAGGAGAACTCATAGTGGAAGGGGCCCGTCAGTTCATCAGCCTTCTCTTGGATAGGAGGGCTATCGTCCCTGGCACCTCCGTCCTCTTCAGCGGCGCGCCGCTCTCGTTCTTGTCGACGCAGTTGAATCTCTTGCAGCTGCTGCTCCTGCCTCTGCTCCTCCAGGCTCCGCAGGGGACCCAGCACCAGCGCCGGCTCGCTCTCAATAGATGATCTGAACGACAAAATAAAACATTTGTAGAAGGATGCGTGGCGGCTGGCTAATATTGCCACAGGTTAACCACGTTGGGTCGTTACTTGATGGTAACTGTGACGTCGAGGATCTTGTCGGTGGTGATGAGCCCAGTCATGTGATGCCGCACTGCGGTGAGGGTCAGGATACTGGGGGCCGAGCTGTTGGACACAGGTTACAAACAGTCACTTGGTTGAACTGCATAGAGGCAGAAGACTGTTTTAACACAGAAATAAACGCACACAGCAACTCATTACTTACGTGTCGTACGTGTAGAAGTCCTGCTCAAACTGGTGGCAGGAGCGAGGGGTGACTTTGTAAACACCTGGACAAGCCATGTTTAGTGATTAATGACTTTGCTCCAGTTTTATATTTAGGTAAGTCTGACACAGACCTCTTGGATCAAAACACTGTTCTCTAACTAAGCACAAGGAAACACTTGGTACACTTTTCTAGATATGCCAATTCCTGCTAATGTGGATCTAATGAGACGTCAGGAGGGTGAACCTCACCAGGCTTGGAGAGGCAGAAGCGGTTGACTCCCTTGGAGAGGTTGTACACGCCGACGTTCTCGGGTTTGCTGCCATCTTGGAAAAACTCCTGTGCAGAAAAACACACTTTGTTAGAATTCGAGCGATTGTGGACACCATGTGCTACAACACACACCAGGTTCTGATTACTGACCAAAGTGATAGCATGGGAGAGAGAGCAGCGCAGGATGTAGCCAATCTGCCTGAACTCCACCCCCACCACGTCAGAGTCCAGAACCTCCACTTCCATGGACTTATGCTTCCAGCACCACTCCTCATGAGTAATACTCACTGACAGGAGAGAATAACACACAATCAACAAATAGACTAAAAGAAACCGAAAAAACTGATGTGAACGTTTGATGAAAGGATTAAAAAAGGTGCAATGTGTAATACTGAACGACCTGCTCCAAAGAAATGGGGGGCCGCTTCAAGCCAACTGTTGTTTTAAATGTTTCACACTAAAATCCTGGCCATATCTTAAACATTGCACCTTTGAATCTGTCACACCGGGCAAGGAGGAAAAAACAGAAAACCTTCAGGTTGAGACTTTCCCCCCGTCTTATATCATTATTATCTCATCTTTATCTATCATGTTGAAACAAAATGCTTAAGAAAGTAAACTTCTTGCACTACTCGGGTCTGCAGTAAACACGCTTCAAAAGATGCCGAGTGTGCAGATGAGCTCGCAGGCACACAAAACAGATTGTGTGCATTGAACAGCGAGTGAGATGGATGCAGCGCCAGAAGGTACACAAACACTGGCTGAATAATGTGTGCTTCCGGAAAGCTGGCGCTAAATATCAATTATGATCGGGAAGCTGGTAATTACTAATTGATTTCCCCGCAATCTTTGCAGAGTAATTAGTGGGATTTCTGAACAGAAATGAACACAGGATGGAGGAATCAGATTATATACTTGGGTCGGCCTGAGTTCTTCCAGTCAAAACTTGCACGTGACTTTGTATTTGTGCTCTCCTTAAATTATTTACACAACTGCAACTAATGACCACCACCAAGTCCTACTTTGTAATGTCTATAATTAATTTCAATTGAATAAAAAAGTGCAAGGGATGAAATAATTAACGTCACAATTATTATAAGTACTATTATTAAGGATGTAAAGTGTTGTTGGGAGTAAGTCCTGACCTTTGTATTTCCCAGGTAAAACGTCGTCAAAGGAGAAGCTGAGGACGTCGCTGCTGCCAGACAGAGCCACCGTCCTTCTCTCTCCCTGCCGACTCACTGGCTGCAGAGTTACAGAAAGGTCATCGCAGGACGCTAGAGACCAACCAGGGAACACGAGCTCAGTGCAAATATGAACAAACTACCACGCAAAAGATTTTTATGAGGTTGAAGCCGCCTCACAGACAAAGACAGCCCGTGTTCTAGATCACCAGATTCAGCGGAAATGACCAGGTTCTTACCTAAACAGCTGTTGCTCAGGAGGTAGTGGCCGAGTACAGTAGGAAGGTGACCTCTTTCATGGGCTCTCCATCACTGCGGACCTCCCCCGAGACATCGTAGCCTCCAACCAGCAGATGCTCGCCGGCCGGGGCATTGGCATTGGAGACGAGCACTGAGGAGGCGCTCTGTAGGAAGACGGCGAAAAGGTCACCGCGGGAGTTACAGCGAGGGTCGGAATAATGGAGCAGGGCCATTACTGCTGCAGATCGTTAGTTATAAACCTGCTGAGCTGACAGGGACCCTTATCAGCTGAGCAGGTAGGTGAATAATAAAGTATTCCATACAGACGCAGCATTAAAAAGAGCTCAGAGATCATGCGTTCTGCACAGTATTAATGACACTACAGAGATGGAGAAGTGCCATACTTCCGCACCCAGCAGTGTGTTAATACCTGGGTTTGGGAAAGAAAGTGATGTTAAACACAGGTCTAATCTGACTGCAATCATCAGTTACGAAGCTGCTGAGCTGTCCCGACACTCAACAATGTTCTGTTGTCAAGCGAGGATGTTAATGCATATTTTCAAATAATCATTGTGGGGTACAACAATTAGTCAGCTAAAGGAAAATATATCACCAACTATTTAGATTATTTATTGTTGGTCTATTTAGGCTACATATTAATTGCTATAAATGTAAAAAAAAAATAAAAAAAAAAAAAAAAAAATCTGTTTTCAGCTATTCAAATGTGGAGATTTCTTGCTTTTCTTTGTTTTGCATCATATTAAACTGAATATCTTTGGGCTTTAGCCTGACAAAACACTGACCTGGAACACCCCAAAAGACACCCACAACTCTTGTCCTCCATGTTGACCTATACTGAAGAAATTAGAAATATTTTACTAGAAGACCAGTGTCCTCTCTATCACTCACATTATTCACTGCATCCGATACGTTTCTGCAGCATAGAACCAGTGACGCAGGGATGTCAAAGCATTTGGTTACCAATAAAAACATGCTGGAAGAGTGAATGAAGTGCCTCGTCAAGGATTCAAGGACAATTCAGTAATTTTTTGTTACTGCCAAAGCAAAGTAAACGTTTTTGTCATTAATATCAATGAATTCAAGAGGGTTAGCTTAGAGTGTAACATTCAAGTTCAAGAGGGATCGCATACTTGGAGTTCCATGCTTGTGACATATCCTTATCTTCTGTTTTTCTTGTTGGGGGGTTCCCTAATGTATCCTGGTTTTTAATATCCTTTTAGCATCCATTATGTTCAAATGTACTTTTAGGGCCTACATCTGCTCAATTTGAAGAACTATTTCTTCTCAAACCACCCAATACTGCATTTTGGGGCTTCTCGACGCACGACTGCGTCTTAATTCTTGGAACATGTTAGGGGGAAAGCAGCTAAATACAGTCACACACAGGACCGCAGTGACACACAGAGTACTACACCTAAGATAAAAGAAAAGTTTTAACGATATGACGGTAATTTAATAAATTCATATGGTATGGGAAATGACTACAGGTATATCGGAAGAGACGGTATACCACCCAGGCCAGTACTAATTAGCCGATTGCCCCCATATCGTCAACAAACGTGAATATTATGGTATGGTTGTGTTTATTATAAGGTTTAAAGACATAGTGGTCACATATGAAACGACCTTGGGAATACTGTTTGTCTCGAACTCAGAGTGTAAACAACAAACTACAGCCAACTTTTCCTTTGATAAGAAATAATGGGAAATAACCTCCATGTTAGGCCTCAGCCCTCACACTTCTCCTTCAGGAACAATAAATGTATATAAATGTATATAAATAAATGACCGCTACTGCTTTCACCGGGAAGTGAAACTCCTGCACACTACAGTCAAATAGCCTACAGCCAGTAAATGCATCAGAGCAAAATAATTTAAATTAAAATAAAAGAGATCTGTCTGCAAAGCCACAACAAGGACATATCGTATGAAAGAGTTTGAAGCAGTAACATCATGCGTGCAGGCATTGAATTTGCCACACTTTTGTTAAACGTTTTACGTTTTACCTGTGAACGCACCAGCATTACAGTCAGCTTGAGTGTCTCTCAGTCCTCGGTCCAGTCTGTTTACACTTGGTGTCTTTAAATAAAGTTTAGCTTGCCTCTCCGCTTAAGAGACACTTTCCACGGCCTTATTCTGCATTAATGTCCGTCTCAGCTTCAGCCGTCTCTTCCAGTTTGTTTGCAGGTGTCGCCTCTCTGCAGCCTCCACACACACACACACACACTAAGCTGCAGGACTGAAGCAGAAACATTTCTATGAATATGTTTATGGCCAATTATCCCCATATATATATATATATATATATATATATATATATATATATATATGTGTATATAGTGAGATTTCATGCTTTATATGGTATTTCCATGGGCTATATTTACTCTATAACCATATTGCATAATATAGTGTACGCCGATCAGTTTCCTCCAATCAGAGACAAGCGGGAGTGACGTCACTTCCACCTGTGCTCGGTTGTACTGTAATGATGCTTGTACACAAAGAAGCAACACAAGCATTTTTTTTTTTTTTGCAGAACGGCAAAGTACATTTACTCAAGTACAAATTTGAGGTACTTGTACTTTACTTGAATATTTCCATTTTATACTACTTAATACATTCTCGTGGGAAATATTGTACTTCACTACATTTAGTTTACAGCTTTAGTTTCTCATTTACACACAAAAAAAATCTGATCATATGAAAATATAACGCATTTTTACAGATTAAACTGTTGATAAAGCAATATGGAAATGCTGCTTACACATAAATACAGAAATAATCATCTCATAATACAGTAGGCTGTATATAATAATATGAAATGTGTTGTTTTCCTCTACTAATGAATTTTAATGCAGGACTTCTACTTGTAACTGAGCTTTTTCACACTGTGAGATATATATATATATATATATATATATATATATATATATACTTTTACTTGAGCAGCATATCCGAGTACTTCTTCCACCCCTGCATTTCTGGTGTTTCTGACTCAGGAAATGTCTGACTCAGAGATAATAATAGTATGAAACACAGCGCAGAAGTGTATTGATTCTGAGGTGTGTATTGGGTAGTGTTATATCATTATGTAGGTGATATTATTATCTCCTGTATTTATGCTGTCTCAGTTTTTGTCACAGTAACAAGATACATTTACTCACTAGTTAATGGGCTGCAAGATGAAAAGATGTGCTCGTGTCAGAGGTGGTGTGTTAATTAAAGGGCTGCTGCAGCAACTTGAACTCCCAAAAGCTAGAAAACGCTCAAGAGACTTTTCTTTTTTAACATGGTCATAATCGGAGCAGCAGAGGCTGTGATCCTGACTTTTAGTCTGTAGAATAGGTACATCTCCAAAAATGCTGGATCCTACATTTCCCATCATGCAACTCCACAGTGTCTTTTATTGGACCCCTTGTCTTCTAAATGCCCCTTTCTTTAAAGCCCCACATCTCCAGTTTGTAACATGAGTCATTTAAACGTTCGAATGCAAAAATGTATCTTTCTTCTTCTGTCCATTGTTCACGCTGAATCTTCCACCTTTTCCGAGACGAACATAAGCACATGGCTTATGAATATGCAGCATTGCGGAGGTCCTGAGGGTGAGAAACATTAAGAGGCGAGGCCGCAGCTGATGGATCTTTCGGATTGCAGGGAGAGTGTATGTTTTTGGAGCAAGTTTTGCTTTGCCAAATAAATGCAAAACTTTCATTAATTTAGTTCAGGTTTAAAAAAAAAAATTTAAAAAAGGATTTATCTCGTAAATATGAGCTATTTCCTGAGAACGTGATAGTATCATGTCCCTACTAGATAAACGTAGGTTTTGTCCAACATTGCCCCCCAAAACATTTTTCCCACCTTGCCTCTCAGGGCTTCCGTAAAAAAGACGTCTAGCCGTATAAAACTATGAGATTTTCTACTTTTCAAACTGAAAAGTGTAAAGAAGAAACACAAAATACCCAAACTATTTTAAAGCAAGACTAGCCTATATATTGAATATTTATTAAAAACATTTTTTTTTAAAATAACACATAGTTTCCCTTACAAATGAGAATTTAAATCCATTAGACACAAAACTCACTCTGGATCAATTGAATAGCCTGCACTCAGAGGATTTGCAGCAACCTTTAGACAGATATGTTCAGCGTTTAAGCATTTACCATGAACCATCAAGCTCACTTTAACTGTACAACTAGTCAACTACTACTGATTGTATCATTATGATATAAATGTGTCCTAAGCAGTGACATTCAGCAGCAGTCAATAGTGACATGTGAATGTTCATAGCTCATATCTCTACATCAGTTAATCTGAGATGTTTGTAACCTATAAACAGATATTTCTTATCATAATCAAAGTTTTAATTCAGTCACGACTTATAAGACCAAACACGACTTTTGATTTGCAGCGCCGTTTCATATCAGTGTTCAGTTTGCACGAAATACTCCCTAACCCCCTTCTGGTGGATATAAACCTCCCAGGTCTCAGTTGGGTTGTAAACATAATCACACACAGATGTATGCCAGTAAGAGGAAGCAAGAGGAAGGCTTTCCCACACTCCCTGCGGACGTATCCCACTGACTGATGAAGAGCGACACATTAAATATGTGAAATGAGGTCACAGCTGACAGTGCACAATACTGTCTTACTTTCTACACCGGCAGCAGCCTGCGTTCATTTTACAGTTGCACTGTTTTCTTGCTTATTTGGGAAGGGTTATAGGCCCTTTGGGAGAGGAACAAAGCCCATCATACTTGTAGCACTGCAAGTGAGACTGTGGTGCCATCTGTTGGCACAAGTACATCAGTAAATGAGACATGAATGAAGTTACAATACTGCCACCATGTGGGGTTTTTTCAAGATAACACTCTATGTGCATCGTCTTTAATTCTACACTTTTTCTAAATAAATTGCAAAATGCAGTACAAAGTGATTTCCACACCCGGTGAGGTGTAAAGCATAACCTGGTGTATTTTCTGCTCATCTTGTTTTCAGTGCGTGTGAAAAAGGTGTGCTGTGGATGGAGGGAGAAGCAGCATAGTGCTCACTGACGTTGAGAAATCTGTGAATGTAGATTTTACTTGTTGAAACCCAACACACAAACTGAGAAAGGCTCAGAACTGGGAATCGAACCCTCGCCTTCTAGCAATTTACAGTGTTACAAGAGCAAAGGGACAGAGCAGATGAAAGACAAAACAAGCTAAGTAGGCTAAGATATTGAATAAAAGAGGCAAACACACGTGTAATAATATAAAATAAGTAAACAACCATGGTAGAATTAAGTAGCAGCATGATAAAAGTAAGTGAACTAGCAGCCAGTAATGTAAATGTAACACGATGTTCGATGGGAGGTTAGTGTTATAGTGACAGAGTAACATTAGAGCAGAACACCCCTGACCCTGATGTATCTACTAACTCATTTGGGCCATGACTAATGCTGATGCAACTGGTTTTAACATGAAAAACTGTTGCAAAATAACAGTTTACTTTGTACTTTATACAAATGTGAAATTCATAAATGTAACTGAATCATCAGAATTTCAGTCTGAGTTGAATATTCACAGCTCGTACAGCAAATGATAAGAGAGATAAGCAGACATTTATTAGATTATTTTTCTTTTTCTTCATTTTATTGAATCAGTTATTAGATGTAAATGCTCTGAATGTGGGAGAAACCGCAGCAGCCCGGAGAAAACGCGTACGTATCCTTCACAGTAGACAACACACAAACTGAGAAAGGCTGAGAACTGTGAATTGAACCCGCACCTTCCAGCTGTGAGGTCACACTGTTGCCCACTGAGGAGGCCCTGACAGCTCAAGTCCTGCCCCACTTCTGGGTAACCTCCTGCTCCATTGTCTCTGTCCCTCTATGATGCAGGGCAGAGGCCAGTGGAGGAGACGGTAACCTGGATGTGAGGCTGGACTGGGTTCTTTGTTGCAATTTTTCTTGATTTTGTTTAGTCTTTATATTCACTGACTCTGGGAGAAACTGGAGCACCCGGAGTAAACTCGTACAGAGTAGACAACTCACCACATTTCACGTACACACAACAGAAGCACCCTATTTCTAAGTCGGCAGGTATTTGAGACGGCCTTGTCCAAAGATGAGCAGAAACTGCAGATGGTGCAACTCTTTTTTGGTGGTTTCGAAGCCCCACAAATGGTATTCGGGACAGCAATAGCTGTGTTAGACGGTATTAACTCAATGTCATCTATGAGACTTAGTACATTGTATCCAATTAAGGGTTGGCCACGACAAGCATGGGGACCATGAACTCTACCGCTGGAGCTCCATTCCAGGATATCTTTAAAGCTATTTTCACCCAGCCCATACATGTCATACTTTGTCCATTAGCAACATTGACTTTTAGGGTGTTGCTTGTTCTAAGCTTCACACTTGGCAAATGTTCTCCCTTCCATTTCTCATCCACTAATGTCACACAAGATCCACTATCCAATAGAGCCACAGTCTTTTTGCCTTGTATGTAACAGTCGTTTAAATATACGTTTCCAACTAGCGGGGCCACTTTAACAGAGCTAGTGGCGTTAGACTGCTTTAACTGAAGAATGAGGTTTATTACATTGCAGCCAATGATTGGTGGTCCAGCACTTTCCATGACAAGCGTGGGGACAATGAACTCTGGTACTTTATTATTGGCTAACTTGAAAGTGACTTCGACCCAGCCGATAATTGTGATACGTTTTCCATCAGGTGAAATGATTGGTCCAATTTCGTCTTCTATTTCACTCATATCCCTGAGCTTCACACTTTCCAAATGTTTAATCTTCCATTTCTCATCCACTACTGTCACATCAGATCCGGTGTCCCATACAGCTAGAGTCATGTGGCCTTGAATGTAACAGTCAATGAGAGATGTTTTTCCAAATGGTGGAGCCAGTAGAACTTGCCCAGTGGGCTGGGACCCATTCTCAGATGTGGGTGCCTCACTGACAATGTGACAGTCATTTATTTTATCCAGAGCTTCAGCCATACCTTTATCCTTCCTGTAAAGCGCTCTGCAGGTGGCTGCTTATCAGAGAAATAACTGATGTTCTGCCCTTGAGACGCTTAAATCTTGGACCGGAAATAGACGAAATTTCTCAAGATGCTCCAAACTGCAGTTTCCATGCAAACTGACCTGTCTCTGGTCTAGGCTGGTTGCGTTTAAGACAACATTGACGGACAGTGAAAGACTGCAGGCTGTCTCAGGTTACTACACAAAGGTGTATTTTGAGTCACAAATGCATTCTAGGGCCTGACGTCACAGTTCCAAACGGCCACCCATCTCCATTGCTCAAATAGGCTTGAAAACGTCCTGACATCACTGGTAAAAGTGGGACCCACCCAAAACGACTGCAGCTTAGCAACAGTTGCTAGGCAACGGCTGCACCCTTCAGCCGGTTTTCTCCGCTGGAAACTTTCAGACGGAGTTTTCAAACCAACTCGCTCCAACTGATAAACTATTCCAGCGGTTGGTGTCATTTGTGCCACATGAGCAGACTTTTGGCTCCTTGTCTGACGTCAGTTCCTGTAAACTATGCCACAACACGGGACACACAATCATTTACACAGAATGACATACTTGTGTATTGTGGGTGTGTATGAAGTGAAATGAACTATCAGTTATATAAAGAAACGTTTGTGTTACTCAATAATATGAAATCTGACTTGATTAAATTGATGCATCTTCCCTATATTTTATACCATTTGCTGCAGATCAGTCAATCTAATATTTACAGATTTTTCCACTTTTTTAAGATCAAAAACTAATATAGTATATGAATTCACATGTCTTACCATCTTTATATTTATGCATTAAGTTACGATGCCTCCTAGAGGTAAAATCATAACACAGTCAAGTTCATTTCCTTCCAGTCAAACTTTATTCATCTCAACATTTATTTTATTTTGTTTACAGATTCTGACCAAATGACAATTACCCCCCCCCTCCCTCTCCCACCCCAACTAATCAACTCCCCCTAATGTGGACTAATTGGAATATCTTTCAACTCAGTAAATAGTCTGTGGCCTTCTCATCTTTCCGCAAAAGTCAGCCACAACTGAGAACAGATGAATTAAATACAGAAAAATAATTGGGGTCCACAGTTTTCACAGTGCATTACACAGCTCAGCGGTAAGACAACGAGCTTATGAAATTACAATTCTGCCTTATCTTTCTAAGTTTGACTCAAGGTCATGACGGACACTTTGCAGATATTCTCGTTAATTCTTTCTGTGGATGTCAGTCTTCTTAAATTTAATGTTGCTCTTTAAAATAATGTGTCACACGGTTCATCTGACAGTTCAAAAAAACAAAACACACTTCTGAGAGACATTCCCCAGCATACAAACTAAGTTATCATTCACATCTGATTAGACAT
>CALSCE010009121.1:0-11231 GCA_943593645.1 Bovichtus variegatus
CCAATGGGAGAAGACTATACCTGAAAGTATAAAATATGTTGTAAACTAGAGATCTGTGACAGAGGAACTACTGAAATGTGAAATATATATATTTATATATAATATCATCATCAATAAATACAGTTTATACAGAGAAGTTTTCTGAAATTGATTTCTATGCGTCTATTTCCAAATATAAGAACACGACAGCACCACCGGAGGACGCCGGCCCTCGTAATCTGCATGGACGAGCTCAATCCGGACCGTCGCAGAGCCACAAGGACGAACCGCAGGAGACGCCGCTGCCGGGAGGCTGAAGTCCATACGCCGTTTATTGAACGGGGAGATGAACAAGCAGGAACTAAAGCAGGAACTGACGGTCAACAGAAAAATATCAGAGCATCCTGTCGGTCTCGAAAACCCACCGTACAACAAAATAGGCACCGCCAAACCCGGGTAACAATTAGCGGAAGTAATAGTTACAACATAAAAGGACGTGTGCAGCCTAAACAAATAATCATCATCAACACAGGCTGCACACACGTTGGCTCCTACAGTGAGCCTGAAACAACGCTGAAAGGGAACTCGTTGATTGGACAGTTTTTGGCGAGTGTCGTCCTGCATCGTCAGGACCCACGTGGGGAAATCAAATTGTTGTGACTGGCAGAAGTTTACGCAGCACGTTGATGCTTCTGCTGTGTATATTTATGTGGATGCTGATGTGTAAAGGCTGGGGATGAAGGTCGCTCGCAGCTCCGGACCTCCGGACCTCGCCGCAACCCGGGGCCGTGCTCGCTTCCAGATTTCACCATCAGCAGATGGATTCATTCGTAGTTTAGCTTCGAAACAAAAATGCTAAAATCCCGTATCTGTCATCATAAAATCCTGAGGTTGCTTCTTTTGCTTCCACACCACAAACGAACCGCTCCCACGTCTGCTTGGAAGCGAGCTGAGACCGACCTTTTCAGGAGGTCTCAGCTCGCTTGTTTTGGTCCGCGCCGGGGTTCATTTGACGGCCCTCAAACGCACCGCACGCACCGTGCAAGCAGACCAGAGCTCGCTCCGACCGAACCAAACAGGTCAGGTGTGAAAGCACCGTTAAGACAATAGGGTTGTTCAAAGTTGTTTGGCAGCAGTTTGTGTTTTTCCCTTTCCTGATTCAACGTGACAATACCCCCGTGCACAAAGCCAGCCCCATGAAGAAATGTTTTTTTGCAGTTTGGTGCGGAAGAACTCGACTCTTCTGACCTCAACCCCATCCAACACATTGTTTGTGCCTCCGTCAGGCAGGGAAATAGGAGATTAAAACATTACCTCTGGGTATCAGACAAACGGTGAGGAACAAAGCTTCAGCTAAGACTTGCCTGGTTTAGAGTTTCCATTCTTTGTGCTGCTCAACAGCTGAATATACACCAACAGGGGTTTTTTTTTAAAGTTAATGTCCTATAGTATTAATGTGCAAATTGGCAATTATCAAACTGGATTCCACTGGGAGGCTGAGACGGAAACATGGAGGCTTCACGCGGCCGACAGGCCAGAGCGAAAACCTTCAATCTCCAGAGCCTCCTCCTCCCTCTGGACTCGGAGGCTCTGCACCACGTACACAAAACCACAGCCACCAGCAGGACGGAAGGAGGGCAGGCCGGAGACACACGAACATGCAGCGAGTCTAAAAGCAGCTTTTAAATCTCAGCCTCGACCAGAGAGCCGCAGCCTGAGTGCCATCTGAGCAGCCTTCACGCAGGAGGTGCACGAGCTCCACGGTGGCTGTTCGGCAGCCGCGCTCGTGGTGAGCGTGGAGAGACGAGACGTCACACCCAGAAACCCTCACTGGGTTCATACCGTACGAACAACAAGAAGCCTTTTGCTGGAAAATACAGCTCAAAAGGGTTTTTGTCCTTTTGCACCAAAGTTAAAAAAACTATTAGGGAGAAAATGTATAAAATCAAGACAGGGCTGGTAACCTATTAGTACTATGGACATAAAAAATAAATATGTTTAACTGATGTTTTCCTTCATATATAAAACTCCAGCTTCCTGAAAAAGCAGCTTGATTCAGATTGCAACACTTTCTTTATTATAATTATTATTTTTTTTATTTTTATTTTTTAAATCTTGAGTTGTGATATCTTATCTTTTCGTTTTTTTTATTTTTATTTTTTTATATCAATTACTTACTTACCCTTTGTCTTCTTTTTGCTAACATCTTTGCATTGTGCGTCCATTTTTATTTTAATTATATAGGAGTATAATGCATGTGGCAGTTTCTTTTTTTAGATGTTTTTTCTTTTCCTTTTCCCCCCCTGTAAAAGCAATAATATATAATATTTTAAAGTTTTTCTTTTTCATTATTTATTTTCAGCTTTCAGACATGCGTTTAAGAAATTATTTTGGGCAAAATCTTACCCAGTAACTCGTGTGTAAAATATTTTTTAAAAAACGTGAGATAATGCATCACAACTCATAAGTAAAAACATTCAAATAAAAATAAAAAGTATGTCACAAACTTAATCAAGTTGCTTTTTCAAAAAGCTGGAAGTGTTAAATATGTTGAACGCCGATGGAAAACAAAAAAAAACAAAAAGATGTTGACGAAACTGTAAAATGTCTGTAATTTGAGTTTCCACATTTAAAGTAAAGTATGACAAAGGTAAATTATTCTCGTTGCACCATCCAGGCACAACTCAGCTCATTTATGCAGACCTGAACTTTGCTCTGCCATTAAAACAAGAACGAGGAAGCGTGGGTTCAACATTAGTGCAGAACAAGTGAATGCAACAGAAAGAGATTAAAATCCCACCACGACACCATCGTCCTCGTCAACCATTCACCACTTTATCTCCGGCAAAAACAAGAAAAATCTGATATCCAAGTGTTTTCATTTTCAGTTTATCCGAGTCGTGAACGTGACCTTAAACACGTCATCACAGAGGCGTTAAAAAAAAAAGAAAAAAGGTCTCGATAAAAGATCCGCCAGCAAACTGAAACTGCCACCGAGATGAAGCCGATATGGCAGCGTGCATCCACCGCACCGTGTCAGAAGAAAGACGGGGGTTAAATCTACCTTCTGACTTTTGACAGATTTCACTTAAAATGCCAGACAGGACACAACTGGTGGTTTGCATCAAGTGTGACATTTGACGCTTCGTGTACGGCTGCTACGACGAGTTCCCTCATCGATTCATCCGCTGATTGTTTTTCTATTGTTCAGTCTGTAAAATATCAGAAGATTCGCCCGTCACAGTTTCCCACAGCCCAGGGCGACATCTTCCAATTAGGTCTGCAACTAATGATCACTTCCATTAATATATCAATAATCTTTTCTTCTCGTAGCATAAGCTTCTCAGAGGCCAATGCTGCTACTTAAACTGGGTTTTGCCCGACCAAAAACATGCAAAACCCAAAGATATACAAGTAGCATATTCTAACATTTAAGATGCAAACTTAATAATCAATTGTTAAAATAATTGCGTTTTTAATTTTCTGTTCGTCAAACCAACAGTCAACTGAAGATATTCCATTTACAACAATATAAAAACAGAGACAAGCAGCAAATCCTCACAGACCTTCAGGTGTTTTAGCTTTATAGTCACCAAACATTGACGATTCATTTTCTTGTAATTCCACTAATCATGACGGCTCCTGTTCCTCACTTCACGTGTACGAACGTGGAAAAGCTGATAAGGAAGAAACAAGACGACAGAAAACTACAACTATTTGGATACTGGAAATGTTCAGGAGTCATTTTTTAATACTGTAAAACAGAATAGAAATACGTAATTGTCTGGTTTGCGTGGTCAAAATCTGCATTTAGAAGGTCACATTAATACATGTTTGTTTCTTTTAAATCTATGCATTCGCCTTTCTCCAGCAAATACTGGCTATAAAACGGAGTATTTCACAAAGACTTTTAACAGCAGTGGGGACGCCGTCTTGTGATCATTAGTAAGCAGATAACGAGGGACAAACCAAGGCTTGTCTTAGCTGCTGTAAGCGTGTAGAGATCTCTCAGTCTGCTGTAGCTCTGCTGTTAACAAGCAGTTAAGGAGGCTTAAAGAAGTGTGAGCAGTCAGCAGCCGCAGTCCTGAGTTCATCTCTCAGCACACACTTCAATGCACCTTCAAAAAAAGCAACCTAGTGCCCTGAAAAAAAAAGTCCGTGTGTAAATAATGAGTAATGCTCCACCTTTCTCAAACAACCACCTGTGGACTTGGAACAAGGTAAACAAATCCAATAGCCGCAGGGAAACTAGTCATTGTAGGAAGAAAGTGCACAGTTACTTCTCCAAGCAGAGTGTGAACTTACGTGCAAGTGTGAATAACACCCAACTGCCGCTCGGTTTAGTTTAGAAAAGAGTAAAACGGGTGTCACATGATTAGTTGATGATGGTTTGTCAACGGACTAAATAATCCCCGTCATGCATCTCTAAAAATGCCAAAACTTTGCAGCTTTTTTCTCTGTTTTAGATATTTATGTGAGAATCTGTGGGTTTTCGACTGTTGGCTAAACACAGAATATATATATATATTTTATCCCCTTTGCCCTGTGATGGACATTTTTAGTGATAATATTTTTGACTAAATGGATTAGTTGCAGCGCTACAGTAAATGTTCTGGTTTATTCTACAACCAAATAACGCCCAATTTGATCATAGATTAGGTAACTTTACACTCGGGCTGCACAATATTACAGCGTTTTATCGTCCGCATGTCAACTTGAGCGTAAAACACGTCGCAAAAGACTCCGATTTTCAGGGATTAGTAGATAAATGAACTTTAAACTATCATTCTTCAACAAGAAATGTGTTGTATTTTACTGTATAGTGAAAGCATCGGAAAAGGGAGAACTGATTATAATTTAATATCTGTTTATTTATCGCAAGTCATTTTCCTTATATCAAGCAGCCCTATTTTTAAACTGTATTTTCCAGGAGCAAATCCAGCAATGTTTAAGAATAAATTTAAATAAATAAATATATATATATATATATATATATATATAAAAGAATATCCAGGCTAATATTTGCATTGCAAATGTAGCTTACTCTTCAATTGGGAACATGTTCTTTATTTTTTTATTTTTACAGAAAATAGTGCACTAGCTTTGAACGCGGAAGAGTTTTATCTTCTGGTAATGTGTAGCTAAACATGTCAGGACAACATTCACTACCCTATAAAAAAAAAATTTAAATAAAATTTAAAAAACACAGTGACTAATAATTATGGTGCTGCTAAAGTTGGAGGCCACTGACAACCTTTTCCAGGGTTAAAAAAATATTTAAAAAATAAAATAAAATTAAAAAAAATTAAAAACCAGAGTCCCTTCAGAAAAAGGTGAATTTAAAACTGTTCTGTCTGCCTCAATATAACGTAGGAAGAACTTAGCAGGTTGAACCCAAACTCAGTTAATAACCAGTCCAGTTAGCTAGTGACAGACACGGTAATAGAGTTTACTGCCGGGCAATGTTACGGTGTATAATCAAACGAAACGTTGTAATTAACAGTGCTACACCAGCGGAAGGTGGTAACGGTATCTGGGCTAACATCTTGTTGCTACAACTGCTAGCAGGGTAACGTTAGCAAATAGTTAGCTGCCTAAATAAAAGCTATCCTGGCTTTAAAAAGTTACCACGTTATCAAGCAGTTTCATACGTCTTGTGGTGAATTGTGGTTCTGGACTGTTAAGCTAAAATGTTGTGGTCTGTTTTACATTTAGCTGCTAGCTAGTCCAGATCAGTCTTCTTGTAACTCCGAGCTGCGCTAACAAACTGCTAGTTTACTGTTTTATAGCTCACTGTTGAATCAGTGACAACTAAATGAGCAACGTTTTGAGTTAATCTATAACAAGTATGTCTTCTGGTAAATTCGGCTCAAAAAGTGCTCCACATAAAAACATTTATTACAGTGCTATCCAGTTGTTTTTCTGTCAATCTACGTTACGCTGTTCCGATGTGCTGTATTCAGCAGAGACAAGACACATGAGGCGACACGATTCAAAAACTTGCAAGTCGTAAAGAAGGTAAGCGTCATTTGTGGTATTGCATCATGCCGAACTAAAGAGTGGATCCTGAGGACTCTGAATATGTGTTAAATCTTCTTCTACAGTGCGTGTCATATTGAGGATGATATCATAGCTAATAAATGGCTGAATTTTCGACCGACATTTGGCGTGACGTTCTCTCAATACGAGGGCTAGCGGCTGGCTAACCGTGGCAGCTAACGTAAGCTGGCTTGTTCAGCAGGCACACCCTGCTTCTTTCCCTGCAACCACAGCACCCTGTCCCGCTAATGTACCTCTTTCTTGTCCTGGAGACACTCCAGCACCGCCAGGTTGTTGTTCCAGGAATGTTTGGGGCAAAGCCGGCTCAGGTCCTCCCTGCACACCCCCTCCTCAGCCAACTTCCAGCCGGTAGAGCGCCGCCGAGGCAGCGAGGCCCCAGCGCCCAGGATCCTCTCAGCGGCTCCCGGGTTCCCCGCAGCCGGCCCCGGACCTCCGGCTGGATTCTGTTGGATATCGGCATTAACAGCAAGTTTGGCAACAACGTTGTTTTGTCCTCGAATTGGATGCAAAGACGACAAAATGCACATCAAAAGCAGGAGCAGAGGAACACGTATACAGTCCGCCATCTTCACAGAGCCAGTCAGCCTGCTGCTGCGTTCAGGAGCTGTGGGAAATATGGGTACTAGGGGTAAAGTTGCAGACGTTATTTTTTTTTCTTCTTTCTAGGATGACACTGGTGTATGGAAGCCCCCCCCCCCCAAAAAAAGATGAATTTAGCCTTGTGGTTAAAAACGATCCTCATTAGAATAACAAAATATCTCAAAATAATGAGAAACGTATTAGATGCTAAGTCCTTATTTTAAGATAATAAGTCATCATTTTGTGATATTTAGTCATTTTTTAAGATACTAAGTCAGTATTTTGAGATATTCTATAATTGCTTTTGAGATACTAACTCATCAATTTTACATACTAACTCATTATTTAGTGATATTTAGTCATTTTTTAAGATGCTAAATCAGTATTTTGAGATACTAACTCATTATTTAGTGATATTTTGTCATTTTTTAAGATACTAACTCATCATTTTGAGATACTAAGTCATTGTTTTTTACATACTAACTCATTATTTTGAGAAAGTTTCTCATAAATGACTTACAGGCTCTTTTTTCCCCCTCACATTGGCAGAAATGTGCTTCCATACCTGGGCAGCTCATGAATAATTAATGAGCATTAATGTGAGCAGTTGGATGTCACATTTAACTGTCAATGTATATTTTGTTGGGTTATTTTGAGAGATTAAAAACAATTTTTAAAGATGAAAATAAACGTTTATATCGTCAGTTAAATATCATTTTGAATGGTCAATGGCGAAAAAATAAAAAGAAGCAGATATTTTATAAAATTCTTCTGTTTTCTGGTTCTTCTTGGAATTCAATTTTTAAATAGTTTCTATGGTTTGCTTTTTGTTGTTGTTGTTGTTGTAACTATAGCATTTTAACTGCACAAATACAACACAACTTTAACCACAAATCACTTCATTCTAGAAAACACACGTTGAGAGACTTTAACCCTTCATTTGCTGGTTAGAATATTCTAACATGAATTAACCCAGAGAAATAGTACAGAGAGGGAAAAGTGTGGCAGCCAACCCCGGTCTCATCTGAACATAAATGTGTATAAACTAAATAAAAGAGACATAAAATACATTCAGGAACGTATGGCAGTCTAGGAACATTGCTCTCAACTTTTATCTCCCTCAGACTTCTGAACCTTTCTCTCATTAACTGAAACTGTGCATTTGTTGGGGACTATTTTCAGCGGCGGATTAATCCACATTTGGTGCGCTATGAGTATTTGTGGCGGCAGGACAGTGTGTGTGGGATTGAGTCAAAATAAACTAGTGTGTGTGTGTGTGTTCATGGTGATGAAGGAACTTCACCCAGTGCGAGCCACACGTGGATTTAGCATCTGTTCGCCAAACTCTATTCGTAAATCTGACATTTTAAAGCAGATTGCTTGCAAGAAAAGTAACGTTCATGGAGGAAAATAAACTTTAAACATTACAGCATATAATATAATCCTCTCAGTAATTCGGGATATAAATTATCCTCAGTGACACTTTAATTACAAATGAGTGTGCCACGGACAGAGTTTGATTCTAATCTTAAATAATGCATTATACAATTCAAAGTAAATGAAAAATAGAGGGAAAATTGCCAGAAAATGCTTAATACAAAGCTGCCATTTCCATCTCTACTTCTACACTTTCCTGCAGTCATATTTACAGTATTTTCTACCACTGACCACATCTATATTATGACTCGTAAACCCTAAAGTTGGGGATTCAGATTCATGTTTATCTTGCACAATAGCTCCGTCTTAGCGCGAAACACAACATCAAACAGTCCACTCTGACAGACTTTATTAAAAATAACTCATAATTTTTATTAACTTTGAAGTCGTACACAAACAGTTGGTAGCAAATATACATATATACAACTTCCTTTAGAAAGAAAACAAGGAAAGTTAAAATTTACAACAGCTGAGTCCTTTTGGCACTTAATGTTTGGGTTCGGATGAGAGTTAAGAAGAAGAA
The DNA here is from genome assembly GCA_943593645.1 of Bovichtus variegatus. Classification (NCBI taxonomy): domain Eukaryota; kingdom Metazoa; phylum Chordata; class Actinopteri; order Perciformes; family Bovichtidae; genus Bovichtus; species Bovichtus variegatus. The sequence goes on from CALSCE010009121.1 coordinate 8,579, forward strand.
GATTTTAATAAACTGTGTTGGACAATGAGGAAGGGGGGGGGGGGGTTACACTCACATGGAAAGATTTTGGGGAATTTACGTCTCAACATCGTTGCTGAACATTTCCCAGATCACATAGTCAGTTTTTACATTTAGAGCTGCATCGATTAGTCGAGCAACAGAAAAATAAACAAGCGATTCTTCAATCAAAAATGCTGAGAAATATGGAGATTTTCTTGCTTTTCTCCGTTTCTTTGTGTTTTGGACTGACAAAATAAGACTTTTAAAGACATCACTTTGGACTCTGAGAAACTGGGATGGACATAATTCACTATTTTCTGACATTTTATAGACCAAACGATTAATCTAGAAAATAATTGGCAGATTAATCGATAATGAAAACTCGTTAGATGCAGCCCCACATTGATTTCAGACAGCCATCGACTTCCATTCATTTCAGTATGTGAAACTTTATTTTATTCCTCTTTTTGTGTCTTTGTCAAAGTGACGTAATGTCCGTGTGTTGATGCAAACAGATACTTTTCTAAACTTGTGTTCGTGGTGGATTCAAGGATCCTCTGAAATCACAAACTTCAGTTACGTGACCACCTTAAATTTGCCATGAATAAAAAAAAAATCCAGGAAAATAGACTTTAGGCAAACGGGAACATCGTTAAAATGTGAATGTTTGAAAGTTTCAGGATCAACTTTAGTTTTCATACAAAAGAAGTGGCTGCCTAAGACGAGAGAAATCAATCTAAAGTCATGTCATTTGGAAAACGATCAGTAGTGATGTGCAACACACATTAGCTGAAGTTAAACCAGTGGTAATGGTCCTTTAATCTGTTAATCCAGTTACTTAAGGAGGACGATACCCGTGGTTTAGCATGATTTAGCTCCATTACTACAAATCATGTGTCCTGTACATCACAGCAAAACATTTAAGATGCTGCCGTTTGGATATATGATGCTTTTTCTTTTTTCTTCCTTTTCCTGGCAGCCATAAATTCCTATTAATTTCTGTATAGTTTGAAAATCCATCAGCAGGATTGAGTTGCGTCGTCCATCACAGCGGACTCATCTTTTGAAACGTACATTACCATTTTGAGTAGAGCCAAAACCGATACTGGATTTAAGAGGAACATTTCTGATAAAAAAGAAATCTTAAACTTGGTTATTATAAGAACTGGACTAAAGATACAGCAGGATATTTTACAGCCGGCCGAGTTATATTGTGGCTAATGTAGGTAAAAAATAAAAGTTGTAAATTTGTAAAAACCAAAAAAAAAAAAAATCCGATATAAGTCACAAATTTCCGAGAAAAAAAAAACTAATAGAATAATACTTTTTTTTTGAGAAATTATACTTTGCAATTAGATGTATAGCAATAAAAGAATACCTGCGATTTAAAACCAGAATCACCATATTATCATAAGAAGAAAACAACATACGGAGTTTAGGGTTTTTCTTTTTTACTTTAATCTCGAAAATTCAGTTTTTTCTTTGAATATTAGCCCACTCCCCTTTATAGATATCAATATGCGTGATCGGCTGATAATATCAGTACTGCCAATATATTGTCATTTAATCAGTGCTCGCTGCAGGAGCATGAAACAATAATATAGAAGTTAAAGCAAACTATGCAGACTTGATTGGAGATGAAACAACTATTTTTTGTTTTTTTTTAAGCCAAAAAACCCCCCAAAAATAGTAATAGTAATAATATTAATAATAATATTAATAATAATAATATTATTATTAATAATAATAATATTAGCCGACTCCTCAAATGTTGCAACTTTTTTTTTTGTTTCTTTGTGAAACTGAATCTATTCGGACTGCTTGGTCGTTTTTCACCAAATAATTTTGCGGATTAATCGAGAAGATAATCGTTGAATTGATTATGAAAATAAAAGCAAGTTGCAACTCTAGACTTGATTCACTGTGATGGATTGATTCTCATATTGTACAGAAACTAAACGGGGACAAACGGCTGCGTGGACATGTAGGAAAAAAACAAAAAAACATGATGCATCTAAAACTGTACGGCCTGAAAATGATCCTAAAACACAAAGTGCACATGACGTGTAGTTAGAGAGCTACGACCACGCAGACTTCTTCAGCAGCTGAGAAGACGAAGGGCTCGTACACGCGGCATAAAAACCTTCGTCTCATGTAAACATCTTCTTCTTACTTTCTTTACGAGACACATTTCTCAATCTGTCCAGTTATCACACGCCTGACTCCAGCTTGTCTTTCTGCGCAGGTCAAAGGTCACCAGACCTGCAGTAACGTAGATGTTGGGTTAAAAATAAAACAAAAAGGGAAAAACTATAAACGTTGAAATGCTTCCTCGGGCCGATCACTCCCAGTAATCAGTTTTTTTGCGTGTCTAAACAGATAAAAGTTGAGCAGCATTTGATTTTTCCACAGTTCACGCCGCCTGCGTCCTCGCCACGCGCTCCGTGTGTTGTTCAGTGGAGGAGAGAGAAAATAGTCCCGTTCACTCCCACCTGTAGAGCTTCAGCATCTTCTCCGTGAGCGAAGCCAGGAAGTGCTCGCCGTTCACCGAGAACGGGCTGATGTCCAACACCGGGAGGTCGGCAGGAAGCTTCTGGAGCAGAGAGCCACTGCCTGCATCCCACACCTGAGGAGGAGGAGGGGGGGGAAGAGG
>CALSCE010009126.1:0-14407 GCA_943593645.1 Bovichtus variegatus
TGTGTTTTGCTTTTAATTTTGCAGGGCTACTGTACCTTCCCCACTTTGGTGATAATCACAATTTGATATTAATTAATACTTGCCGCTTGTCTCTCTCCAGGAGTAACCAATGACGTGGTCGTCAGTCATGCCTTGGTGTCAGGACATAAACGGGAAATGGCTAATTGGTAAGTGAAAAAAACAAAGGCTTTTGGAGAGCTCCAAATATGCAAATAAGTATTTCCTCAACTGGATCAAATGTGATGCTCTTGTAAAGGCAACTTAAAACAGTTAGAGACAACGAAAGTTAAATATTGTATACAAATAAAACCCATACTATTTTTTTTCATGATTTTGTTCTATTCTACATTTATGTTTCTTGAATTTTGCAATATTTGCTTTTATTTGTTTGTTTTGCACCAATACACCAAAACAAATTCCTTGTATGTGAAAACATACTTGGCATTAAAACAGATTTTGTTTAGTCTTACTGGTGATAAAGTTCTTTTAATTTAAGTAAATTAACATGTGGATCTTAAGAGCTTTGTTGTCTCCAACTTTCAAGGAACACACGTATAGAATAAAGTCATGCATGTAAATGTCCTTAGTATAGACCATAGTGCAATATCAGATTTAGGTTTAAATTATTATCTTAAGTGTTTTTTTTTCAATGAGCCCTTGAGCAAGGTACATGCGTATATTGTGGTTGTATGAATCGGCTACTAGATGTGTATGCATAATTATTATTCAGCCTGTTGTACAGTGATGGCTGAAAGATTTCTGCCAGTGTCCTATTTGTTTTCACAGCTGTTTTTTCTTTTCAGCATCTTCAGTTCTCTAAAATGTCGCGGCTGCCGCTATGCTGTGGGTAGAGTTATTCACTCCGCCCCGTTGGCTTTGGCCACGGTTCGCTCCATGTTTCTCCTTTACAAAGCAAACATCAGCTGGTAAGCTCGGCTGCCTCCGAGAGCACACGCGCATATTGACTTTATTGACTTATTGTGTTTACTGCTTTCTGGAGAGGCTGAAATGAACAAGTGTCTTATGAGCGTTGTCCATTGCATGAATTGCCTTTTTGCTTTTTTTAAAAAAAAATAATAATAATAATAATTTAAGCTCTGGCTAGAGATGAAACGCAGCCAATTTCTAAAGTGACTAATACCTTTCTTTTTCATTGTGTGGATATAGTTGGTATGAAAACATTTTTGACTACATCCCTAAATCATTCAAAACTCCCCTTTTCTATTCTCTCCAGTTACATCCTCGATCGCAGCGCAATGGTGAAAGCATCCACGCTTACATTTAATATGAAGCCCCTCAGAGAAAGCATGAATAAGGTGACACAACAAAATCTAATATTGTGTTTATTCTAAAGGGCCATGATTAATACCTGCAATTTACAAATGCAGTACTTCGCTTGTATACTTGCATAATAAACTCTTGATCTCAGTACTGTGGTGATATGATAAGCAATTAATTGTTCTATGAAAGGCTAATTTACTTCATGCATGATCTGACCATTTTATACATTTTAATGAAATACTTGTCAATGACGAGTCCTTTTTTAAAAGACTAATTTTGTCACGTTGAGCAGTAAGAGTTGATTAAGTTTGAAAGCCTGAGTGTGACACCAAAGTGGCATCTTAAGCTGTTACCCATCAGCCTCAGCTTTACTGAAGAAGCCTCTTGTGGCAAAATCAGCATTCAGTCAAATCCGGCCTTTGAATTTCTACTCCTCGTTGTTTTTCCTACATTTAAAAGTGTGACAAAGGACTACTGTGTAAAGAAAACCCCGGCGGGAAATTGTGCAAAAAAACAAATGCCTTTTACTGATGAAACAAATCTGTTTGTCTTGTCATTGCAGGTGAGGAAGCAGTTTGAAGCGCAGTTGGATCACATGTCGCACATTAAAAGCAGACTGGCCGACAGCAGCGTTTCCAGTGAAGTGGTCAAATCTAGACAATAGTAAATCCTGGGGTTAATGTTTTTTTTTTTGTCTGTTCTCCAAACCTTGTGGACTCGTTTGTGTGGCGTATTGTTTCCCCGCCCACATGTTTTGTTTCCCTTAAACGTTTTTTGGTGATGCAGACATTGCTCTCTCGGCTTTATTCATTTGTTTTGATCAATCTCTGCAGATGCATTGTGGATTTTGTTTGTGCAGTAAAAACTCAGTCCTCTTGGCTGTTATTTCAATTTAATCTTAATCTGTTTTGGGACTGCACATACACTAAAATATATTTGGCCGACACGATTTTTCTTCAAGGAAGACGTAAAGCTGTTGACTTGAAATATATTTGTTCTGTTTGGAGTTGGCATGAACAATTTCAAAGATTGTAATGGTGTCAAAAAACAAATTTAGATGTATATGCCACCATTTGTATCTATATGATACCCGTGAAACTTGGCCAAAAAGACATCAAAATCATGTGATCTGTGTCTCGTAAAAGCTAAACACACAAGAACTCTTGCATTTTTACTCACTCTCTTTAAGATATGCTTGTTTTAGATAGAATATCTTTAGTTGTGTCTGTATCTTTGTTGTAAATTCTGCTTTGTTAATAAAAAAAAAAAAAGTCACTCTAGCTAGCTGTTTGGGCCTGCTTCCAGTCTTTATGCTAAGCTAGGCTAATTCTAGCGAACCTTTAGACTTTTGGTCTACTGCAAAGATGATGATTACCATTATGTGATTCATTCTGTAACAGCACTTAAACTGGAAGGAAACATCAACACGCAGCCATCCAATTGGCACCATGCTGCATTTTATTGCTGAATTTCTGATACAGATTCATTTTTTATTTCTTTTTTTTTTTGTTAATACAAAACCAGACAAGAGGCTCACACGTAATAAGCATGCCCATTTCCTCACTCTGGAGTGCATAGTTTCTACACAGTCCACCTCAGTGGAAAAGATGATCAAAGTAATGTCATTAATCATAAGCTTTAGTTTTGTTTTTTTTTCATGGGAACAAAGGCTGATGCGTGTTTTTCAGCTGCACTGTGGCTGTACTGCCATGCTCGTGTTTGACACAACAGAGTAAGAGCAGAAACACTGGTACAGCTTAGTCTGTAAAAACTACAAGTGGTGTTCAAAGCTACTTCATGCTTGCTGTTGTGTCAAACAACCGTCCCCAGGTTGTCACCTTATCACAGAACATCTGATATGAACATTTCAATAGCCTAGTTACACTCATTCACATTACAAAGTCGGATTATTGCATGCAATACAAATCATTCATTATTCTGCTAAATCATGCATATTTTTTAAACCCATATATTCATGTTGCCAGACGCCTACTTGTTTATAAAGTCTGATTATAAATCCCAAACAAAGAGCATTACAGGGTTTTTAGAACACAGTATTCAAGACAGGATGGTGATGACAGTGCAAGTCAGTACACAGAGAAAGTGCTTTTCAAGTTCATTCAGTAAAACCTTTGCAGCCTCAGAGTTACTGAACGTCTAGAGTTCTAAAAGGAAGGTTGAGGGTTTTGTAGATGTAAAAAAATGCTACAGGAATTGATATTTAAACCATCTCTCATGCACAGATTATTGTTTTGGAGTTGAAAAAATACAAGGCAGGGAATAATATAAGTACTTTAATTTGTGTGTAATATATAATGCTACAGCTGTCGTACACCTTGTTCTGCAGGAAGTATCCCAAACCTTCATAATCAATACTGTATTCTAAAGCCAAATATTATACGACTCCCAAAAAAGTGACTAAGATAGCTACCCAGACAGATGGCCGGGCGGGGGGGGGGCATTACAGACTCCTTTTAACATTTACACCCTGGCACTAAACTCATGCATTATTGTAGGTTATTGCTTCTAAAACTATAATCAAATACAATTTTATGGATTAAAATATCTCTCTCTGAATCCCAAAACTATGAGGTATTATGTACAATACAATGCCATGATGAGATCTTAATTCTAGGACTAAAATCCTACCAATTATATCCAAATCCAAAGATTAAATCATTGTCACATCTGAGACTTGGTTTTTTAAGGATCTTTTTGGCTGTTGCATAATAACTACCTAATTGTTTTGATGCTTGAGAGTGCAGGAATACAAATTAAGCTTCTTTTTTTCTTCAGATAAGAATTCTACAGCAGTTATGTTAGAAAACACTTATTATATTGTGCATTTACACCTATACAAGCTTGAATCATTACTTATTAACTGCATATCCTGATTGTGTCATACTTTAATTGTATTCTTATTACACAACTTATTCTACACCCAAGACATGGAATAAAAAGGATCTTGCATTAGTCTAAGATTTTAGGGCAAAGCTCTATGTAAATGTGGTGTATTTAAAAAAATAAAAAAAAAAAGTGTAATTTTACTGAGATGGTTTCCACAGTTTTGAGCTTCAGCTTAGTCTAGAAATGGATTCTTCATGGAGCAAGCATCACTACTGGTCATGCATGGCGACTATAATGTTGGCACCACAGTCCCGCTAAATAAGCTAATGCACATGAGTCTATACATATCTTAATGGAAGACATTGGTGATTTTGTTGCTTTCAAACAACTTGTCACTTGTTTATACAATATACAGTTTGGACAACAACATGACAGTTAAGATCAAATATTGCACAAATCCCGGTAAATGTGATTTTCTTTTTCATATAAAAATAAAACAAAAAAAAAAAAAAAGAAGGAATGAGACCAGGGTTTCTTTTTAAGAGGGAGAACACATCCACTACAAGCTTGAATCAAAGGAGCTATTTCAGCACTGGTATCGCTCTGCTTACTGGACATGAAGTATGTTTGATTAGCCAGATTCACTTCTTTCTTTGGGTTATTTAGTCTCATGGTTCATGGCACAAAAGGAATAAAATAGTGAAATGATGTCTCTACCTGCAGTGTGAAGGTAGGTACTCTTATACGAGAGCTCATGGTAAGGAGGGACGAAAATGTTAAGGAGAAAGACAAATAAATGTATGTTAAGAAGGATCCTACAGCTTAAGGCAAATTAGATTAAAGATTTTTTTTTTTATGCCATACGGAATGACATTTAAGACCAATTTTCTTCGCAATTTATCCAGATCTGCGTGACGTTAATGAGAGGCATTTAGTACATTTTAAAAAAATGGATGTTACCAATTATTTTGAGATTTTACAATACGTCAGAAAAAAAAAAAAGATTCCTACCTCCCATGTCTTAGCAAGACTTTTGATAGATTGATTAAAGACTTTTAATACCTGTGGGAACCCTGAAGGAATAAGTCACAAGGGGAATATTGCCAATTGCGTCTCTACCTTCAGTTTGTGAATAAACCTGCAGACTTGACAAAGGAGAGCATTGAAAAGCAAAAACATTAGAGCATGGAGTAAAAATACTATCTTGTGACCTTACTTTACACGGATGCATAGGGCGACCACAGTTTGAGTGAGTCAATGTTTTTCTCAAGATGGTTGAAGAAAGTAAATGACAGTGTGCATCATGTGCTTCTGGGCTGCTCGGCCTTCCCGTATTCGCCTGTCAACAACCTCACTTAACCAAATTAATCCAGGAACAACGTCTTAAACTGCTGTGGTGCTTGAAAACCATTAAGTTACTTGTACTGACCATGCTGTTGGACTTGTTGTGGCGATGAGGTAGTGCAGGAAAAAAAAAAAACATCCTATGTCTAATTTAATCACAGGCCTTGATCTTTGCTACAGTATCTTGTGTCTTTCTTCCCAGGAGGAAACAAGCCTGTGGGGCTTTTGCTACTTATTCAGGAAGCATCAGTGACTACGTTTACATGCAGACTCATAATAACCCAAATCTGACTGAAAATGCCCAAATGATGGAGACTTTCAGACCCTTACACTGAGAACAGAAGCTAACAAAGCCAGCCTGTAGCTACATGTAGACGTAGTCAGAGTGTGCAGATGTCCTGATGATCATGCTGCAGAAACATGCCAAAACGGGGGGGGGGGGGGGACGACGACAGATGGCCAATATCCCAGCAACAGCAGGAAGGAGGGCACACATGTCCAAAAAGCCCCAAAAAGAGGTCATCTTAACAATGACTCTTCATCCTTTACTTCCACAAGTCTGGGGGGCCGTGGTCTGTCGGTGGCGCTGGGGCTGATGTTCCTCCAGCTGGTTTCACAACTGCGTTGATGGAAAGACGCATCCTAGAATGAAAATTCCACACAGAATTTCTTTGTTATTTATTATACAGTTTGGTTTTGATTTGAGAATCAAACCAGTCTCTTCAGAAGCTGAGCAGCTGAAAGACAAGATGATGTCATCGAGGTCTGCCTATTATTTGTCCATTAACTGATTAATTGATTAATGTCACAAAATGGTAAAAAAAAACAGATGCCATTTCCTAAAATCCAAGGTGATATCTTCAAATATCTTGTTTCATCCAATCAACACTCCAAAACCCAAAGATAATAAGTTTACAGTAATTTAAAACACAGAAAACAGCAAATATTCACATTGAATAAACTGAAACTAGGGAAGTTTGGTAATTTTGCTTGAAAAAAAACCTTTTGTTACTTATTTGACGAGTTTATTTTACTCTAATTGCTCATCCATTTGCACTGGTGTTAGTGTTACCACTTATACACTTTATATGCATTACTCTTTGTGTATGTGAAGGACAATTGCCAAAAAAAAAAACCTCCAAGGGTTTGAAAAGTGGCAGTTTCCATGCAGCATTTCACAGGGAATAATTACAGTAATGTAAAATCCACAATTTGTATACAGCTATCAATCCTTTATAACGTAGTTTTAAAAAAATGGAGACATAGTTTGGCATGAGTTTTAGATACTAGGAAATTTTTTTGATTAAAAAAAAAAAAAAAAAAAAAATCACTGAAATAGCCAAATATCTATGGTAAGAGTGACATTTCCTTTTTAAATACATTGCCAATTCCCTAACTGAGAATGAAATGTGGAGAAAATGCAAAGTTAAAGATGGTACACGGGTCTGGCATGATTGGAAAGCACTGACCTTGGTGTGAAATGATGCAGAGGTATTTCCACTGGGGTTCGAGCTGCTGCAGCTCACAATGGTAAACAAAAGCCAGGAGGGTTTCTTCTTCTACGGTGGCACATTCAGGTCTCCCGAACTGGACGTATGCCGGGTTTATTCCGGGCAGTGTGGCCGCGCCCAGTGAGGACACATTAAGAGAACAATACACCGAAAAACCGTCGGCCGGGCCCCGTTTCTCCCTCCTTACACCCCGGGGAGGAGAAGGTGCCCTCGTCCCCGTCTCCGCACACCCTCCGATCTACGCCATTATCGCTCTGTTACTACGAGACAACGGAAGAGTGCAATGATTGGACCGGAGACTTGTCAATCAAAATGAAAGCCTGCCCCGGATGTACATGTTCTTCTTCTTCTTCTTCTATTTCTTCTTTTTCACTTCTTCTTTTTCTACTGCTTCTATTTCTTCTTCTCTTCTTCTTCTTTTTCTTCTTCTTCTTCTTCTTCTATTCTTCTTCTATTCTTCTTCTATTTCTTCTTCTTCACTTCTTTTTCTACTGCTTCTATTTCTTCTTCTATTTCTTCTTCTTCTCTTCTTTTTCTACTCCTTTTTCTTCTTCTTCTTCACTTCTTTTTCTACTGCTTCTATTTCTTCTTCTATTTCTTCTTCTTCTCTTCTTTTTCTTCTTCTATTTCTTCTTCTCTTCTTCTATTTCTTCTTCTTCTCTTCTTTTTCTACCCCTTCTTTTTCTTCTTCTATTTCTTCTTCTCTTCTTCTATTTCTTCTTCTCTTCTTTTTCTACTCCTTTTTCTCTTCTTCTTCTATTTCTTCTTCTCTTCTTCTTTTTCTACTCCTTCTTCTTCTATTTCTTCTTCTCTTCTTCTATTTCTTCTTCTCTTCTTCTATTTCTTCTTCTTCTCTTCTTTTTCTACTCCTTTTTCTCTTCTTCTATTTCTTCTTCTTCTCTTCTTTTTCTACTCCTTCTTCTATTTCTTCTTCTCTTCTTCTATTTCTTCTTCTCTTCTTTTTCTATGTCTTCTTCTTCTCTTCTTCTTCTTCTATTTCTTCTTCTTCTCTTCTTTTTCTACTCGTTCTTCTTCTTCTACTCCTTCTTTTTCTACTCCTTCTTCTTCTTCTCTTCTTCTATTTCTTCTTCTTCACTTCTTTTTCTACTCCTATTTCTTCTTCTCTTCTTCTATTTCTTCTTCTTCTCTTCTTCTTTTTCTACTCCTTCTATTTCTTCTTCTCTTCTTTTTCTACTCCTATTTCTTCTTCTCCTTGTCTTCTTCTCTTCTTTTTCTACTTCTTTTCTTCTACTATATCTTCTTCTTCTCTTCTCCTTCTATATCTTCTTCTTCTTCTCTTCTCCTTCTATATCTTCTTCTTCTCTTCTCCTTCTATATCTTCTTCTTCTTCTCTTCTCCTTCTATATCTTCTTCTCTTCTATATCTTCTTCTTCTCTTCTCCTATATCTTCTTCTTCGTCTCTTCTTCTTCTTCTCTTCTCCTTCTATATCTTCTTCTCTTCTTCTCCTTCTAATATTATACATTAGTAAAATATGTTGATAATATGCTGCTTGGAGGTCAAATGAACTGCCTAATTAAGTCAGTGCTGAAAGTTGATTAATCGAGCCATTTGACACCTTTCTAACGTTTACTAAGCGATTAAACAATTAATAAATGGGATCTATTAATAACGTAAGTAACCATTCATAAATGTAAGTTTAGCTTTTTTTTTTTTTTTCTATTTCTTTTTTCTACTCCTATTTCTTCTTCTCTTCTACGCCTCCTTCTCCTCTTCTATTTCTTCTTATTCTACTCCTTCTACTCCTCTTCCTTCTCTTCCTTTCTTCTCCTTTTTCAACTCCTTCCTTTCTCCTCTTCTCCTTCTATTTCTTCAATTAAACAATGAATAAATGGGATCTATTAATAACATAAGTAACCATTCATAAATGTGTAAGTTCTGCTTTTGTTTTAAAAAAAAAAAAAAAAAAAAATCATATTAATGTGAATATCTGAGTTTTGGACCGACAAAAAAAAAGACATTAAAAGACTGAGAAACTGGGATGAACATTTCTCACTATTTTCTGACATTTTATAGGAAAAAAAAGATCTAGAAAATAATCTGCAAATGAATCGATAATGAAAATAATCCATTAGTTCTTAATGGCTAGAACTATACAAGTTTATTTATATCCCTACTTAAATACTATATTGTTAGTAATCTATCCATTGGTTTGCATTTCTATGTTGTCCTGTCTTTGTACAAGTGGAGTTTCTGTCATGCACAATAAAAACAAATTTAATGGAGTCTCTTGTGCCCTGGAGTTTAACGTAATAAATATTCATACAGTCCAAGGACTAACTAAACTAAAAACAGGTTAAAAACCCCCCCAAAAAAACCCAGTTCATTCACAATAATTGACACAAAGTAAGCATGGCACTTACATTTATTCAAATCAAATTCATGAATAACTTTAATACCAACGTCACATAACATGTGAATCATATCTGGTTGATAATCACATAATGATTAATAAAATGGTCATGTTGTATTTCCTGCACTCGTGGAGAAGGTTCTAATGATTTAACAAACTCACATTAAAGATTAACAGGTCACATCAACGCTAGCCTGTACAGAAAATATATATTTTATTAGCATTTGATTCTCTTTAGCATCTAGAATTAGTTAAATGGGAAATGATTTTCCAGACAAATGTTGAAGCAGTGCAAACAAAAAGAGAGAGATATATATATATTTTTTTTACTTTCAAGAATAAAGTCAAACTTTTCAGTTTATGCACCAATGAGTAGTTTGATTTAATCTCAACAAAAAAAATTAAATAAATCTGTTATAATGTTAATCTTCGTGCTTCCATTTTCCCACTTAAGGCTCTTACTCTATAGACTGATCAAAAAAAAATAAATAGAAGCAATACGAGTTTTAATAGATCTTGTTTCACAGGGCTCGACTTAATTAGGGGGAAACTAGTTTTGAAAGCAGGCCACAGCAGCAGCTAAAACATTTAGTACATTTTGCAAATGCAGTAAAAAAAGGAGGAGATGCACTAGCCAAAGAGATGACAGCATCTTGTTTGAAACTTTCATTTTTACTAGCACAGTTTTGAATCGTTAATGAAGCAGCAGTTCTATTAATATCACATTAGACACATGTTGTAGCTCCAACAGGCCCCAGGTAGTTACTGGCTTTGAAAGAGGGTCGAACTCTTTTGTTGAAGTCCTACAGGTAATTACAAGCTATTGGCAGTAGCTAGGTTAACCCATTAGAATATATTTTCTGGTTAACTGCCGAGATGATAACTTACAAAAAAGGAGAACCAAAGCCATGGCACTTCAGGGAGTAAAACACAGAAATCTGTGGAGCAGGTCCAGCTTTGCGTAACAAACTTAGAGTCGTCTTACTTGCTCTGCCACAAGTTAAAGATAAGGAGTCATCGGATCATGTTAGCATTAAAAACACTGTCCGTTTTGAAGTGGAATTATACATCTTTCAAGTTGGATCGTTGCATATTTATACGGACGAAGACACATGTACTAACCATTGAACGGCATGAGTAAACACTCGCTGCAAAAGCAAAACGCTTTAATCCAAGTGTGCTATACAATTAATTTTCATGTGACAAGTGGAACTGCAGTGGTGCTCACCGTGACCCTCTAAAAGTTTTCTAATAAATAATGTTCATGAAGAAAAAAAAAAAAAAGTGACATTGCATAAAATAAAGCCAAGGCACGCAACTTTTCCCTTTGTTTACAGAGCAGTGCAGAGGCAGAAACTCAGGATCTACGACATTATCTACCTAATGCTGGGTCTGACGGCGTGTACCCAGTGTGCACCACAGCAGCCTGCTGACACGCTGGATGAGTCTGTTCTGGAATCAACCGACATGTTGAAGCTCTACTCAAAACTGTTTTCTTAGTGTAGGAACCGGATGCTCATTTTCTGCTCCACATCCACCTTCTCCAAGACCTGAGGAAACAAATAAAAAACAGAACAAGTTTATGAATATTTCTCTAATGTGGTTCTGTAATGTGTAACAGACACAGCCAGGTTTAAACTGAGCTCAACATAACACGTTGGGAGTATGTGGATGTTAAATCAGTTTCAATATTTAAATCTATTAGTTAGCAGTTAACAAACTGTGCTCAAAATAATGAAAACCAGGGATTAGATTAATTGCATCTCATCTTCTCATAATACAAATTCTGTAAAGATAATTTTGTTATTGTGGTTTTACAAAATGTAATTTATGGTACCGTTAATACAGACGGTGCAGCAAGCTGGAGCACTACCAGTTCTTTGACTGGAGTGAAAATTTTGTTTTTGAGGTTAATCACCAACAAATATGGACTGAAGAAGAATATTTTGTTGGATAAAAACATGCAGTGAATTTTGGAAATAATTACATCTATCATTTCTCAATATATGTTGACTTTTGGACTTTAAACGCTGTGGAGTTATTGGAAATGTTTTGATCGTAGAGTCTGAAACAATCCTCTGCAGCACCAGTGGAGTCCAATTCTACTAATAATATAAAACTAATATTAGTGCGGCCTTTATCTGCAGCTGTGCACAAATACCGGGTTCAATTAAGCAACACGAAAAAAAGAAAAGCAGTTGATCAAATAACAGCGTTATGAATAAAGTTGTGAACTATTCGCTACAGCTCTACATGCAATACAATCCTTCAAATTGCATTTGTCATGTTATTACTAGTTTAGTAGAAGCACTTAGCAAAAATAAGTACACACAAGTTGCATAAAACTTGCCTTGATGAATTCATTGAAGGAAATGGAGTTATCTCCATTTGTATCCGCCTCCTGTATGGTTCTATCAGCAATGCTGCCAAGCTGTTCATCTGAAATATTTACACCAACCATCATCCGTAAGACCTGGAAAGAATGGAGTGAGAGTCCAGTGAGAAACAGTTCCTGGCAAAGATTAAATAATAGTCATGATGTTTGCCCAAACAATATGGTGACGGTGCTACGTGTGTGCACTACACAAGATAATTTGTAGTTATTACAGATAAACAGCAGCCACACATTAAAGTCAGTGAACACTCATTTACTGAAAAACTTGGTGGAGGTTCGTGCATCACATGAAGCAGGCGACACAAATGTTTTGCGCAAAACAAGAGATCTGTCTGAGTCATTAAACCTCGAGCTTAAAGCAAATACAGGTCGCACAATGTCACCGAAACCAAGACGGCTTCACTGAGGGACAACAAATGACACGGAGGAAGCCAAAATACAGGATATGAGACTGTCTGGGGAAAATTAACCTGTAGTTAAAAAAGGTGAGAGATCACATCATTATCAGCACAAGTGCAAAGTCTCGTCAGTGACAACGAGAGCATTCTGACGTAAATATTGCACAATGGCTTTTGTTCTTGTGTTAGACTGAAAAGCACTTTTTTTTTGTTAATAAAGGCATTTACATTAAGACAAGAAGCGACATCTTTGAAATTGAATTATTCACCATCTGGCTGATTCATTTATTGCGTGCAACAGTTGTTTCCACAAACTGACTCAAAGTCTTATTTACATGACAAACCACAATCCACTCACCTGCAGCAGCTCATCCCGGGATATTTTGTCATCTCTGTCCAGGTCATACAGACGGAAAGCAACTGTAAAAAAAAAAAAAAAACACAAGTCACGACAGATATGGTAAGCTCACTTTATGAAACCCTGTAAATGTCTATGATTCAGGTCACCCTGCTCCACCCAGACACGCCCGTGTGACCGAGCGCTACACTCACAGAGCAGCTTGTTTGTCCTGCTGTTGAGTGGCTCGCTGACAGCCGCGTTCTTGTTCTTCTCATTGTCCTCGATTGGCCTGAAGTGCGCCAAGGTCCGCATGAAGCCCCTGAAGTTTACCTGGTCCTCTCTAAAAACACAGACAATGTTATAACTACACAGTAAACACAAAAAAAAAAAAAAAAAAAAAAGGGCTTTACTACAACCATATGGAATGCCATTTAATTTAATTTTAAGTAGGTACAAATTAAAATATTCCTGTGAAATAAAATTTATGTAAATATATGAATGACATTTTAGAATTCCGTATTCATTCATTTAAAAACTGGCTTTTTAAACAAAACAAAAAAAACACATTTGAGTTAACTATACCAAGTCATTTATGGATTTATATCCTCATCCATTTTATTTTCAGGGTTATTTCATAGGCATATTTATTTCATAGGCATTTATTTATGAATTTGTTTGTTTAATATTGAATGAAATGGCATTCTATACTACTTTGGCGCGGCTCAGATTACCTTTATACTCGACAAACACTAGCTGTGTGGGCAACACAATGACAACTCAAACTAGTCGTAACCTAACACCATTTTACAGAGTCAATCACGCTCCACTTCTATTCTCAAGAGAAGCGAACAACCCGAAAATCTGAGCAACAACAACACGTCTATAAACACAAGCCACGGCTAAAATTAAGACTCCTACACAGCTTGACTTTTGGGGATTTTAATGATACATTTGGAAACATCTGGTTTTCAACTTTCAGACTGATAAAAACAGTAAAAAACAGCAGAATTTACAGAAAGAACCTGCGGTGGTCAAAAACCCCACTTGATTTTTATTTTTCTCAAACACAGAATTGGCAGAGAAGACAGCTTCTCAAGTCTGCAGCCAGGCGGCCACAACTGAAAGCCCGGTGGCTTCGTTCAGAGTTGTGGTGGTTGTGACTCAAACATAACTCACTCTCCTGCAGAAAAACAAAATCTTTTAGGGACGGCAGACCAATAACAGGGATAACTCACCCCTCGGGAAAGAACGCATTGATGATTCTGTCTCCCAGCGGATTGATGGCCAACTCCGGGATCCTCTGGAAGTCTTCCCGACTGCAGACAGGAGGAGATACGAGCGATCAACTGAAACACTTTTCAAAAGATATTATTAAATTACAAACCGTCTAACTATTTAGTGCAGATCTTAAACTTGTCTACCTTAAAAAAAAAAAATTAAAAAAAAATATATGACACAGGACAAAGCTCATGCTGCCATTATTCTATATAAAAAAAGAGACATGATTGTAAACATGAAAACCGGAGAAGATGAACGAATAACAGAAAGGAAAATACTTTTTATGTATTAATTCATTTGTTGGTCTGTGGAAAAGTTCCTTGAGTTTGCACAGAATTTTTAAGAGTAAAATTCAAGCACATTCAAAGTACTTAAACCAAATACTTCAAGACTCTCAAAGCCTTTATCATGGTATCTAAATTGTGACTATAAATGCAATTGCAAAAAATTAAGTTGACAGAATTCCTTTATACCCACAGCGAACAAAAATGTGATCGCTTTATTTAATTAGCTGTTTATATCAACTTTGAGTGCATGTTTTAAACCAGATTTAATGCCAACTCCCACGCAACAAATCTGACAATGAGATTGTTTCATTTCAAATTTTTGGTTAACATGAGTGATCGCGCGTATGTATGTGA